>CM073772.1:22729531-22807338 GCA_037158775.1 Hetaerina titia
GTTAAAGAGAGGTGTTATTTTGCTCTAGTTAGACCACATTTGGAATATGCCGCAAGTATTTGGGATCCTTGGGAGAAAATCTGGCAAAAAGAATTAAATAAAGTTTAGAGATAATCCGCCAGATTCGTGAAAAATATATATGACAAGAACACAAGCGTAACATGTGTCTTAGGAGATTGAGGCTTGGAGCCCCTTGAAATGAGAAGAGAATTAGCGAGACTTAGACTTGTAGAAAGATTCAGAACGAGCGAATCAGAAATCATAATAGTAAGAATCCGAAGTCCTTTTATATACATTAAAAACATTTAAGCTACAAGTTGGAACAAAATTAAAATTTCAAAGATAGTGCATGTGTATGTTTGTTGGTAGTTTGTGGGTTTGAATATGTGTGAAAGGGTTGGGGCGAAAGGATTCTTGCATGAATGTTTACCACATTTGGTTTGTAGGCTATAAATGTGTGGCTTCTGCATGCGGATCGTCACTTGAGCCCCGGGGTCGTAGGGCGCGATGTACTCCTTTCCCACTAGCTGCATCCCGATTCTCTGAACTCATACTCGCTAACTTCACTCTCGGCGTGGACTCCACGCCATTCCCCCCTTCCTAACCGTACATAACCGATCAGGTTTATCCGTTATGGTCTCAGGAAAACTTAACTCTCGCTCAATTCTATACGGACTTTCCCTTCATCGACGCCCAACCGTTCCAGATTTAGCAGCAGTTGAGACAATTCCTCATAATCATTTTCTTCTGCTGTTTTATGGTTTCGGTGTTGCGACTGGGTAGGCTCTGCATGCCACGCTTGTCTCGCCGTGCTCCGCGGTGGCGATGAAGGGAAGTAAAAAGAAGCATCCGGAGACTGAAGAAGGTATTGCAAGTGAGGGAGATGGCGATAGGGGATCGCAACGAAGTGATAGTGTTTCAGTAATTACTGGTGAGGGTTCACAATTCGAGTGGCCACTGCAGGAGTTGTATTACTTTCCGGCACTTAGCGATATGAAGGAGATACTGGGCTCTACCGAGGAGAGGAAAAGACCACCCGGTGACCAGAAGGGGACGTTATGCTCCACGTTGGGCGCCATTTGCGACGCAGGATTTAATTTATAGCCTATAAATCTTCCCCGGTACCGCGTTGCACTGGAATGACCGCGACCCTGCTTTTGTCAGGGCATCAGGCTAGCCGGATCACTAGCCGCAGAGTCGTGCCACTCGGCTCTTTCCGGCCTCATGACTCCTCACCTCAGGGGTGATTCTTCACCTTTCTAATGCTCTGGGGTGGGCAACAGCTCTTAACAGTCTCGCCACGCCCCGCACGCACCGAAACTAGTCCAAGGGCCGGGGGGCCGGTAAACACGCACAACACCAACCTGTCGCTGGAGTTCCAGACGTGGCGGGGCCCAATACTGGCGGGTTTCCTTCCACCAATGGCCCCTGTGCACGATCGTCCGAGTCCCGGCAAGGCTCGTGCACACTTCTGACGGCCCTACTTCACCACTGGCTCCGGTGCACGATCGTCCGAGTCCCGGGAATGCTCGTGCACAATACTGGCGGCGCGATCTCTAGTCCTTCCAGTTCTTTCGGCAAATTCCTCGACTTTCCGCTGCACCTTGTTTGTGGCTAATGAAACAAACTTCAACTGCTGGAGTTCAACGTGCCCGTTACAATCGCTGGCGACTCAATCCTCCTTCGCACCACGCGGCCGCCGGCACTCCCCCACCCCCGTGATCCGCCTTCATTCCGCTTAGTCAGCCCTCGCCAGGAGCGCCCCGTAGCGGGGATTCACAGCCGCAGCTCGCTGTCAGTGCGCGCTTAGGGGCACAGTAACGCTGCGCAATACGCAAAATCACATGTTTAATAGGAGTTTTAGTACGCACCGAGGTCAGAAATTTTTTTATTAGTTAGGAAAATATTAACATCAAGGATGGTGATCCTTGAGGATGAGATTTTTGTATTGAAAGAAAGAGATGAGTAATCATTGAGTTGGGAGATGAAGGAATTCAGGGAGTCTATGTCATGTGGCTAGAGTAGAAAAATTTCATCAATATAACGAACACACAGAAGGGGTTTTAGAGGGTAACTGGAAAGGAAATTCTCTTCCAGGAAACCGAGTAGTAGTAGTATTGTTGGGGAGGTAACCAACAGCTCAGGTCATTTGCGCCATTAGGGAGGGATGGGAAAGGATGAAGGGTGGAAGAGAAACTCGGCGTCGGCATTAGCCTGCTCTTAACGAAAGGCGCCAAGGGGTCCGCAGCTTAACGTCCCATCCGACGGACGGCGTACTCACTCAAAGTGCCCTCCACAAAGCACCTCAAGTAGGGATCGGGATACTGAAAAATATCTGTCGCCGCCGGGATTCGAACCCGGGCCCTCTCGGTGGGAAGCCCATACGTAGCCACCGCACCATCCCGATCCCCCTCCAGGAAACCGAGGTGGAGGATAGCGTATGAGGGGCAGAATCTACTTCCCATGACACAGCCTTTGATTTGGAAGTAAAAGTTGTTATTAAAAGAAGAAGAGTTACGGGTTAGGATGAAATTAGAAAGGTGAATGACAAAATCGGTACTAGGAGTTGGAGGGCTAGGGCGTTTGAAGAGGAAGTGCGTAAGGAAACATGGCCTTCTTCGTGAGGAATGAAGGTGTATAGGAATGTGACATCGATTGTGGCCATAGTGATCTTGTTGTCAGGAGGGAGAGAAATTGAGTTGAGCAAATTGAGGAAGTGGTAGGTATCTGACATAGGAGGGTAACGAGTGAACTGAAGGTTGGAGGTGGTTGTCGAGCATTTCATGCGGGATAGTGGGATATTTTGTTCATCCGCATATATTTTGCCATTCTTTGCCTGTGTTTTGAGTTGTCAAGTCCTGATGATCGTTTTCTGAGTTGACACCTGGGTCGTGGATGTTGTAATAGTTGTGGATGAATTATTTGTTTTCTGTGTCGCTTGTCACTATTTTCACATCCTCTCTCTCATTCCTATCCCATCTCCGCTCCTCTCTGGCCTCCCTTCTCCCTTTACCCCTCCACAACCCTTTCTTTCACACCTCCCCCACCACCTGTTCTCCCCTTCCCTCGTCCCCTTTTTTATCTGTCCCACATACCTTTCGCCAGTCAGTCATAATTAATCTTCCGAGGAAGACGGGGCTTAATTGCGTCGAAATCATCAACAAATAACGTGTTAGTGTTTGTTTTATGTGTTTTCATGTTGTGTGTTGCTGTCTAAGTTTGTGTTTATATATATATGTATATATATATATATATATATATATATATATATATATATATATATATATATATATATATATATATATATATATATATATATAACATATATATATATATATATATACATGTAAAATCGGTTAGGTTTGCGGATGACCAAGCATTAGTTGCTCAGTCAGCCAAGGGGTTGCAAGCATTGTTGAGTGAATTGGAGGTTCAGTGCGATAAATATGGGATGAGAATCAATATTAATAAAACAAAGGTTATGCGATTTTCCAGAAAGAAAAAGGCTAAGCTAAATATTAAAATAGGCGGGGAAAGAATAGAGCAGGTAGAACAGTTTACATATCTCGGAAGTGTTTTGGACCAACACGGTCAAAGTGGTAGGGACGTAAGGAGAAGAATTGCGCTAGGCAAGGAGGCTTTCTCAAGGAGGCGGGAGTTGATGACGGGGACGTTGAGTAGGGATGTTAAGACAAGGCTCGTAAAAACTCTGATATGGAGCGTAGCTATGTACGGCGCGGAAACGTGGTCGCTGAAGCAGGAGGATAGACGTAGATTGGAGGCTTTTGAAATGTGGGTGTGGAGAAGAATGGAGAAGGTGAAATGGACCGAAAGGAAAACAAATGAGGAAGTACTAGAAATGGTGGGGGAGGAGAGGGGTTTTTTGAGAGAAATCCTATGGAGGCAAGAAAAATGGATGAAAGGCGTATTGAGCGGTAGTGGAATGTTGAAGAGGGTAATAGAGGGGAGAATGTTGGGCAAGCGAGGTAAGGGTAGGAACAGGATAGGGATGTTGGACGGGATGAAGGGAGGGAAGAAGTACGCAGAGATGAAGAGGGACCTGATGTAGATTAGTGTGCTAGGTGGGGAGTCACAAAATGTTTATTTGATAGTTGTGTCCATCCAAAAACCTACCTTAACCGGTAGATTACCTTACCTAATAATAATATATATATACGCTTCATTCAAGTTATATATATATATATATATATATATATATATATATATATATATATATATATATATATATATATATATATATATATATATATATATTCATTCACATGGAAATAGATATAAGGAAAAAGGGATAGGTTATTAAAAAAAATATATATATACATTATAACTTGAAAATCCCACCATACGGCGAACAAATATTATTTTCGCACATAGAAATAGACATATAAGGAAAGGGGATAGGGAAACACATAAAAGACCAACACAGCAAAGGTGGGGAAGGCGGTTTTGAGCAGATCACAAATGTAAAAATATTTCCTTATCCGGGATTTGAACCACGAACCTTCCACTTTCCGGGCGGATGCTCTACCAGTTGTGCTAATAAGGAAACCTGATTGACATTGAGATCTGCGATCTTATAAATAAATAAATAAATAAATAAATATATATATATATATATATATATATATATATATACATATATATATATATAACCCTGAATAAACTGACGAACCATGCACGTATTCTTATTCTTCTCTTCATTGCCCCACCTCCCTATCCCCCGTCATTCTCTTTCTCAACACCCTACTTCTCCCCCCCCCCAATACTCATTCCTTCGAAGCTCTCCCCCCTGCCCGTGGTTCGGGCGAAAGGAAGTGTTCCCTCTTTCGCAGTAATGGCCGGAATCCACGACGTAGTATTATTTGGAGCCGGGCGAAGAGCATCCCGAGAGAGACCCTTATATCAATGGCGGAGGTCATCAACTGTTATCGCTCACGTTCTCCAGCCGATTTACGAAGAGTATACGAGGCGTCTTTCCTTCCGATTCGGCCTTCGGCGGTTTGGCGGCGGTTCTCATTCATTTTTCACTTGCGAGAAGTGAGAAAGATGTAAACAAGGTTTGATTAGAAGCTAATACGAAATTAAATGAGAATTATATATTAGTGACCACCAATCAAGTGCATATATTTATCATCCCCTAATCCCTATTAGGATGCTAGATAATGCACAGATAGAACCTTCATTTAATTTCAGTAGGAGTTAAACGAAATTTTAAACACCAGATAATCGGATTGCTTCGTCATAACACCCAACAACTTTTCAGGCTTCCGTTTAACATAGATAACTCAGCTGTAATGAATTTGGTGGAATATTTCCCTGTTGTCATTATACCTCTCTGTATGGAGGCGTTTGTTACCGTATTAAAAACGGCATAATAAGGAATTCGGTAGATGTGAAGTGGACTTAATGTTACTTTGTCACTTGTCGTAATAAATTCACCGAGGAAAGTGCTACAACCATCGTTTGACTGATTTCGTATATTCGACTATGTCAATTCGTATTTCGTATGTCGTATTCGGATTCATATTTCGACCATGTCAATTGCATTGCGATGACTTTCAGGAGCTATAAGAACGGAACATTGTGGTATTTTAATTAAAAATATGCAATTTTTCACAAATTAAAATTCAAAACGACCGGTTTCAGTGTAACCACGTCATCGTCACCTAATGATGATGTAGTTACATATAAATCGGTCATATTTAATATTACTTTGTGAAAAATTGCAACATTTAATTAATTATGATTTTCCACCATGTCACGTCAGAAATACATCTTTTTACTGTGGTATTTATTTGTCAAGGCTTTGAAATGTTTGGAAAGTACGTTTTCGAACTTATTTTTCATTTATTGAGACTCGTGATAAAACCATTACGTTATTAATGCTGAATGTCCTGTGGACAGGAATATTACCATGTTGCATTCAAGCATGGCGAACATATATATAGATTTTTTAAAATTAATTATTTTTCTATTTCATTGGATCTTAGGTTTGACATAGGAAAAATAAGGCTTGTACTGTACCACTGTAACGGGGTAGCGCTTCAGATAGTATGGTAGCATACTTAAGTGGAACCTCAATGTTGTGGTATTATATCGTTTATTTTAGGAAAAGGAAACCTAATATCCTATGAATATCAATGATTATTTGTTGTATTATTATTTACCTTTAACTGGTTCCTTTCATAGGTGACCCCGGCCACACACTTTTGGAGGCTCGCATGGTATTTATGTAGATGTTTCAAATTTATCGATGTATTTAAGATTGCAAATAAATTTTATGAATAGATTTTGACGTTCAAAGATGGAAGTTCCAACCCCCAGGAAGAAACTTTATGCTTTGGCCTTAAAGTTTTGCATACTAACTTAAGCGTCTCCAGCGTCGAACATCCAAATTAACTGTGTGCATGGGCAACCATCTCCTTCAAACTAACTCCAAAAATACCTTGACGCAGGGTAGTCGGGCCCCAGTACCCCTATCTGAATTTTCGAATGCCTTTCTCTAAGGGTCTCAGAATTCACTCGACTCTCTTTCCCTTCCGTTTCACGGTACGTGTATGGCACCAATGTGCAAAGGCTCCGTTCCCCTACATCACATGTGCCCTCCGCCATCATTCTGCCCCTTATCCCAACCGCCAAACCATCCCCTCACCCAGTCGTTCGCCGATAAGTACACCCTAGAGTAAGGGCGGTAGAGATTACGACCTCCCTCGAGAAATCAACGGCTTTCTGAGGGAGGGTCTTCGTCTTTGGCCTTTTACATGCTCATGGCCTTCCTGCGTTCCCATGTCCTTGCAATCCCCAGATCTCCCATCCAACGCTTGCCATCCTCTTGCATTCCACATAAAAAAAGAAAACATCCTTAACCCTTCGCCTCTTGCTCTAGATACATACGTACGTATATATATATATATATATATATATATATATATATATATATATACTCGTAGAATTATCAGTCACTTGCTGTGTGTCGTCTACGCTTTTCCCAATATTTTTCTTCATCGCTTTTGCCAACCCCTCGATGGCTCTCGTCCTCCTTCCGAATATTAATCCATAACTATCACTCCAGTAATCCCCGATATCCTTCCATTTCACCCCACTCAGACCTAAAACAAAATTATATTTATTCTATTCATCTATCGCTCAATATTCTATCATTATCCTGCCCTAGCCTCGTCCTAGCACTCCCAATCCTTAGTTTAACCTGTTCGCTCCTGCTCTTGTGTCTTCTGTACTGCTTCTATCGCCCTCTCATTCGCGAGATGACGACCGCAAAGCGTCATTTTTTATGTTCATTGTTTAAATGTATTTTTTAAATAAATTTAATAAAAATGTATAACCCATTTGACCAATTTCTACCGATCTTAGTTAATGTTATTATTGTGCATTCAAAATATTTGCAGCATCTACCAAAGTTAATTTCACTGATTACATCATATGCGCGAGTACTTTTTTACATTTTAACTCAAGACCTTCGAATAAGATTTTATTATCTATGTCAACTGTACTTTACAGTCGAAGATTTTTTATTGATTCTTTTCCATAAAATTTCACATGAAATTGCGTATCATATTTCTTATTCCCACAGTTTTCATTCTGCACTTTCTTCCTTTAAAATCAGAACAAATAGCTCTTTTAGAAGTTACTAAAACTTGATGAGTAATGAGAGGAAACACTTTCAGTTCTCTGAAATTGTATCCATTTTGAGTGTGTATGATAATTAGATAATATATTGAAATTAGTGGCTATGAGAGAATCGTCGAATAAAATCGCTATGCAATCGTAAACGTAACGCATGCCCTAATGGCTAATGTCGGAATTCACAAGATCCATGTTAGTTGAAAAGAATAATATGAAATGAATTCTGAAAAGGGTTCTAGTCCGTTAATAAATGAGTAGTAACCGACTCTGACCCTGATTACTGGGCTGCATTTCCTTCTCCCTTGCCACCCACTTCAAACTAGATAGCATAAACACTGTTTTTTGTGGCCTATTATCTGACGTAAAAATCACATTTGGCATTAATATTTGTGAATAATGAAGTGATATTATCCGTATTTGTAGATTGAATTATAATCTTTTTGGGACATAGAAAATAAACTAAGGTAAATATATTTAAAAAAGCTTTTCTTATCGCTTTAAAAGAACTTGATTATGCTGATGATTGATGCTGAAAATATAAGCGGCAAACGATCGAACGAGAATGTATTGATCCGGATTCCTTTCAAGAAGCCTTGCTTCTGGATCACTTTAACTGTCCCAGTCCGTCGCCATTACGACGACTCCAACTCTTGAGATAACAAAAATGCCGCTTGTCACCCTCAGCATCTAGGTAACAATTAGTTATACTCAATTGCATGAACTTTTACTAACCTCAGGTGTGTTGTTGCCAAAACCCTTCCCGCATGACCGCATTGGAATGCCATTAAATAATGTAGTGCTTTTAACAGTATTGTTTGCTCTGCTTTTGGTAACCTAAATTTCCCCTTCCATCCCTTATCCCTCTCCGTGGGGGAGCCCTCCTCCTACCTGCAGCGATTGGCCAAATTCCTCACCTTGGGTAGGAGAGCGTTTTATGTAGCACGTTCTTGTGGTGGTGGAATTTCGCCTTGCTACTTACTAATCTAGCTTGCACGTCCTTGGATAAATTTCTTGCTGCATCCTAAGGTGAAATTATTTGCTATATTTAAGCATATGTACTTGCATGCTTGTGGAGTGAAGGGAGGCAGATGTGTATTTGCATGCGTGGAAAATGATAGGATGTTTCTATGAATGTATGCACTACTGTGGATTTGGGTTTGCATGTATGTGTTGGTTTTGAATGCGGTTTTTCTGTTTTCATTTTTCCTTTTTTTGAGTGGTGACCTAACACCCTCCACCACACGCCCTTGCGGCGGCTTACGGGGTATTATGTAGATGGTGATGTATATCATGTACAAAAAGTGCGAGTTGAGTTTCGCAGGACCTACCCTTACGGAAGTCGTGTTGGTTACTAATCAATACATTTTGGCTATCAAGATACCTCATTAAGGAACTAACAATGATGTGTTCCAGAATCCTACAGGATATGGAGGTGAGCGAATTTGGCCTATAATTATGGGGGTCCTCCCTGTCTCCGTTTTTTAATATAGGCGTCACTGAAGTAATCTTCCAGCCGTTTGGCACGCTTTCTTTTGCTAATTATTTCTTTAATATTATATCGTGATAAGGGGCAATTTTAGATGACGGTTCTTTAGACTCGCGCGTCGGTGTCTCATCAGGTCTCGGGGATATGTTGAGGTCAATGTTTTTAAGGAGTAACTCTATTCCGCGGGTGGAAAAATCGATTGCTTGCATTGATTGCTGACATGTTTTCGGAAGGTTCTTGGGTATATTCTGTGTGCATATATTGAAAACACTCTGGAAGAATTAATTTAAAAAATTGACTTTATCTAAACTACTCGTTACTTTATCCCCCTTACCGTTATTCAATGAGTTTACGGTGGACATTTTCCCCTGCACTTTCCTGACGTAGGATCAAAACATCTTTGGGTTATCTTTTAATTGTTCGCCTAATTTTTTCCTTTTGAATTTCGCTAGTGCCTTCCGGAAGGCCTTCTTGGCACTGGACCTAGATGCTTTGTATTTCTGTATGGTTTCGTTGATTTTATAAGGGGAGGAATCTTTAACTGCGTTTTTCATTCTGACATGGCACACCCTTTGCCGCCTAAGAGATTTACGTAGTTCAGAGTTGTACCATCGGGGTTTCTTATTCTCTTTAATATATTTAATAGGTATAAATCTCTGTATTGCTGAACGTGTTATCGTAAGAAAATTATTTCAAGTATCCTTGACACTACTAGTTTTGCTTAATTCGTCAAATATAAAAAAAAGAACGTTTTAATTCACATTTTAAGCCATCATATTCAGCTTTACTGACGCTAGAGTTATTAACCGCAATAAACACTCTTTCTCCGGCTCTATTCTGTCTGTCGTTTCTATAAACTATTAATGACTTAGGAAATAAATTTCAAGAAATTGCGGGAAATACCTCAACAGTAACTTTTAACGGAGTCATCCGCTAACATGCATTTCAATGCAACAATTTCAGAGTGTAAAAATCATTCCCATGAAGTGTGCCAGAGTGTAGAACCCAGAGTGTAAAAATCATTCTCATGATTTTTACACTCTGAAATTGTTGCATTAAAACTTAGGAAATATTTTGCTGTCTGCGATGCCATCTGTTGACCAACTTTCAGTTCCTATAATGTTATCCGACTCTGTGCTATGAATGAGTTGGTGAAATTCCGGTATTTTATTTTTTAAACTTCGCCAGTTAACTACTATAACATAAATTATTTCCTTGTATAAAACCTTTGCGTGCGTTGCGGTCTGCTTTCTGGGGATGATATTTAGTCTTTTGGTTGTGTTAATGCTCGATTGGTTGGCTATCCTGATAAACAACTCTTTCTTTTGTCCCATTAGTAGTGTAAGTTCACTTGGCATCAGATGAAAAATTTTGAAATATCTGTGGTGAATAATAGCTATGGCTAAACTGGAATCAGTTTAATTAAATTAAATGGGAACATTTATCGAATATTTGAAACCACACTTAGGAACCCCTTTTATGCTGTGTGTGTGTATCCATTCTTGTGCTCTTAATGTATCCAGAAGCTTCAAATACTCCCTACAAATTTATAATCGATAACTTTGGCATCGGTGGAAAAACTATTTCCCATTCGGCCCTGTTGTATTGCTTCGCAAGTAGAATCACAACTCATACTAATCATATTCCTCCCTCAATTCTCAATTTTTGGATTGAATAGAATAGTAATATTACCTGCATATGTCCTCGGGGTGAGAACCAATTCTAAAATGTTACCGACTATACGTAACGAATACATTGACACCGTATGTTTGCGAGGAATTTTCTTTTAACAATCTTCTTTAATGCAATAGCTGTGCATTGGATGTATTTGCACATAAGCATTTGACATTTCGTTTGGGAAATCAGGAAAATGCGCAATCATTCGTGAAAGTAGTGAGCTAGAGAGATGGAGAAGAGAAACAGGCCAGAGGCTTGCTGACGCAACCCCAATTTTGCAAAAGTATAGTGTTCCCCTCCCCCGTAAAGAAGCGGAAAAGGTTGCCTGTCCTCCCCCTCCTCCATCCGTCCCCCCCTCTCTCTTTCTTTTCTCTATTCCAATTGCTCTGAAAAGGGGATGGACGGTGGGATAAAGAGGGTGCAAGGACATTGCAGGGAGGAGGGACGATGTATTTAGGTGGATGAAATAGTAAAGGTGAAACGGAAAGGAAGGTGTGAATGTTTTGCTTTCTTTCACTTCCTATTTTATCTTTTGTGTGTCTCGCTGGCGAGGAGAGGGGGCGTGGGGCTCAAGGGGGAGGCTGCTAATGGGGGGGGGTTGCGAAGGGGCGGGGCTGTCATTCACCGTTTGCGTCAGCCCGGATGCTCGGTCGGATCGTTCGTTTCCATGGAGACGGAGAGGTGTGTTTATGAGGGGGGGGGGTGGAACGGGGAGGAGTAACCATGGAGGGGGTTTGGTTGCCTTAGGAACGCTTCAAGGGGGGGAAGGGTTTTGATGGTAGTGGTGGGTGTGGGGGCCAGGGCGGCCTAGGGTTAGAGGGATGAGAGATAAAAAGGCTGGGAGTCCGAAAAAAGGGAATTTATTGTTCTGTGGACATTTTTAATAAAAGCAAAAACGTGAAAATAACGATAAATTTTTCCCTCTTTGGCCGTCCCAGGAGGGATTCTGAACGAATTAAATCTAATCAGTAAATACAAAGTGAAACTCTAAAATAGGCTTCAGAAAATTTCCAGGAAACATGATATATCTGCAATATTGGTCGGGTCTTTCACGGCTACTTCTACAGAGTTGAATTTACTTCTACACTCTTTTTGAATAAATGTTGCCTGCAGTTGTTACTGAAGTCTACTTCTTAGGCGTCGTACGGCCAATGTGTGGTTGAATATGAAGTGATGAAAATATTTGAACAAGAGAACTCTATCAGTAGTTTATTTAAATCGATTAGGCGTACGAAATTTTGCGTATGACTATTTTACATTAGACATCAGTTGCTTGTATTTCACGAATTATTTTAAGCTTTTTAATGTTTGTTTTTCACTCTCTTCTTAAATTTTTACATACTTTCCAGGTATAAAATAAGTGCAATGATTAAGGAAAAGTTTTTAGGTAGTTGATAATTGTTTTCCACTCTTAGTAAAAACATTTATTCTTATCAAGTATGATTTGTGGAGATTGAAGTGGATTTGTGCTCCATACACCATTGGTAATGCTGAAATGACTTAAACTGAGCATGCAGATAAATAATAGATTTAATGAGTGCTCCTTTCTAACTAAATTTTTTAGTTGTCGCCTTTGAAGAAAATAGGGGATATTTTATGAAAGCTTTCTCATTTTTTGATTTGATGTGGAATTTATGAATCAATCATCTCTGTTTACGAGAATCTACAAATAGAATATTCCATGGATCACATATAATATGACATGGTTGAACATAAAATAGTCATGGCCACGCTTTTACATTTTTAGCTGACTGACATATTAAATTCCTTGCTTCTCCTCCTTTGCTTCTTAGATTCCCTTCTGAAATTCTCAGCTTTCTCATATCCACCGAGTTCATGAGCAGATCATTTCTAAATGCCCTCCAGTATCATGATATCATCTTTGCGATTTTGGCTTGGTTTCACTAAATTGTGTTTTCAAATTGTTGCCCAGTTGTTTATTCTATCACTGATTTGTGAAAATTATTCATATCTTTATCAATGAAAAACTATAATCTGGGATAATTCTCAGAGTTTCCAGGTTCTCCGGCTCAGTAATTTGTGTTTGAGGCCGATGTACTTTCTTCTAATTAACTATAAAACATTCCTTAAAAGAATTTTTTAGGGTATTCACTTTTCAACGAAAACGAAACGGTCAATACTTTTCGGCCAATGTCGGCCAGCTGCTGTGGAATGAGGTTAGACTCACGGGAGTTGTGTCTCTCTTTATTGAATAATTTCTTTGTTATTAACTTTTTATATTTCGTTTTTGATATTTGTGTAATGTTATTTCCTTAGGTATCGTATATTTTTTCGCTTTATCAAGTGTACTTTGAACTTTCAGAAAATCAGGTGTCCTGGTATAATATCCCTCTTCACATTTTCCTTCTATTTGACCACCATATTTTATCTTAATTTTGTTAACCACTTCAGAAGTCCTTAAAGTGGAATCTTGCAGTGTTTCAGAGTGATAGATCTGGTATTTGAGCATAATACGTATTGACCCAAGCCTTTAGTATCTTTTTCGGTGGCAATACTTTTTAAGCACTGTAATAAAAACAAATTAGTCCCCAAAGTAATCCATTGAAATATAATTTTACATTGGGAATTAGAAACAAGATTTCATTTTTAAGGTAGTTCGGTTAATTTCTTAATATATATTATAGTAGTGGTGTATACAAATTTTTATTTCACTTTTTTAATTTCAATTATTGAAAAATGGAAATCATTTGCTAATTAAAATCACAAGACCATTCTTAAGGATTTGGGAAACTAATTCTAAATGTATCTAATAGATCAGTCTTTCCGTGCTGTATCGAATGATCCAACGAAATTGACATATTCCTCCGTACATGGGTGAATTTGCGTCAAACGAATATAAACACATATTATTGCTACAAAATATACATTAATTGATTACTAACTATCTTTGAAAGAATCAGGAAATTGGCACGAAAAGCATAAACACCGGATATTATCGGAGGTGTTCTTGATAGAGCCTACTTCTGACGAAAGGGGAATTAGGTGTCGACTCGATTTATTTTAATTTCTCACTCAGGAATGCGACATTTTTGAAGTTTTATTCCCGGATATAGCCCGAAATATTCATAAAATAGCGGGTCACTGCCACGTACGAATGCCTTCTTTTCCTTGAATGAGAGTTCATCACAAGATTCACCCATCCTATATCTAGGATTTGTTGTCCTGAGCGGAAGATCCCGTTTTTGCGGAGCAGTTTCACCGCTTCCTCCCTCTCTCTCTTTCCCTCGGTTCCCCATCCCCAGCCTAAAGACCATCCCCATGGGTGCCACATTTCTCGGAAAATACCAAGAGTTTCAAAAAGGCCTTGGGAAATTGAGGTGACAAGGGCAAGCCATTTATTAATTGTTCGAAAATATATAGCGGATGTCGGAAATCAAATTAAAGTCTTGGAGAATTCCTAAGATTGTAGAGATGAAATGGAGTATTTTTTTGTATCCCTTCTTGGGGAATTCGTTCGGGGAAATATTAACTTTTTTTTCGAAATCCCTGCATTTTTATCAATCTCTCTGCTTAAAAAATCGGCTTTTTAACGAAACAATCCTATGAAATATTTGACGCCATACAAGCGAGTGTATCGACCACGATTCCTAAAACCTGGTGATATCTCTTAATGTAGTTATAACCGTATCAACTTTCGTCGCAATTGCAAGCATAGGCATTGGAAATCATTTTTAAATCCATCCTCCATTAATAAATCTTCTCGTCTTTGATAAATAGAGATGCTGTGACTAAAAATGGTGAGAATGCACTGAAAGGCATTGTCCCTTTCCGAGACCACACTGATGTCAGTGCAGCCTATTATTTCTGGTCAGTTGGTTGTGGTTGCATTCGCAAGGCCACGCATCAATTCGAGCTCATGAATACAAATAGCGTCGGGTGGTGTTGTTTCGTCTTCATTTCACAGAGGACAGATGACTTCGCCTCCCGTAGCTCTTGGCGTTATTGCACTTTGCCTTCATCTGTTCAAGCGAACGCCAGTCTCTCTCTCAAATTCATTGGATAAAATTTTATCATTCAATACCACTGGCATTTAATTGTCATCTTTAATCTGCTCCCACCAAACCAGAGTCAAATCTAAAATTATTCCGTTACTAAATTGGAGATGTTATTGCAATTTGAAAATTTAAGTTACTTATAAACCATCAACGAGACTTCTGGTTGATTTCTGCAGATATCGAACACTAACAGCTATCTTATAAATGTCATAAAAAATTTTATATCTATTTTCCAATAAATATAGTGTATTGCTTTCGTTTCAACTTGTTATTATCGAAATCATGTTTGTAATTACTCGATGAGGGTAAAAGAAAGAGAAAAAAACTTTGCGCTTCCACACACTTTTGATACAACACGACCATGGTTTTGATACGCATCATCATCACCGCTGCGCCGTCAGAATCGAAACCATGGTTGTGTAAAATTAAAAGTCTGTGGAATTACAAAGTTTTTTTCTCTCTCTTTTACTCTCACTATGAAGGAATTCCACAAAGTTAAGCCTGAAACTGTTAGCTTTGTTATTACTTGTTAGTTTAGCCACTTTCTATCATTTGTTAGACTACATATATGTTTTCACACAGCTTAATTTTTACACGTGTTCATGATTTTTAGATAAGAATATACAGGCACGCATGTAGTTGATTAAAGAACTAACGTATCTGAGAATAGTATCTGTTCCGTAATGTGATAGAAGAGCTATATTCTCAACTCAAGTAAATCACAATATATAACTCAAGTAAATCACAATTCTAATATTAGCGGGGAAATGCTAGATACAAATAAAAAAGAAAGCGCTATTAAAGAAGTAAAAAACTTTTAGGACAAAGTACAGACTGCGTTCTGGCATTGGGATACATGATATTCACTTCATTTGTATTTTTTTCTTTCACATGTGTTCAGTGCTCGTATATATTTCACATGTCCGTATTTGCTTACGTGAAATCGTGATCGAGCGAATTCTTTAATTTGTGCTTCGCCAGGTGCGTTATATTTAAATGTATCGATCATGTTAGATTCGTATTCATTCGTTCATTTTTGTGGATTTTTAAAAATAGGTTAAAATATGTGCTCTAATTGGGCAATTACCTTAGGCAGACCTGTGGTGTGATCATCACAGTTTGTATGATCTAGTAGTGAAGGGGCAGGCGAGAACATCTTTATTCTTGGAAATTTTAGATCTTATGAATTGTATGAAACCCTTTATTTTAGGATAAATAAAGCATAGTAAGGATGACTTCGTTTTTTCATCCCTTGTTGCTAGGCTCGAGAACGCTGGCAAATCTTCGGAGAAGAGTGGAATTGAGGAGGTGGCCAGTCGTGAAGGGAGAAGATGGGGAAAATTATGCACTTAATACTATTTAACAACTGAACAGCAACTACTATCCCTCCTTCGACTTCGGGTAATGCACCGAACCCCTCAACATTCGCACCTACGACCACTTCCCGCAATCCTTCCTCAATATCAAATTACTCTCGACCAGTTACAAAAAATGGCGTCCCTTCAACACGCTTCCTTTAGTGACTGTATTGACTGATCAGTTATCGCTTCTCCCCTCTCTCCTAACACACATTAAAACTCATAATCAATGAGGGGGCCGTGAGTTTGACTCCCAGGAGGATGCTCGACGCCGAGCTTGGCCCTCCTCAAGGGGGACAGTCTCTCTTCCCGCCGACTCCCTTTCCTGCCACTCAGATATGGAAAAACACATACACACAAAAAATTAAAGCATTATGTCATCATCACACTCATCAGTATTTCAATTCTAGGATTGGTTTATTGTAGCCTTGCATTTGCCTCTATTTAATGTCAATTCCCTCAATCCCTGATACCTTTTCGGTTTTACGTATTTCTTAATTTGTCTTATGTGCATGTCTCTTGGTCTTCCTCGTGGAATCTTCCCTTTTATTTTTACTTATTTTATATTCCTAATAAATCCATTGTGCCTCAATGTGTGTCCAATTCATCTATTTCTTCTGAGATTTCTCGATATGGTTTTATCCTCTTCTGCTCTTCTATATTCTTCCTTGCTCCTTACTTTGTCTGTCCATTTATTCTTCAACATTTTCCTCCAGCACCATGTTTCAAAGGCGTCTATTCTTCGCTGGTCCACTTTTCCAATGTTTTAAGTCTCAGAACCATAGACTGCCACGTCCCGCACGAAACTCTTGACGAATCAATTCCTTGTTTTTATTTTCAACCTCAGGTTCCTTGAACAGAGTAATTGCCTCTTCTGAATGAATACTTTCTTAGCTTTGGCTATTTTTCGCTTGATGTCGGTCGAGCTTCTTCCATTCCATGTTATCCTGCCGCCCAGGTGAATTAGGGACTCCACTTGTTCTAGGTTCACCCCTCGAATTGTGATATCTGCATTCAGCTTCTCTCTTCCGCACACTAGGATTTTAGTTTCCTTCTTGTTGATTTTCATATTATATTCCATCAGCACTTGATCCATAGCACTTAGAGTTGCTTTTAGGTCCTCTCGCGTTTCCGCCACTACTGCAATGTCATCTGCAAACCGGAGCATGCTTTCGAGTTTCGGATTTCGAGTATTATATGCGCATGCATATACACATTTGGGTGTAAAAAATATGCTTGATATACCCTCTGGAACTGTAGGACAGGAAACTTATTGGTTACACCCGAAATAATTAGCAAGATAGGTTAGAGTAGGACAAGGAAGTAATTAAATATAGAAATAGGTAGAAGATAATAGAATAAAAAGAATTGAATAATCAACTGACGCATGAAGCTATTGGGGCTAAAGTAGCGTGTTGGGAAACACAGTGCAAGGTTATGTATTTTTTTATAACAGGAAACGTAAAATTTATGCCATTTAAATTATAAAGAAATAACTTTTAGGAACTAAGAAGGGAAAATTCGTACAAACAATTAACGATGATTCAGTAAAATAATTGATTTGCACCCGGGAAGATTCAAGAGAGATGTAACCAACATGCAGAGAAACTATATGTTTAAGACATAAGATCACGAAGTTTAGATTTAGAAAGTGAATCTGAAAAAGAAGATGATAGCTTGGGTCCAGGCATACTTGATGGCGGGACAGTTGTAAAGTAGTACGTGGAATCATCGATAAGAGGACCAAGAGCAGAGAAAATGGTCAAAAGAGTGAAAATCAGTTAGGTTTCAAAAGGTGGAGTCGTCCGCCAGATGCCATAGCAGTTTAGAGGTCACTTATAGAGAGGGACATAGAATTCAATCAGGAAATTGCTGCAAAATCAATATATTTTATGTTTACTCATGCCAATTTTGTCATATTTATGTATGACCCGTTGTCATTTTATTTTATTTTATTAAATATATTAATAATTTTCAACGAAAATTATTAATATATTTAGTATTTTTCTTTGAAATAAATTGGATTTTAATTTCAAAAGTTTTAATAACTAATTCTAACCGTTATCGACATCTTTTCGTGATAATTCTTTTGGGCATGAAAACAAGGATCCTTTAATAATCTGGGTGATTAGAAATGCAGAGCTGGGATCTGCTTATTTTAATGAGCACGAGGAGAGGATTGGCGGGAGGGGGGGTCATCCGAAGGATAGCCTGCAGGGGGGGGCAAGGCAAGGTGGTGGTTGAGGGGAACGGCCCTGATAGTGACGTCGAGAGGGTAGGAGAGGGCGTGGAGGATAAATATAATTGGGTGGAGGGGGAAGCGTGGCTGAGGGTGGTGCCTTCTAGAAGTGTGAGGGTGGGTGGGTGTTATGGTTTAGGGGAAGAAGTCTTTTTTGCGGAAAGGGAGAAATGAGAGAATTCAGCTTGGAATTGGCAACGGGGGGGGGGACTTTTGAGCGCACAAATGTGGGCGAGAGGTGGAGGGGGATGAGAAGGGGTAAAGCGCAGATTTTGGGATCATAACTCGCGGTGGTTTTTCGCCGTTTTTGTGACGTTTTTTCCATTTAAAGCGCACAGTTTTCTCGATGATACCCTCTCTTGCTATCTCCGTATTATAGGTTTTCCTTATATATTTCAGCCATCGAGCAGTTGGTGATTCCTATGATTTCTAAAAAATATTCGCACTGTTAATCAAGTAAAAAATGTGGGAATATACCGTATAAAGCTGAAAATGTATCGAGCATGTAACTATTTTTTGAATCGCTAAGATCTTTGTTACCTTAAAAATAGAATTTAAATAAATAAAAGGGAACTCATTAATAGCCACATTATAGAAAAAATGACTTAAAATCCTGACGGTTTGATTTTTTATATGACTTCAAATATCACGATAGAATTAGGATCAAACTTAATGAGTTAACGTAGCCAAGGGTAAAGACAAATTAGCAGCACTCGCAGTGGTATTGTAAAAGGAAATTGGCCACGATCGTTGCGAAATGTCCAAACTCAAAGAACTTCATTGATTTAAAGCAAGTCATCCCCAGCGGGAGGGTGCCGAGTTTGCTCACGAAAAGCAAGTTGTTTCCGACGGTCTCTTTGGACGCGTAAAATAACTTGACTCGGATGCTTCTTAATACAGGGTCTATCCCAAAAATTAGTGGAATGAATTTTTTCCACCGATACAGATGGCTGGAGTGGTATGATTTTTGGTGGGAAAGATCTTGGGAAAGCAACGCGAACCACGCCAGTTAACTGTGGGTATTTAAATTGTGCGGATGACTGCCAGACTGGAGCTCTGTTCCACGGTCACGCCACGAATTCATGATGCCACTTATCATGGAGAAATAATATGCGATAACATTGTAAATTAGGCTTGAAAAATTGGGTTCGTAGAGCGTGACTAGGATACTTATAGAGGTGGAGAAATGTCCCGAGTGTTGGTTTTCTGCTTGAACGGGATGTTATGGGAGGGTAGAGAGGAGTTTGACGATAAGTAATGCCCTGGACATCCACCAACAACAATATGCGACGAAAAAGCGCTACAAGTGAGACACATCCTCAATCAGAATTGAGCATGTGTCTCACCAAGTGTGAGGATGTTAGCAGAAGAGTGCAATATTCAGAAAACCACAGTGCATTGCATTCTTATAGAGGATTTAGCCATTACAAAGGTATGCCAAGGTGGTCCCTAGGGTGCTGTCGGAAGACTGTGTTTGTGAAAATTTCGTCTTGGACCACACTAAAAGTGACGCGAATTTTTTTAGAATAGTTGTTTACTGGCGACGAGACGTTAGCCTTTAAGCACGACTCAAGTATAATGCCATTAGTTAACATTTTGCAACACTGGATTACGTCAAAGAGGCCGTGACGAGGTGCCTGAACGAGGGCCCTGTTGATGCCTTTCAGGAAACCTACCATAACTGGCGGAGGAAATTGCATTGGTATGTTGATAAAGAAGGGTGCTCTAATGAAGAGTTTTAGCAATTTGTAAGTTCATCTACAATATTTTTTTCCTTTGATTTATTCCCCTTATTTTGGGACAGTCCTTGCAGTGTGTACGTGCGGAGTTATCATAAGTGCGGTGGTTTTTTTGAAGGATGAAATGCATGAAGCAAATAAATCTTAGCAAATAAAGAATGCTATAACGAAAATAACGTTTCCAAACGGTAACCATACCATGTCCTTTTAGGTTTTCCAAAAGTGGACGATGATGTAAATGAAAAAATAATATCACTCCTTCCTTTTTAGAAAACCTTTGTTGAATTAAAACAAAGGATCACTTCTGGAGCGTTACCAAAGAAAAATAAGGCCACACAGAATATACCACTTAAAAATAATCCAAAGTGTGACTTCAATGAGTTTATTTGAATCTTTATGATCACAATCTGCACGCGTGGATCCTCTTGCTGCCTTCCATGGAGAGAGGTGTCATCCCCTTCGCCGAGTCCCGCTAACGACTTCATTTCCAATCATTAATGAATGAAGCCCCTTGGTATTATCTCTTCAATTCATTGATATTCACTGTTATGCTGTAATAGCATTTCTTTGAACTTTTCATATTCGTAGCTCCTTTAAGTATAGGTATGTACAGATTTGTTTGACCATATTTGGATTCACCTTAACAAGATATTTGATTGTTACCGAGACAAAGAGGAAAGCTTTGGTCCTGGAAGATCATCTTTAAATTTAAAATCTTCAGCCTAGTTATTGATTTCAGAGAATCCTAAAACATCTAGCTCCATCCTAGACTCCTTTGTCTTTGCATTTTCCAGCTTGTCCTTAAAAGGCAAACACCAGAGGCTCCACATCCCTCTCTTGCATTTTACGATCTAAGTGTTCTGAACATTTTGGTGGGGGGAATACCAACCCGTCATATTGCAAGTAAGACTGCATCATCATCTAGGGAATCTCGAGTGGTGTTTTCCCGCTCCCTTCCACTTGAAGGCAATGCTTGAGGCGATCCCACTCTTCACTTCCACAAGTCTTCCAGTTGATATGGGTCCATCGATATTCTCTTGATCCTTCTGCTCAATCAGCTACCTCTTATGTGCAGTATAGTTTCGGAGGTTGGAGCCTATCTTTCAAAATTAATCAGAAAATGAATTTTCCAAAAAGTAAAAACCTTTTGGCGTGTCCAGGAGTGAAACGGTGGATCTTTAGCAAACTAGTCTTACTCACCGCCCTTTTCCAATGCCGCCCCATTTAAACATAGGTATAATAATAAAATCCATCGGAAATAGATTTTAAAATTACTAAATAGTCTGAATTTATGAAATCAATTAAAAAATTGATAAATGGCGAAAGTAATTTGGAGATGCACCGGTTTCGGGGGGGGGAGGTGCTAACAAACCCATATTGAATTACAATCAATTTTAATTATTTTCCGAAATTATGGGTTTCCATTTTATAAAGTACAGATCTTTTCGCGCAGTAACTGTATGCATTTCTCTCTGAGATGCTCTATGTGTGGCACACGGAATTTTGTTAACGGAACGAAGCCAAACAAGATCCACTAATTACACTACCACTTAAAACTCTCCCTCAAAACGACGATAAACCTCGATGCATTCTCTCAAGTTCTCCAGAGTCCTGACCGCCTACCTCTATCAATAATTCACGACCCCCGACGTGCCTATCCCCTCTTCGAACTAATCACCCTTAGTTGCCCTAACTTTGACTATCATAATTTAAATGTAAATTCTTGATTGACTGTATCAATATAGTCCTCAAAGTCTGCCGGTATTCCTTTGGGGTCAGCGTCAAGCCGGCAGTGTGACTAATAAAACTGGCGTTAACTTCCAAATTATTAATTGAGAAGAAAGATGAGGGAGAGAGAGAGAGAGCCAGAGATCTCTTCTTTCTCTAAAATATTCTTCCGATTGTGATCAAAACTTACACATATTGTCACGTATTCTATACTATCAGTCTCTGTATTGTGTTCTTCAATTTCGTGAGTCTTGCAAATCCGGAGGACAAAAATGAGTGCATCATGTTGAAAATAATGGTTGCAATTAAATCATATTCATTGAGCGCTTCTTTGCAGCGATCTGCTTCGTCTTTCAGAATTTGAAGAGTTCAAAGCTATACCCTAAAAAGACGATTATTCTGCTCTTTAAGATTGTACGAAACTCAGATCTGAATGCTGCGATACATATTCTTCTCCTAAATATATTCAAATTATTCCAAGTTCTACTTTGTCTTATGTTAATAGTAACGTGAGTATAAAAAATACCTAAAGTAGCTCACCACTGATATATTATTGCAAAGTGATATTCGTTAAAATTTTAATTCAAAACGTTTGGGAAAGGCATTGAATAGATTTAAAAAATTAAATGGAGTGTATTTTTGTGGACATTTAACTTCATCAAACCGTGAAACTTTGGAGAAATTGCTGCTTCGGATAAATTTTTGGGCATTTTGATCTATATAGAAATACCATAGGTCCGAAACGGCGTCAAGCAATGAAGTCTCATACAATCATCCCGGACTACATTCTCTTTCCAAAATAAGGCTGCAAAAGCCTCGAAGAGAAATTTCAATGGAAAAAAGACAAAATTTTGAAGTATTAACGTTTTTCACAGATTATTGAATACCATTCGGTGATAATGTAAGTACTGAATAAATAAATATTCTACCTGTTAACACTTATTTTTTACACAAATCACAAATTTATTACACTATTGCATCGATATCAATAGTAATGAAATGCCACTGAATTGATAATATATCCGTTGATCCTTTTACCTTCTATCCTAAAATAATGGAAGAAAAATTTATCAATTTCTTATTTTCTGAAAGTTTTTATTTTTTCAACCGAAACTGGATTAGGTCATGTAAATTCTTGAAATAGGACCAGATCCCTTAGTTAGTTTTGCAATGGCTCTCCTGCATACGTAAATTATTGCTCCTGCATATTTTTTTAATTATTATCTCCTGCATGCGTACATAATTCTCTGAGTGGTATTTCTCCTTATAAATGAGAATGGATTCAAATGGAATAAATATTATCAACACCTTTATTCAGCACACATGTGAAATTCATAATATTTCCATTGCATTCACAATAACATTTTCGGTTTTCACGGGTTCGTCATTTTCTATGCGATGGTATTTCCATTCAGGTGCGATTCAATGCTCATACGTTGTACACATTCACACGCGCTTTGATATGCACTTCGTTTGATCTTCATTACTAGCCGATATCGGTATGGAACGACAATTTTTAGGCTCGCATTGGCCGTGGAAGGATGAAACATACGATAATACGGCTTAGGGGTGAGTGGCTGGGAAAACCGTTGCCTTGCTGGGAAAGTAACGAGGCAATGGGGCGTGGAGCTTTAGGGGATGGGGTCTCAAGGGGGAGGAGTATCTTGTATGGAGAAGATAAAGAACTAATGCGGAAAATTCCCTTCGCTCTATCGAGTTCCGGAACTATAGATTCATTTCATCGACAGGTTGAACCCTTCCGGAGAAATAATAAGAAATATATCTGCTTAAGGAGCCATTCTCAAATTTTGTCGGAGGCAATTTTCCAAACTCTTGCCCAAACTGATCCACTTCACCAAGCAAGGCAATAGATGAAACTTCTAAAGAGCTCTCTCTCTATTTTCTCTCTTTCTCTTTTTTGAGTGAGTTTTAACATTGATGAAGCAATCGCTTTTCAATTTTTTCAATTAATCATTTTGCTTTATGACTAATATTGAACGAATTTTCTGCTCCTTTAGAAATGACGTATAATCTCCCATGTCAACCGAAGGTCATATACTACCTCAGAAAATTAAAAATACAAGTTTATTCATCTAAATCTATATTGTCCCCTTCAAAGTAATCCCCATCGACTGCAACACACTTATGCCAGCGCTTGATCCAATCCTCGAAACATTTTTTATATTCGGTTTTCGGTATGTCCATCTTGTATTGAATTATATGGTTTACATACGGAGTAACGGGAATTTTTTCGAAAATATGGATTTATTTCAGATATTTCTCCGATGCTTCGAAATTCTTCAAAGTACTTCTTCCCTTGAGTGTCATTACACTTTTGCCAGAGCGGCTTTTCCACGACTCGAAGGCTTCCTTCCGGTAGGCGGATTCCGGATAAGGAAACTTTAAGGGTACGCGTGCAAGCTTCTTTGGTGGCACTTTTGGGTTCCGTGGTGGTTTCCTTTGATGGAGAACTTCACTTTTGGGAATAGGATATAGTAGTCCATTGGCGCCAAATCGGGACTGGAAGGGGGTTGGGGAATCGTCGTGATGCAGAAGGTCTTCGCAAGCAGAGACATTCCACTCCGTTTCTGGTCGTCGATTAAGGCCTTCGGGAGGACGAGTTTAGCTCCGATCTTTCGCATCGCCAAATTTTCAGTGATATAATGGTGTGTGCACTTTCACTGTCTCATCAATATCAATAATACTATCTGAGATCATGGGCACACTCAACCTACGGTCTGAATTCAACACTTTATCCACAAGTTGGGAAAAAATTGTTACCGGTACTTTTTAAGATAACCTTGTACGCTCTTACTCTCACAATTCAACAATATTCGAAATGTGGATGAAATGAACGGCCGTTATTTCAAATAGCTTATCTGAGAAATACAAAAGTGTGAATGACGGAGAACTGCCTTATATCTTTTTCAACGACCTAGGTCATACAAATGCTTATTAAATCAGGATAGTTTAATAATTGTGATATATAGTATATCCTTGATGTCATCGGAAAGGGCCCATCTTTAAATGTTTTTAATGAGTCTAATCTATATTGGAAACGCCGCTGTGTAAGAGAATCCCAACCTAAATTTTCTAGCAAAGTGGATACGCTGCTGAGTTGGTCATAACAATGTTTGACAAATCTAGCCGCATAATAATTAATACCGCAATATAAACTTCTATCTCATTATTGAACGACATTTTATTGTGAGCAGAAGGGGACTTTATAGTCCCTCCCTCCATCAAACCCCTATAGACTCCCTACACACTGAAGACAACTACAAACACCAAAGAACTGGATGAAGGAAAACCTACCTAGGCGGGAATCGAACCCACGACCTCTGAGTTGGCAGACGAGGGCGTTACCATGCCGCCACTGGAGCCGGCATTTTAAAGAGTAGGTCGGAAGTTATACTAAATCTAACGAATGCCACTCATCTCCTCGATGAAGTCCTTTGGCGGTTCATTTCATGCAATTTATTAGGATCCTCTGAAGAGTGCTTCCCGGATGTCGGTGAACCCAGCGGTGACGCTAATATCCCAACGGCTGAGGACAATTGGGAGAGATGAGAATTCCCACTCGGAGTGAAGGGGCAAAAACACCAGGGGGGTGGGGGGACTGCTTCCAGCCCCCTCCCCTGCCCCCTAGCCCCCCTAGCCCCCCTGCCCATCTAGAATGTCTCGAGTGAAGTCACTTGCGCGGAGAGCGAGAGAGAGGTGGTGCAACATAGCGTGGAGGGCAGGGCGGGGAACGCGGGGGCAAGCTGGGGGCAGAGGGGTGTCGCGGGGACAGGGAAGGGTGGATGGAGGGAGGACCATAACGATGCTCAGACGACCGCCATCACGCTATAACTTCGGTCAAAGTAGGTCGTGTAGGTGCCGTCGAACCTCGAGGTCATATGCACCCTAATGAAGCGGATGACTCTCAAGGGGGAAGTTCAGTTTCGTCCAAAACCATTGAATGATACGAGAAGGTGATGATTCCATCAATAGCGCGGAGGAGGTGATTGACGGATGGTGTCAAATTCAAACCATCTACGAGGTTGAAGTTTTTAAATTCCAACTACTCTTTATAAGGTGGCCAGTAATAAAATAGTTTCTGATCCCAGGTTTATAAAGAAAAAAATATTTTTTAAGAAGTTTGTGCTACCATTTTGATTACTTCATATCCTAGATGTAATCTAATGGACATTGTTAATTTCATATGTTCAAATATCACAGCATATCCCCTTAATAATAGAGGCTAACATGATTGGATAATGAATTTCCGACAGCAGAGACATCAGGTTTTCTAGATTCGGGTGATTTTTGGGTCGCCAATTGTAACTGCAAATCTCCAAGTGCTAGAATTACCGTTTTATTTCATTTAAGCCTATAAAATAGTATACGAGGTGTTTTAAAAAAATAACGAGAACTTTTGCATTTCGCGGGCTTGGAGAGTCCGATTGTCAAACTTTTTTTCTTATTTTGCTATACATGCCCCTGAAGTATGATAAAACTTTCATTGCCGTTTTCATTGTTTGCGGCATATATCCAAGCCTGCTCAGAAATTAAACCGCTACTATAATGACTGGTTTTGTCCTGAATCTCAAAAGGACCACTTATTTTGCCCTCTGGCCTTCCACGTCCATCACTGCCTCTTCGGAGGATATCCTTTCAACCCTCCCTGAGATGGGCACGTCCGTCACGTGAGTGTATCTCGAGTCCAGCCCTCTCCGTGTGAATCGGCCGGTGTTCGGATTGGGGTAGGGGGATCAACCTTTCGGGTCCTCCCCCTTGGCCGCATCAGGAGGGCCGACCGAACGGCCCCCGCCCACAACACGGCTCCATCTTGTCTCCGGAGGAAGGGCGTTTGATCAGCTCCCGCCACCTGCATCCCCTCCTCGGAAGGCTGAGCTGATTGCGAAACTCGTTAAAAGTTGGAGCGCGGTCGGGTGCGGCGGCGATACGCCTGATCATTACCGAAAACGGTGAGGCCCGAGGGTGGAGGTTCGCTCTTGGATTGGGGGAGGGTTGAATTGCTTCATCTTCTTGTTTACTCTTCGGCTAGTTCGCACGCACAGATGATTGTATTTTAGGGTTTGCGTGGGTTGCAAATGAGTCGATGGATTTTCGCATCGCTTCGTGTCTGTCTCATCTAATCCAAATCCGCCACTTTTCCCGAAATAGGGAAAAGGGGCGGATATCGGTTTGGTTTTGATACATCCTTAAAATACTTCCATATTTTGCTTTGATCTGCTCAAGGAAAACTAATTAAACAGCTGATGGCGACGAATGAGGATCGTAATTGAATTTATTTTGTCTCGGAAGCATAGGTGAGCTGGAAACTTTATCGAATAGCTAACAAATGCAGTATACCAAAAAAAAGGTTTCAAATATTCAACGCAAACTAAAAACATTATTTTTAAAGTTTTTAGTCACTACTAAAACAATTTTTAAAATATTGGTTCTCCTTTATTGTGGCGTCACGATACTCTGGTGTGGAGCAAAACTATGAGATGGAGGACGGTAAAAGGGGAAATTTATAAATCAAAAGCTGTGAATTATTGTTATTATATGTTCCAGTGGATTATTTTTTATTAATGACCTTATTTGGGAGTATTTCCTTACAAACATGAATTAATTAAGCTAGTTAGGATGATGGGACTAATGGGGTAACTAAAGCGAATTGAGTCTACTCGATCCGATCCGATTGTTGTTAAGGTAAAATCGCCTTTATTATTTGACGCATTTTTCAAAACGCTGAAACTTTCTTTTGCATCTATCATTGAAAAAAGTTGGAGGCACGACCTTTGGTGAATAAGGTGTGTTGATGATTGGTCTAATAAAATATGTTGATTGGAACAGCACAAGGATTGACAACAGTATATTCTTGGTGTTTTTAAAGTCACAATTGGCAAAAATAGTTTTGATCTTTTATAAAAATTCAATTCCATCGTATATTACATAAATCACTTGGCCGTTTGCTCAAACCTGTACTAAGGAAGTCCCAAATTTGCCCCCTATAACTGGTTTCTCCATCGAAAACAGCTCCATACAGGCCAATATTGGAAACTTCTTACTTTCATTTTAATTTATAATGTATTTCAACATATTTTTTCAGGTTGGAGGACGATATAATGACTAGTTTGAAAATAGTTTAAAATTTTATTCAAGTTTTTTTGATAAATCATTACACGGAAACCTTCCTGCAACATAAAACTGTATCGAGGCTGATATATTGCAAATGTATCTTTGCAGTAATACTAGCGTTTAGAATATAGTTTTCCCGTACATTAACTAGTATTGCATTGCCATATATTGTACGATATGTTAGTTTAGAATGATAAGTGCGAATTATAAGTTATTTTATTGTAAGATAGGCTAGGAACCCCCAATTACAGCAAAATATGGTATAACGGCTGCAGAAGTAGTGTTGTTGAATTTTAACTAATTTTATTTTTATATCATTAGCCACATCAGTGGATTGGCTTTTTGACTGCTGAAGAGTGCTTATCGTTTAATCTCGGTTAGGTCGAAGGTTAGGAGCCAGACGCAAGGTAGTCCACGCAGAGTCTCTTCCTCAGTGAGGCGGCTGCAAAAGCGTCTGACCCTAGTGGGGCGGCCATAAGGGGATGGTGTCACGCTAAAAACATGATTGAGGAAGGCAATGGGAACCACCTCAATTATTATTCCCAAGCAAATAATGATGGACAACATACAGAAATTGGAAACTACGGGACTCGGCCCTAGCAGCCGTGTGTCGTGCCCGGCAGCCGGGGAGGCAAGGCTTCGGCGGTCGTCATCCCACGAAACCCTTGCAGGGTAGAAATAACAGCAGCAGGACAGAAACACAGAAGAAGACGAAATTAGTTGGAATAGAAACATGGAACGTCAGAAAAATGTTGAGGACATGCAAATTAGAGAATATAAAGCGAGAGATGGAGAGATGTAATATAGAAGTTTTAGGTCTATGCGAGGTAAGGTGGAAGGATAGCGAAGATTACTAGAGTGATATTTATAGAATAATATACGGCGGAGGGGACGAGAGCCAACAAGGGGTTACCATTATATTATATAAAGGGGTAGGAAGAAGCGTAGACAACATAGAGCAAGCACCTGATAGAATATTACTCGTAGAGATTAAAGCAGAACCGACGAAGTTGGTCATTGTTCAGGTATACATGCCACCGAGCCACCAGATGGAGAAAGAATTCGATAGGATGAACGATGAGTTACAGGATATCATCGCATGTGTTCCTGCAGGGAAACATTTGATAGTGGTGGGTGATTGGAAGACAATGATAGATGAAGGAAGAGATGGTGTTGAGGTGGGGGAAAATGAGTTAGGCACGAAGAATGAACGCGGGAAAAAGCAATTGAATTCTGCAGGAGACAGGGGTTAGTCATTACCAACACTTGGTATAGACACCACAAAAGGCACAGGTATACATGAAAATACTAGGTGACTCAGAAATGTATCAGTATATATTATGGTTAGGCACAGGTTTAGGAACAGTGTGATAAATTCGCGCAGTTTCCCGGAAGAAAATTCGGACTCTGACCACAATTTTGTTGTTATGAAATGTAACGTCCGTTTCAAAAAGATAAAGCAAGAGCGGCGAATTAGGAAACGGAATGTAGAAGCATTAAATCAAGAAGGAGGGAGCATCAGCAGGCTGTAGAAAAAATGATGGATAACTGTAAAGAGCTGAGTACTATCGAAGAAAAAAATGGAAATGTATCAAGAAAGTAATATCGAAATCTGCAAAAGAGACTATAGAAAATATTAACGGGAAAAGGAAAACGAAACCATTGATAAAGGATGGCATGATTGCAAAGATGGAGGAGAGAAGAAGATGAAAGAATGTAAGCACAGAGTCTGGCACAATGAAGTACAAAGAGTAAAATAATAAATTGAAACGGGTCACAATTAAAGCAAAAGAAGCATGGTGGAAAAGGCAGTGCGAGGATATGGCAAGTTTACAGAGGAAGGGTGAAATTGGTACGCTATACAGCATGGCAAGTTATTATCGGGTAGTAAGAAAGGAAGATATGTGCTAACTGTTAAAGATAAGTGGGGTAAGATAATAGTTGAACCAGGAAAAATCCAAGAGAGATGGAAGGAATATATAGAAACACTGTATGGTAAAGAACTTAGGCCAACAAGGTTAGACATAGAAAAGGAACATGACGTAGAAGAAGATGGCTTAGGTCCAGACATACTCGACGGTGAAATAGAAAGGGCATTAAAGGAGATGAAAGCAAATATAGCCGTGGGGGTGGACAAAATACCTGTAGAACTGTTGAAATGTTTAGGAAAATGCGGGAAGAAGGCCCTATATGGACTGATTCGTAGTATCTATGAAGAAGGAATCTGGCCGGAAGATTTTGTGAGATCGGTGTTAGTTCCTGTTCCAAAAAAGGCAAAGTCTATATCATGTGAGGATTACAGAACAATAAGTTTGATATCCCACGCAGCTAAAGTTATTCTCAGGATCATCAACAAAAGGATAGAGAGTAAGGCAAATGATTACTTAGGGGATGATCAGTTTGGGTTTAGGATGGGAAGAGGTACGCGTGATGCCATTGCAGTAATGAGATCACTAATCGAGAGGAATATAGAATACAATCAGGACGTTTTTGCCTGTTTTGTAGATTTCGAAAAAGCGTTTGATAGAGTGAATTGGGAAAAATTAATGCGTGTATTGCAGAAAATAGGAATGAATTGGAGGGGCAGGAGACTGATCCGCAACCTGTAAATGTTTCAGACTGCTCAGGTGCGAGTGGGGAACGGAGAGTCCGGATGGGCAGTGTTAGGACGAGGTGTAAGGCAGGGTTGCCCGTTGTCATCGGTTTTCTTCAATGTAAATATGGAGGAAATGATTAAAGAGGAATGGGAAGAACTGGAGGTAGGAATGAAAGTCGGAGGGGAGTTCGTAAAATCGTTTAGGTATGCTGATGACCAATCATTAGTTCTCAGTCAGCCAAGGGACAAGCATTGCTGAGTGAATTGGAGGGTCAGTGCGATAGATATGGGATGAAAATCAATTTTAATAAAACAAAGATTATGCAATTTTATAGAAAGAAAAAGACTTAGAAAAACATAAAATAGGGGGGGAATAGGGCAGGTAGAACGGTTTACGAATCTCGGAAGTGTTTTGGACCAATACGGTCAAAGTAGTATGGACGTAAGGAGATGAATTGCGCTGGACAAGGAGGCTTTCTCAAGGAGGGAGTTGATGATGAGGACGTTGAGTAGGTAGGTTAAGAAAAGACTCGTAAAGACTCTGATATGGAGCGTAGCTATGTACTGCGCGGAAACGTAATCACTGAAGCAGGATGATAGACGAAGATTGGAGGCTTTTGAAATGTGGGTGTGGAGAAGAATGGAGAAGGTGAAATAGACCGAAAGGGAAACAAATGAGAAAGTACTGGAGATGGCGAGTGACGAGAGGGGTTTGTTGAGAGAAATCTTATTGAGGCAGGAAAGATGGATGAAATGCGTATTGCGCGGTAATGGGATGTTAAAGAAGGTAATAGAAGGGAGAGTGTTGGGCAAACGAGGAAAGGGCAGGAACAGGATAGGGATGTTGGAGGGGATGAAGGGAGGAAAGAAGTACACAAAGATGAAGAGGGTTCTGATGTAGAGTAGGTTGGTGGATTGGGTTTTGTTTCGAGTTACAAAATATTCATTTGATAGTTGTGTCCATCCAAAAAAAACCTACCTTACCCGATAGATTACCTATTAATTTATATATAGTATATATATATATATATATATATATATATATATATATATATATATATATATAGTACACACACATACGCATCTCAATCTCTTAACTCTTAATCTTCTCTGGTCTCGGTGTTTCATGGGCTTGATTACCGCATTGGTGGGAATTCTTCTACCTAGGACTTGGGTATGGGTAATCATCTCCATTTTTTTCACCGTTTTTTGTCCGATGTAAAGGCCAAAAAGTGCTGTTTTCTGACTGACGCCAAATAAATAATTTTTATGACACTCTTCGTGAACGGAAAGTTATGAGAAAGGTGGAAGGTGGCACTGAGCTGATATTCTTACCCTAGACGCCCTGTTGAAGGTTTTATGTGAGCATTAAAGCATAGTCCTTGGATAAGTAGGTTAATGGGTAGGCAGTTACAGGTTTTGGAGTAGACTCAAGAAAAGAAAAGAAGTGGTGAATGGTACTCGTAGGACCGAGAATCTGCGGTTCTCGAGGGAAGTACGGGAGATGCGAGGCGCCGCATGCTCTCCACCCAGTGTGACCCCCGCAGAAGTCTCTCTCTCTCTCTCGCGGCCAATCCAAGAAAGGGTGGAAATCAACTAATCCATATCTGTGAACAAAATGTGCGAATCTGAATTGCGTGGGGGATTGCAGAATTTGCGAGTTTCAGTATGCAAATATTCTGTAAATTGAACTAAATATGAAATGCAACATCAAGAATGGCTGTAAGACTGTTATATAAACTCGCGTCTAGGCATCAAAACTTGCTTTGTATATTAAATTTATCAAAAAGTGGACTGTTCGATGTATTTTTTTCATTAACTTAGGGCTCTTATTCCTCGTCCCGTCGGGCATTTTTATTAAATACGAGTTGTCGAACTAGCGCCACTTGACTCAATAAGTATTGTAACAGAGATTAATTAAGTTATTTATTTATTAGAATCATAATTATATATATATATATATATATATATATATATATATATCCCTCAATATAATTAATGTCATTGATTTGTAGATCTGAGAAACTTTTTATTGTTCACATAATATTTAGGGTAATTAATGTATAAGGTTTGTATAAAAAGTATGGGTAGTGTTTCGGAAAAATAGCTTTACGTATTCCAGATATTTCTACAATGTCTCTCAATATTCTACAAAGTGCAAAGCCCTTCAGCGTTGACGCACATTTGCCATTGGCTTTTTCACTCTACTCGAAGGTTGTCTGGTTGGCGAATACTGGATATGGGTACTCTTAAGGGTACTCGTGCATGCTTTTTTGACGGCACTTAGGATCCCATGGTGGTGGTGTCTTTCGAGGATGGATTTCACTTTTGGGAACAGGAAATAGTCTGCTGGTGCCAAGTTGAGACTGCAAGGGGGTTGAAGAATCGTCGTGTTGCCGTTGCAGAAGGTCTTCGCAAGCAGAGACACTCGACTCTGCCCTGTCCGTACGTCCAAAGACCTTCGGGAGGAGGATTTTAGCGCGGAACTTTCGCATCGCCAAACTTTTAGTAACAATAGTGTGTCACACTGTCACAAAACACTGTCATCTTATCAATGCCAATTCAATGTGTGGTCATGAGCACACATAACCGACGGTCAAAATTCAGCACTTCATACACGCTTTGGAAATAAAAGATTTCCGGTACTTTTTATGCAAACCTTGTGTGTGCCGGTTTTTAATTTCACAAAAATAGGTTGCCTGTGTAATAAAACTTTTCCATTTAAAAATTTTTCTGCATCTTACCTTCCACTGAAGAGCTTGCTCTCATTTTTAAAAATAAATATTCCTTGCATTCCTTTCAAAGCCCTGACTTCATAATACAGTCTACAATTAGAGTAAAACGATTTCAACGACTTCAGTCTTCAGGGGTTTTATGAATAAATTTAAGTACATAAAAATTGCAGGCTTAAAATATTTCATTACCTGTAACGTACAGGGTCATAAGTGTGAGTGGCATGTATTTCCATTTAATTAATACCTACAACTTGTGTGTGAAAAGTCGATTCAGAGTAATTTTATCATAACTACCGTTTGGGCGAGGTTATTTTCCTGTTTGGTTTCAGTGCTTAACTCCAAACGGATTAGATTGCTTTAAAATCTCACCTCATGAAATTTAATTCTCAGAGCCTCTCTGAGAGTTCTTTAATTCTGATATTTTTTTGTAATTTTATTTCTAACTCTTGAAAACGGTCGAGGAGATCCGGTAAGAAATAATATTTCGTCCTTCCTCTGTGAATTTTTAATGGGAAATGAACAAATGTGAGAGTTCTCTTGTGTGTATGCGGACGGAATTGTTGTGAAAAAGGATTGTGTAAGGAGGAAATTGCGTTGTGCCGCGGTTGTTGCGGTCACCCATTTGGCACCGGGTCGCGTGCAGCGTTCCCCTTGGATTTATTGCATTGAATGGCGGGATGCGAGGCTTAAAGAGGAAACGGGAATCCCGGAAGGAACGAGGTTTTAACGTCGCGGACGAAGTCGTCGCTGCTCTGAAGCTAAAAGACAGCGAAGACAACACTCTGCGCAAAATAAATCACAATGAGGAGGTCCACTCACGTAAAGATTCAATTCAAGTTAGGAGGTCTTAACTCTTGAAGTATAACATTTAACTGGCAAACTGGAATGTGCTACGACGGAAATGAGTCGAGGTATAACAGGATATTTATCTACGTGATGCCTCAATTATTTTCGCCATTTTCATTAGAACTACATATTTATGGATCGACTTCTTGGAACTGAAATGCTAGTAGTTTCAATTAGGCGAGTACAATTAGTGATTATTAATTGAAAACACTGTAATTCAATGGGCAGTAATGTAATTTTAGATTAATAGAGCATTCTGAATCTAGGTGCCTAATTTATGAAACTATATACGAAGGCGTAAAGCAACATAATTTGGTGGAATAGTTTATTAAATACCAAGGCGTCAATTTTATGCATCCTTTGAGGCAAAAAAGAGATTTTTACTTTTTGAGATTACCAGACATACCTTCACAAGGATCAAAATATGTAGAAGTAGCAACTAAGACAAAGGAAACTGAAAAGTAATTCATACAAGGGAATCTCTATTTTAGAAGAAGAAATATGGTCTGCAAATCTAGACTGAAAGCAATTCATTATGACTTGTGTACCGAGTTTTCATTTTAAGCAGCTGTGAGGCTTAGACGGAAGGATTAGAGAGACAAGGTAATTAGAAGGGACGGAGAATGAGGAAATTTGAGGAATGATGAAAGTAAAATGGATGAAGGGAGCATAAATGAAGGTGGAGTTGATATAGAGAGAAAATTATGGAGAGTATTTTGATGACGAAGATAATTTTATTGGGCACGCTCTCAGGCACGATAGTGTACAAAACTCTGGTAATATACTAAGATAATGAAGTAAATATGAGAACAAATTTGGAGAGAGAATTTCAGAAGAAGACTAGGAATACTTTAAGGGAAGTAGTTATTGAAGGATTCCGGAAATGGGAATTATGAAACACTGAAAAGATTGGCTGGAGAAAGGAGATTGTTTGAACAGTTCTACTTACCAATTTTCAGATAAATGGAGGTCTTTATTAGGGCGAAATTTATACCAAATGGTTCTTTCTTCCATTCTACCCATCATTAAATACATAAATTATTGCCATAAAATTTTTAAGTACATCCAAACACAATACCTATACACGTGAATAATATAATAGCTATAATATTTATAATTACTTCCATACACAATACAAATGCACGTACATACACTTAAATGCATATAGAAAGACAGACATACATTACTCACAGATTTGCATATCTTAAAAAACTATATATATATATATATATATATATATATATATATATATACTGTTCAACGTATATGTAGAGGAAATGATTAAAGAGGCATGGGGAGAACTGGAGGTAGGAATGAAAGTCGGAGGGGAATTCGTAAAACGGTTAGGCTTGCTGATGACCAAGCATTAGTTGCTCAGTCAGCCAAGGGGTTGCAAGCATTGCTGAGTGAATTGGAGGTTCAGTGCGATAAATATGGGATGAGAATCAATATTAATAAAACAAAGGTTATGCGATTTTCCAGAAAGAAAAGGCTAAGCTAAATATTAAAATAGGCGGGGAAAAAATTGAGCAGGTAGAACAGTTTACATATCTCGGAAGTGTTTTGGACCAATACGGTCAAAGTGGTAGGGACGTAAGGAGAAGAATGGCGCTAGGCAAGGAGGCTTTCTCAAGGAGGAGGGAGTTGATGACGGGGACGTTGAGTAGGGAGGTTAAGAAAAGACTTATAAAAACTTTAGTATGGAGCGTAACTATGGCGTACGGCGCGGAAACGTGGTCACTGAAGCAGGAGGATAGACGTAGAATGGAGGCTTTTGAAATGTGGGTGTGGAGAAGAATGGAGAAGGTGTAATGGACCGAAAGGAAAACAAACGAGGAAATACAGGTGATGGTGAGTGAGGAGAGGGGTTTTTGAGAGAAATCCTATGGATTCAGGAAAAATGGATAAAAGGCGTGTTGAGCGGTAGTGGAATGTTGAAGAAGGTAATAGAGGGGAGAATGTTGGGCAAGCAAGGAAAGGGTAGGAACAGGATAGGGATGTTGGATGGGATGAAGGGAGGAAAGAAGTACACAGAGATGAAGAGGGACCTGATGTAGTTTAGGTTGCTGGATTGGGTTTTGTTTGGAGTAACAAAATATTTATTTGATAGTTGTGTCCATCCAAAAACCTACCTTAACCGGTAGATTACCTAATAATATATATATATATATATATATATATATATATATATATATATATATATATATATATATATATATATATATATATATATATATAAAATTTAAGATGTGCATATCTGTGAGTAAAGTATGTCTGTCTGTCTATATGTGTATGTACGTGCATTTGTATTGTGTATGGATATATATATTCCGAAATAATATATTATATATATATATATATATATATATATATATATATATATATATATATATATATATATTCCGTTTCCTGGGAGTTCAGATGTTAGGGCCGGATTATATCAACTGATTCTTTATATAATAGCCGTTCTCACAGCTTTTAATTCTGCACAATGAAATAGTACTTTTTATTTCTCTCAATTAATTATAAAAAACGTTTTTGTATATTAATCATTCATTTCTTGAGAAAAATGGGCGTTGTAGAATGAATAACTATTTAAAGGTCAAAAATTGATTTTTGGCGTAATTTATAGGGATATTTAAATCGTGAAAACAGAGTCGGGTTAACTTTAACCGTCGCGGTAACGTTGACCAACGCAGTAGCGTAACTACTTTGCTAGAAAATTTAAGTTGGGATCCCCTTAAAATATATTTTAAAATTATTTAAACTCTTAAAGAAGGGTTCTTTTCCGATGACATCAAGAATAAAATACGAACCCCAACGTATTACGGTCGGAGGGATCACGAATGTAAGATTAGAGAGATAAACTGCAAGACTGAGAAGTTTAAAAATGCCATTTTTTCCAAGAACGATAAAACACCAAAATTCTTGTAGTCCAAATCCCTCAGGAGTCAGTTCATCGCAATTAGTATTAATCCACAAGGTAGGGTCTGCGCGTGGTTATACATGTATATTTTTTTCTTTGTACGTTCCCCCCCCCTTCCCCCACCCTTTGAAAAGCCCAAACTTCCTCATGCCTTACCCTTTCCTTCTGGTGCTGCACCCTCCTACCACACACCTTTTTGGAGGCTCGCAGGGTATTTATATTGGTGTAAATAATTTATCAGAAATAAATTAAATAAACAAACTACGTATCTCGTAGAAAGTTCTGCTGTTCTCCTCAATCAAAGTGAACCTTTTAATGACTTATTTGTGGAAGGAATTTTCCCTCAAATGTATGTTAATTGATTTAATATTTTTGCAAGATGATTATTGTTAATTGCGATTCGGGTCTGGGGTTGACAGCTGAGATCGTCAGGGGGATAGGATGAAGACGTAAGAGCTATTGGCCGTGAATGTGATGTTAGGTCAATTCCTAGGGTCAATAATGCAATTCCGAAGCTCCAATAATGTGATTAAAGCATTCTAAGTTTCTTATTATTGGTGGCATAAAATAATCCGCCCCCACATTATGGAGATGGGTGGGGACTTGGTAGGGGTAGGAGTTTATGGATTGGATGAACGGGGGAGAAAAACCTGGCGTGGGCATGAGCCTACTCTTAACGAAAGGTTCCTAGGAGTCCGCAGTTTATCATCCCATCCGACGGAAGTAGGGATCGGGATAACACTGAAATATTCGGTGACCACCGGGAACTCGGACCCTTTGTGTTGGAAGTCAGTGCATTAGCCATCGCTTTCTCTTGTTGTCTTGTCTCTTCCTTGAAATCTATGATCTCCGACTCAATTGCTGAGGATTAGTGATCACTGAATAAGAAATCTGCGTACATTCACACAATGCCTTATATGGGTACTATTGGTTCCGATACATGTGACTTCATCAAGTGCAACGATGTTTACGGTTTAGGGTCATAGATATACAGGGTTTATTCCAAAATTAATGCAATTAAATTTTCCCCGCCGCTCCTATTGGTCGGAGGGGGATTAAACCACTTGGAGTAGGTTATGGGGACGCTAAGCTTTGCCGCAAAATCAGTCTCAATGCTCTCCAAACCGTGGAAGTTGTTTTTCGCCCATAGAAGAGATCCGATCAGCAATGACGAAGACCTTGAGAGAGGTTCTCTAAGGCACCTTCCAGGGCCCGTACCGGTCATGGCAGAGTCGCTGGAAAAAATGTGTAGAGGTTCAAGGGTATTACTTTGAAGAATTTAAAGTGTTTGTGAAAATGTGTTCAATAAATTACTAAAAACTATAAAAGCATTACTTTTGGAACGCAGCCCGTGTGTTTTTATTGAAGGGGTATTGGGGAGAGATTGGGAGGCGGGGAGGGGGGGAGGAAGCAGGCGCGTTGGCGAACAGGAGGCAGGGAGGAAAGGAGGAGTTCGGAAGGGGATTAATGAGAGAGCTGGCTATGGAGTAGTCTGACCTCTCAACAACATCTTAAAGATTCCTCGACCGGAATATTTGTGAAATACATGTATCTAGATTTTTCCTCCATCTTTCATCATCTTCTCTTTGAATTCTCTTCGCGCTGCAGCCATCAGTTATTTGATTCATGTTAACAGTGTGGGTTTTTTTGTTCTTTCAAATTAAAAACCGCCGTTGCCCTTAGCAGTACATCGTAACTCCATAACTGACTGATAAATGACAACCTGTTGTCATGCGAGCATTTTATTTTATTCATTTTTTTAATATTTCGCAAATTGTATTCACTAGGGACTGTATCCGTCCATTCCTCCTTCATATATCTTCAGTAACATTGCGTTTTCATTTCTGGACCACGCCACCTGTGAAATATCCTATTCAGGGCAAGCATTCACTTGCCTAGTTTTCGGAAGACGTATTATATATTGTGTGAGGGTTTCTAGAGTTATCATCTAAATTTGATTGTACTCGGTTCTAAATTTGTGACCACTTAACTTTATGAACACTTCCCGTTGTTGAATCTAATACTATGCGATCGGAGCGGACCTCTGCTCTTCGTCATGTGTAATGTGGAAATCTAATTTCCATATTACCTCGCGAAGGCATGTGGAAATGTAATTGGTTTCGAAAAATGTAGATGGCTTTAGTTATATTTTCACGATTGTTATCTCTTAGATTAGGTATGAACAGCCTAAGTGTTTGAAATTGGCTTTATTAACATCGTGGACTGTGGCGCGTCGCGCACGACTACGAATGCCTGTGATATTGTATGTACGGTATTTCGTCATAACATCTTGTTCCTTTAAAGCCCCCAAAATTTCAGAGTGTAAGAGGACGTCTCGGTAGCTTAATTGGTTAAAGCACTCGGCCGGATATCGAGGGATCCGGGTTCGAATCCCGGTCAAGGCGAATGATTTTTACTCTCTGAAATGGTTGCATTATAACATGAATGAAGTTCTTTTTGATGATTTCTTAATTTTTGATAAATTTTTCCTCCAGGTTTAGTGAGGATATTGTTTTCATTTCATTTACATTTTCGAGAACAAAAAAACATTATCCTCTTTGCAATAATGAGATTCTTCACTATTTAAATATTAACACATTACTATAGTCATTAAATTACAGGTGAATTGTATGAACATCTTATGTGTTTCCGGGTGGAAAGCGGGCCGTGGAACTGACTAAATTATGGAAGCAAATTTTAGTAGAAATCTAGCTAGAGTACAATGAAGGATTTTAAATGAGTGAATATGATCAGCTTCAATGTTCGTCAGTAGACAGCAGGATTTTTTTTCCATATAACATATGTGAGGGACAAAGTTAAGAGAGTGGTCAAACGTTAGTCATAACATTGTTAACCCGATTGAATATCGAACGATGTGGAGTATAATCATACTATAATGCGTATTAGAGGTAGTGTTAGAAATATTACCCTTGTGAACTTGGTAATCAAGGTGTAGAGCGTTGGAATACTGATCGGAGGGTCCGGGTACGATGATCGCGATTTCTGGGCATCAAAAAAATTAAATTGAAGTTTAGAGAATTTAACTAAAGATGTATTTAAGCTGTTTTTTCACCTTGTTCAGATGGCTAAGTGACAAGGAGAGATTAATATTTCATTTGGCCGTCGTAAAAGGGTGATTGTTTTCGAGCAATATACTTCGGGAATGAATCCTCTGGTGGTGACAGGATTTCGCTTCATGATACTGCGTTAAATTTATCTTTCCTGTTCCTGATTTACTGTGATGTGAAGTGCACTTGGCATGAGTTGTGTCTCCATCCCTCGTATGAGATGCCGAAGTGTTGAAATTTCGGGGCCTTTGTTGTAACGTACTCACTCCGACGCCCCCTATTCTATCGTGAGTTCCGAGGGCACCTCTCGAAACTCTCTCTACTTAGAAGTGCACGATAATAATTACTCCACACTACTCCATGCGCTCCTTCCTCGATGACTACATCTGAATAATTAATTCCAAACCAAAGACACGCCACGATTTAGCACTTCACATTTACCTGCGTTACCAATGTATGATATTATATGACTCTTTTTACCCCGCCCAGCTATATTATTTGAACTCATATGCATTACGAGTTAAGCATTTAAGACTGATTAATATAAATACGTTACTTTCGTTCGTCTCACGTAAAGAGTTGAAAAATTTGAGGAATGTTGCTCCGCTCCCAGGGCCACCAGTTTCCTGCTGAAACGAAACAAAATGAAACCGAAGCACATGAGTCCTCATTTCCGCAGCTTTCGGCAGCAAAACTACAAGAGCTCCCCGGTCTTTACGTCACCGTGCAACCTTTTTTTAATTATCATCTCATGCACATTCTCCAAAAGCTTTCCTAAAAATGACAAAAAGCGCAACGTGTCCCAAATGCCAAATCCTCAAGGCAGGCACGCCAAGGGCCGAGCGCCCACCGTCCACATCAGCATCGCTGCATCAAATATTTCTCCAAAATTAGAACGAGGAGAAGGAAGCGCCCCCTTATGTCCACTCTCCAGGTTTCATTTTTCCGGCCATATTTTATTACCGCCATAGACTATCACCGTTTGCATTGCTCCTTAGTCGTGGAGGGCCCCTAATGAAACCGTAGGAATTCTTTAAGAGAGTTTGTCCTGAATATCCAATTAATGGACAGCTCTGAGATATTTCGCTCACTTTTGGACGCGGTATAGCTACGCGGACTACGATAGAAATAGTTCCATAAGGTCACCAAAACTGTGCACTTGCGATTCAAATTCCTTGCCTAGGATTGTTGACTTGTTGTCAAAAGCGTGTATGCCACTTGGCTAAATTTGAGATGGGTAACGGCTCTTTTATGTGGTGAGAAAAATTTAAATTAAAAGAACATTCGAAGTCATGAGTCCATGTTTCATCCTGGACTTTTACCGTCTTCATTTTCTAATATAGTACTTAGGATTTTCTTTTCCTGATGACATTTTAAATCGACTGAACCTAAGAAAAAGCATCTTTATTGTGTCCAGAAATGAAATTGCGAGTCGTTACTCATTTCTTTTGCTCTTTCCGTGTTCGTGATAACTTTTCACTGAACTTGGTCTATGATCGATGAAAAACTTACCAACAATGGTCGGAGCGGTGTGTGCCTCTACAAAGTTCCTATTAAATGACAATTTCACGCTAAAAGCAAATGTTTATTATGCACAAATTGTCACAAATCAACCAGAAGAAAGATAAATTATAATCCAAGTTGAAATAGACACATGGCAGATAATTAGTGAAATTAATTATGCATGTGTATATATATATATATATATATATATATATATATATATATATATATATAATATACATATATAAAAATATTTATATATTTTATATATATATAAATATCTCATAAAGTCATAAATGTATATGTATACATTTTTCATTTTCACGCAGTTCAACACAAGATGCAATGATAGGCAAAGTTTATTTTAAATTGAAACGCAGGAAAGGAACATTTAACCTTTGAGTAAGCGTCTTTCCGTCTTTGGCATCAGCAACAGTTAAATATTGTTAGATTTATTTCCCATGTCTTTGAAATAATTTCATTCTTAATATTAACTGTCTAACTAAATACCTTTTTGTATACACACAATACAATGCAACATTTTCAGAGAGTAAAAATCATTCGCCTTTACCGGGATTCGAACCCGGATCCCTCGATATCCGGCCGAGTGCTTTAGCCAATTAAGCTACCGAGACGTCCTCTTACACTCTGAAATTTTGGGTAAAGCACTCGGTCGTAAATCGAGGGATCCGGGTTCGAATCCCGGTCAAGGCGAATGATTTTTACTCTCCGAAATTGTTGCATTGTAATGCACACGTAGCGGATGACTCCGTTAAAGTTACTGTTGCGGCATCTCCCGCAGTTTCTTTGAAATTTACACACAATACATTTATATCGGGCATATTCATGGAAAAATGCTCTACCCGCTTATAGCTTGGGAGACTTTCATTACGTCAACATATACTCATGTGGGAAAATACGAGGCATGCTCATAAAGTAAAAGCCGTTTGGTCAAAGGAAAATATATACTCACATGAAACACATTTTTTGACACTTTTATTTAGCTACAAACATACTTCACTTCCCTCTACATAATCGCCGTTCACTTCTAAGCATTTTTCGTACTGCTACACCGGCTTCTTTAACCGCTCTCCATAGAAACTCGCCGCCTGAGATCTAAACCAATTGACTACGCCGTCATAGAGTCCCTCTTCGGCTTCGAAACGATGTTCACCGAGCCACTGTTTCAAGTGAAAGAAGAGGAAGTAGTCGCTAGGTGCAAGGTCAGGACGGTACGGTGGGTGGTCAAAGAGTTCCCAACGACCCAAAAACTCTCGTCCTTTGGACATTCTATGCTCCTTTTGGGGGTCGGTGAGCATTTTCGGTACCCACCTTGCACACAATTTGTGATATCCGAGGTTTTCTGTGGCAATATTGTAGACATATTTGCGTCCAAGTTGAGAAAATTGTTCAGCCACGCCATTTATTTTAAATCGACGATCACATCGCATTTTTTGTTCCACTGGCGAAACAATTTCATCGGTCAGAATACTGGGCCTGCTACTTTGCTCTTCGTCGTCGACATTTGTTCGTCCATTTTTAAAATCACGGCACATTGTCTAACCTTTCCTTAACTCATAACTGTAGGTTTATAAACTAGGCATGACTCCCGATGAATTTCAGTAGCCGACAATCATTTTGCATTCAAAAATCATATGACAGAACGCATTTCACAGCCGGCGTGATCAACGACTGTCGCGGAAATTGTTGTTTGCATGCACAAACAAGCAAACAAATTCTGAAACAAAACAAATGCTACAATAGCTTCTCAATGAATCAATATATAGCGCTGCAGGAGTAAAACTGTGTTCTGAAGCGCCCATATTTAAATATAAGGAAACGGTTTTTAATTTATGAATATGCCTCGTAGATTATGCCATATGCATAAGTGAAAAGTCTCATGTTATTAACAGTGTAATCATCTTCGTCCTATCTTGTCACTTGGGTCACACCATCTAAATTTTGCGACTATACTATTGCACTATGCCTTTCATATGCCTCACATTACTTGTCTTTAAGTTTTAAAACACAAATTCATCTGCTTTCCAGATTTTATTAAATTTAACTCTGATCGTTTTATTTTGGACACAACCCAACCTCTCTCCGGGCAGAATATAAAGAAAATGTCATTAATGACGGAAATAAAGGCGAGTGATATAAATGAACAAATTTTTATCAACTCTCTTTGCCAGAATAAAGGAAATACTATTCCAGTAGGTTAATTTCCAGAGCAAAGTACACAAATTCGGGCATAAAAGTTTCCAGATTGGTAATGTCGTAGCATGCAGGATATAGGATTATCAAGGAAGAAATAAGTATCTCAGCATAGTTTCGTAATTATATTGAAAATATCATCTAGCTCTCTGCATTACTTAGGCAAGACTGATGATTCTGAGACTGGAAATTCGATCGATTGTGGAAGGGAGGCGTTCAAACTCCCTCTCCATCGACTCGATACTTCTAATGCTTCCTCTGAGGGCCAGGAGATGTCTCTCTTCTACACCACAGCTGCCATCTATGCTAGAAGGCTAGAGTTACTTCAATTCCGACTTTATTAAGACTTGTTGAGAATCTCAAATACCAAATCTAACGTGAATTTGGCAACTTAACCTGCCCGGGCAGTTCCTCTAAATTATTATACCATCCCGAATCCCTCAACAAATACCTCAAAAACCTTCACCATCCCCTCCTCTCATGGGGATACCCATATTATCTCCTTCACAAAAAAATCCTAAAACATTCCTACATTCCCAAGCCTCCCTCAACCACAGACTACCACCCTCTCTCAATGTGTACCACCTACATCCCTGGCATATAGTACAGTCCCTCAAATTCATCCTCAAAGACCCGTACCCCATCCTCAAAAATCACAACTTTTCGTCCAACCTTCTTCCCAAATGCCCCTCTGTTAACTTCAAACGGCCCACCAACCTGTCAGATCTCCTTAAATCCACCAAGCCTCTTTCCAAATCCCCTCCCACCCCCCGAATCACACCCACTCCTTGATTGCGAGCAAGATCTAAAACTTGTCCTATTTCCACCACTCCACCCCTCTCCATCCCAAATTTTAACTCACTCCCGCCCTTCCCCCACTCCTCATGCACATTTCAGAATGTAATCTATATTCTGACATGCAAACTCTGCCCGGCATTTTACATAGATTTAACAGTGCTCCACACCCCTGAACCTCAGGATAAACTATCATCGCACCTCAGGTAATCCCTCTTCCCCGTCCGCGGGTCTTCCCATCCCAAAAAATCCCTTCCACCACAACACCCCCTTCAACCAGAAATCAATTTGAACGATCTTTTCAATATTGAACCTTATTAATTATATGGCTATAATAAACCAAAATTATCGTTATGTTAGTTAAAATTTAGGAGCACCGTCATCTGGATGGTTTGCAGAAAAAGGATCGGGAAGAGTTTTTGGGAAATATAGATTTATTTCAGATGCTACTTCAATGCCTCAAAATTCTTCAAAATACATTCCCTCAGCGTCGACACACTTTCGCCAGCGAGTCTTTTACAAGCCGAAGGCACCTCCCTGGTAGGCTTTTCGGATACTTTAGGGTACGTGTGCCAGCTTTTTTGACGGCTTGACTGAGGGCCAAATTCGGTGTTGTCTTTTGAGGGAGGATTTCAATTTTTGGAACAAAAAATAGTCTGCTGGTGCCAAGCCTGGGTAATAGTAAGGGGTTTGGGGAATCGTCGCGATGCCTTTCTAGAATGTCTTCGCAAGCAGACACTCGGATCTACTCTTGTTCGTTCGTCCAAAGACCTTGGGGAGGACAAGTTTAGCGCAGATCTTTCGCATCGCCAAAAATTCGGTGATAATGACTTGTCATCTTATCGATGCAATACGATCTGCGATCATTCGCGCACTTAACAAACGGTCTGAATTCAGTCCGTGCAGCTGCCTGGGCACTAAATCTTATCAGGGACCATGGGCACAACGGCAAAATATTTAATATATTTGGATAAAAACTGCAATTTCCACGTCCGTATGGTAAATGAAAAAGAAATATATTAATGATACTGAAAAATCTCAGGGTTATCTTTTGTGTGATTTACTTCCAAGGGCCATATTCCTCAAATTGTTAAATATGCCATATCATTTTATTAATAGGTGAAATGTTCACTAGAAGCGGACAATAAAATATTAAATGTTTTCGAAGCAGCAAAGATATTAGGATAACGAAACTCTTAGGTGAGGGAGCGATGGGAATATTCTTAATGTAAGAAAAATAGCGAAATACCGATGGACTGGAGAATGAATCAACTAATGAAAAACAATAAACCCTGGACCAAATTAATGTAACAGTTATTAGAGACGTAACATGCCAGCAACAGGTAAAATATATATGGTAGTGATCACTCAATTTTAGAAAATACGTCACATGCTTAAACACATCCTTCTCTTTTGATTACACAGGCCAACAGTGTTTTTGGTGCCGGAGCTTTTAATGTTGATTTAAAGAACAATTGGGGTGCTGAATCCAATTATGACACTAGTTTTTTTCCTATCAGCTATAGTTTTCAAGATATAGATATGTTGTTACTTACGTAAAAAAATCTTCTACATGATGATATGGGAATATTATATTAATAATTATCTCATTGGTCTACAATTTAGAAATATACATAAAACTTATTGACAATTTATTGAAAATAAAAGGAACACCGCAGAGTGGTTATAAATTAGTATACTTATAGATTTATTTAACTTTGAAAATTATTTTCCGGAATATAGTATATCAAATATTAAAACAACTAATCGTAAGATGTGCCATATCTAAAAAAGTAGAGCTGTTAAATAAAAACAGATTTCATATTTGCATTCAGCTCTACAAATATAGTTAAAATCATCACAAAGATTCCCGGCACCAAAAAAAAAATTTTTGTAGGCCTGTGTTATTGTTATAAGGTAAACTACCGGTTAAGGTAGGTTTTTGAATGTACACAACTAACTAAATTCGCACCTGAGCAGTCTGCGACATGTACAGGTTGCGGATCAGTCTCCTGTCCCTCCAATCCATTCCTATTTTCCGCAATACTCGCATTAGTTTTTCCCAATTCACTCCATCAAACGCTTTTTCGAAATCTACGAAACAGGCAAATACATCCTAAATATATTCAATTTTCCTCTCGATTAGTGATCTCATTACTGCAATAGCATCACACGTACCTCTCCCCTTCCTAAACCCAAAGTGATCATCCCCTTAGTAATCATTTGCCCAACTCTCTATTCTTTTGTTGATGACCGTTAGAGCCACTTTAGCTGCGTGGGATATCAAACCTATTGTTATGTAATCCTCATATGATGTAGCCTTTACCTTTTTCGGAATAGGAACTAACACTTATTTCACACAATCCTCCGGCCATATTCCATCCTCATAGATACTACGAATGAGGCCATATAGAGTCTTCTTCCCACATTCTCCTAAACATTTCCAGAGTTCCGCAGGAATTTTGTCTACCCCTACGGTCTTATTTTGTTTCATCTCCCTTAATGCATTTTCTACCTCGTCGTCGAGTATGCCTGGACCTAAGCTATCTTCCTCTACGTCAAGTTTCTTTTCTATGTCTACCCAAGTTGGCCTGATTTCTTGACCATACAGTGTTTTCTATATATTCCTTCCATCACTCTTGGATCTTTTCTTTGTCAACTATTATCTTACCACACTTATCTATAACTTCTTATCACTCTATAACTATTAGCACAGATTTTGACTTCATATTTCCTGATAATTATTTAACCTTCTGTATAGGGCTCCAATTTCACCCTGCCTCTGTAAACTTTCCACATCCTCGCATTGCATTTTCCACCATTTCTTTTTTTTTTGCTTTATTTGTGACCCTTCTCAATTTATTATAATCTCTTTGTATTTCATTTTTCCTCACTCTGTGTTTACATTCTTCCATCTTCTTTTCTCATCCATCTTTGCAATCATCTCATCCGTTACTCATGGTTTCCTTATCCTTTTCCCGTCAATGGTTCCTATAGTCTTCCTTGCGGCTTTCGATATCACTTTCTTGATACATTCCCTTTTTTCTTCGATAGTATTCAGCTCTTTGCCATCCTCCATGATTTTCTTTACAGCCTGCTGATAGTCCTTCCTTGGTAATGCCTTTAATGCTTCTACATTCCGTATCCTAACCTGCCACCCTTGACCTTATCTTTTTGAAACAGACGTAATATTTCATTTCAACTAAATTGTGGTCTGAGTCCGTATCCGCTCCCGGCAAGCTGTGCGAATTTATCACTGTGCCTAAACATGTGCCTAACCAGAATATAATCTATCTGATACCTTTCTGAATCACGTAGCATTTACCATGTTTACCAACGGTTTTATGGTGTCTAAATCATGTGTTGGTTATGACTAATCCCTGCGTCCTGCAGAACTGAATTGCTTTCCTCCCGCGGTCATTCCTTGTGCCTAAACCGTAGTCCCCTTCTCATCACCATATTTTCATAACCAACCGTCGTATTCCAATCCCCAATCACTATTATTTTTTTCCCTGCAGGAACACACGCGATTATATCCTCTAACTCATCATACATCCTATCGACTTCTCCCTCCTTGTGGTCGCTCGGTGGCATGTATACCTGGACAATGACCATGCTCGTCGGTTCTGCTTTAATCTCTACAAGTAGCATTATATCCGTTGCTGGCTCTATGTTGACTAGGCTCATTCCAACCTCTTTATTTAATATTACGGTAGTCCCTCGTTGGCTCTCGCGCCCGCCGCTGTATATAATTCCATTTGTATCCATTCAGTAATCCCCGCTATCCATCCATCTCACCTCGGATAGACCTAAAATATCTGTATTACCTCTTTCGATTTCTCGCTTAATATTCTCTAATTTAGAAGGTTAAATGGACCGAAAGGAAAACAAATGAGGAAGTACTGGAGATGGTGGGTGAGGAGGCCTTGTCTGTCCCACTGCGGGGCACAACACATGGCCCCATGAGCCGAGTCCCCCAGTTGTCAGGACTCATTTTTTCTTGTGCCCATCATTGTGCTGGGGAATAATAATTGATGTGGTTTCCCGTTGCCTTCTTCAATAGTATGCCTAACGTGACACTATCACTCAATGGCCACCCCACTTGGGTCAGACGCCTTTGCAGCCGCCTCAATAAGGAACAGACGCTGCGTGGAATACGTTTCGTCCTTCTTACTCTGCAAATTATGTGTGGTAAATGTTACGGATTATGACGAGAGGGAAGGGTTGACGAAGCGCGGGATTGGAAGGATTGAAATGGGGCGAGGGTGGTGACGGAGATGAAGTGGAAGGATTGTTCCGAGTGTGGGCGAGCGTGGAGCAAGGGGGGGTGCAGCAGTCTTGGAGACGTCGTCGCTAATTACCCGCCATCTCCATCTCCCGCGCTCGTTCAGCGACAGCCTTCCATCTCGCCCCACTTAATCCTCCGCTTCCCTTCCTCCTTCAAGACGTCAAATATTCCCTCGCCTCCCCATCCCTCCTCTTCCATCCGGCGGCCACCCCTCCCACCTTCAAATCTCCCTCGCTGCCAACCACTCTACCACTTCACCTTTCGCTCGCATTCTCCTGAGAAAAAGATAGGGGCGCCCTCGAATCGTATTCCCCCAAGCAGCTGTCCCATAATCCCCTTTGTCGCACTCCATCTCTTTTTTTCTTTTTCTGCCCTCTTTCCCCCATCCAAGGCTCCCGGAGAAATAAATAACTGCTTCAATATACTCCCACGATCAATATTATTTTCCCTTGCGAATCCTCGGGATGAGAAATTGGAAATGCTCCTTTCGCTTCATCGGGAGCACCTTCACCTTCTTTCCAGTAGTAAGGCGATGTCATCTCCTTTGTGGTGTTTTGTTTTCTGTGGCAGACCATACTAGGGTAAAGAGCTCGCTTTGTTTCGCTACCCGTCAGTATCGGCCGTAAATATCATTTACAAATAAAGCCTCAGATTTTATGCGCTCCCTAAATTGCAAAAAAAATAATACTAAACTTCGGGAAGTGTAATAAAGTTGGCAAATATTGCCCGCGCTTATATTCGAGCGGAAAGCAATTATTCGCATAATTTTAATATAATTTTTGAGTGCAATGCGCTTCAAATTTCCTTCTTAGGATGGTGAGCATCGACTACTTAAAGTGGACCCTCTCAATTTCGGATTCAACCTGACTCTACGGCGTGAATGCTGAGCCACCTTGTCATTTTCTCCGGTGCTTCGGGAAGGGTGAAAAGTGCCCTAGGAAGGAGAGTCCCGAGTAAATCCCTTGAGGCGCCAGGGAAGACCACCCAAGCAGTGCCCTCTCAACGTTGCCGCACCCGGTTGGCAAAATAAGGAGCGTATGAAATTCCTTCCATAAAATTTTGGGCTGATGTTGAAATATTTTCAATCGGTGTGCCAAGTCTCAAGTGGATTCCAATAGCCTTGACTTCCGATGCAAATACCAAGCCTTCTTAATGTTCTAGATTTTAGCCTATTTAAGTTTACAAATGAATTACACCGAATTATTCATTGTGCATCATTATTTTTGTCTTTATTATCTGCTTTCAAGTAGTACATATCCGAAATAAAAAAGATAGTAACGTGAGGTACTCATCAATTTCAATTCCGAATAGTCATTGGTTTTTTACCATGCTCGCCATTTTGTCTCTTTACCATTTCATAAATATTAACATTTTTTTTCAATGGCTGAACATCAGGTACACATGATTCCTCCGTTGCAATGGAAGCAGCATGTTTGGTGTAGGACCGGCGAAGGTCCTTATTGGCCTACCCGCCTCCCCTAAGGACGTCATGTTATTCCGACACGGGCTCTTGGTCAGTTTGCTCGGACGGATTAACAATAAGAATCGTATCTGGAGAGAGCGAAGGAAACTGCTTAAGAGGTGGAGAGGAAACGACTTCCAACCCCACCCCTCCCCACCAATACTCCCATTCGCCAAATTTTAAGCTTTCCCGGTATCATAATTTCGCATTCATTTCATGTAGAGATTTCTTGATTCCAAGAAAGACTCTTGAGAAGGCTTCCCACAAAACGCTCTTTCGATAGATAGCAAAGAGAGTGTGCGGACGTTTATGATGTGATTGCCAAGTCGAAACACATGGGCCGATTACAATGGCAGGGCAGCGGTGTTAACGTCTCTCTAAACTTGGAGCAACTTTTCCTTTCTCCCCAACTTTACTTTGAAAACTTTTCATTTTTTCTCTCCCCAAGTGCTTGAGTATTCGAGGGAGGGCCCGCGTTTCTTAGCACTGGTCCCTACCGGACGACGCTCTGTCGGATCAGTGCCGGAATCCTCCGCTGGATTCTCCTCCCTTCCCTCTCAATTTTCATACAATCCTGGTAATTCGGGCGAGACGTAATCAACCCGAAGGTCGGTTGAGTAGGTGATGGTAAAGCTCACCCGTGTACTAAGCCCGACGGCGTGTGAATATTCACACATCAGGGTAGGGGGGCCAGTTCCTTTCCCTGGTACTGAATATAACTAGTAAAATACAAGGTGAACCTGAGTGTTATCAGACGAATCACCGGAATCAATCCCGGGGATCTCTAGTCCCACAGAACGACGGTCTACGGACGGGAACACCACATATTTGTTCATCTGTGTAGTTCATATAATACGCATTCGTGTTTTTCAAAATCTTCAACAAATCTATCGTAAGAATTCTTTAGTATTGATCTTTTTATAAAAATCGAAATTCATTATTTTAATGTAACTGCAATTTCACGATTAATTCGGACGTGTCCGAAGAAGTCCTTCCTAGACGTTCTTCACGGTGTATTTTCATGGTCAGCATTTCTTCAAAATTACTTCTCCAACTTATATTAAAAATTTCATATTTGTGCGTGGCTGATAGTTTTGAATTTGACTCCCTCTTATCTTGCATAATCCGCAAATTTACCTATCCATCTTAGGGCGAGTGACAACCTATGTTCGGCGGTTGTTTATTGACCTCTTCTCTGCCTCTGAGGATTGGAATTCCCTTTCTTCCAGCCCTGTACTTCCGGGGATTCCCTCAACGGGAGCACGCGATCAACTTCGTGCTCCAACACTTGCCTGGCTTGTTGTCACGCAGATGGAAAGTAATATACAATGCTTAATTCGATGGCTTCCTTAGCATCCAAATGCCGCCGTCATTGTGGTGTTTATGAGAATAGTCTTATTTGCGATTTGAAGGCATTGAATGCTTATAAATGCGCACATTTGGTCATGATAGTAATTTTCTTTCGAACTTGCACGCAAGAAGAGCAAATACTTTTTCTTACAAAAGTCATGAATCAGTCGGAAGCATGCATATTTTCTACAAGGTCGTTTCTAAATAAGCATGCCGTACCGAAATCAGCCAGCAAGTAGATCGACCGCAGATGTTATAATCGTGGAGTCAAAGATATAAAATGAATGAAACATTCTTTTGGTTTGAAATATGAGGGGAACCTGATGATTTTGAGATGAAGTATGCGCGTTTACGTTTAATTGCCATGGAAATTGTAATCCAATGCGTTTAATAGGTTAATAGAATTAAGAAATCTACCTATTCTATTTATATACTAATATTAAGGTAGGTTTTGCATAGACACTACCAAATAACTATTTCCTAACAAAAAACAATCCAGCACGCTACCCTAAATCAAATCCATATTCATCTCTGTGTACCACTTATTCCCTTCATTTGGTCCAACATACATATTATATTCCAGCCTATCCCTTTTTTGCTTAACATTCTATCCACTAATTACAGCCTTCAGTATCCCATATTCCTGCCTCCTTATTATTTTTCCCAACTAATCCCTCTCCTCGCCCACCACCCCTAGTACTTCCTTATATATTTTCCTTTTGGTCTATTTCAGCTTCTCCATTCTTCTCTACACCCACATTTCAAAAACCTCCAATCTATATCCATCATCTTGCTTCAGTAACAACGTTGCCGTATATAACTACGCCCCATATGAAAATTTGACGAATCTTTTCTTAACATTTTTACTCAACGTCCCTGTCATCAATTCCATCCTCTTTGTTAAAGGCTCTTTGCCCAGCGTAATTCTTTTCTTTTTCTCCCTACTTCTTTGAAAGTTATTGTTGAAAACACTTCCGAGATAAGTAAACTGTTCCACTGGCTCTATTTTTCCTCTCCTATTTTAATGTTTACCCTGGCCTTTCTCTTTCTGGAAAATCACATAACCTTTGTTTTATTAATATTGATTTTCATCCCATATATATTGCACTGAGTTTCAAATTCACTCAGCAATGATTGACTGACATTTTATAACTTGGAAATCAGGAAACCTTACTGATTATACGACTTCCTTTCCAACTTTTATTCCTAACTTCAGGTCTTTCCATATCTCTGATCAATTCCTCCATATACGTATACGTTGAACAGCACCAGTGATTATGGATAACCCTGCCTTACACCTCTTCCTAACATAACTCACTGCAGGTTAGCCTTACGTCCCTCCAATTTATTCCTATTTTATTCAATACTCTCATTAATTTTTCCCAATTCACTCCATCAAACGCCTTTTCGAAGTCTACGAAAGAGGCAAATACACCCTGATGATATTCTATATTCCTCTTGATTAGTGATCTCATTACTGCAATGGCATCACGCGTGCCTTTCCTCTTCCTTAACCCAAACCGATCATTCCCTGTGTAATTATTGTCCTACTTTATATCTTTTTGTTGATGATCCTGAGAAGAACTTTAGCTGCATAGGAAATTAAGCATATTGTCATGTAGCCCTCAAAAGATGTAGTCTTTACGCTTTTCGGAATAGGAACTAACACTTGCCTTGCAAAGTCGTACGGCCAGATTCCTTCCCCATAGAAAGTACGAATCAGACCATATAGTCTTCCTCCCACGTATTCCTAACTTGTTAGTAGTTCTGCAGGAAGACTTTTTAGCCCCACGGCCTTTTTTTATTCCATCTTCCTCAACGCCCTTTCTATCTAATCGTCGAGTATGCCTGGACCAGAGCTATCTTCCTCTACGTCATGTTCCTTTTCTATGACTAACCTTGTTGGCCTAAGTTCTCTACCATAAAGTGCTTCTATATATTCCTTCCATCTCTCTTGGATTTTTCCTGGTTCGACTATTATCTTATCCCACTTATCTTTAACTGCTAGCAAAGATCATCCATTCTTACTTCTCGATACTGATTTAACCTTGCTTTAGAGCACACCAATTTCATCTTTCCTCAGTAAACTTTTCATATCCTCGTACTGGGTCTTCCAATAAGTTTCTTTTGCTTTAATTGATACCCGTCTCAATTTGTTATCCAACTTTTTTTCTTATTTCAGCCAAACTCTGTGTTTACAGTCTTCTATTTTCTTCTATCATTTCTATTTCTAATCTCCTCTCCCGTTATCCATGGTCCTTGGTCTTTTCCAATTTACGGTTCCTATAGTTTCTTATGTGGCCTTCAAAATACCTTTTATGCTATATTTCAGATTTCCCTCGATAGTATTCAGCTCTTTTTCTTCATCAATGATTTTCTCACCATCCTGCTGACACTCTTTCCTTATTAATTTATTGATACTTCTACATTCTGCTTCCTAACCCGCCGTCTCTGCCTCATCTATTTGAAGCAGACGTTACACTTCACAACAACTATATTGTGGTCAGATTCCGCATCCGCTTCGGGGAATCTGTAGGAATTGACACACCATAAGAGGCATTGAAACGCGAAGGATACGCGTTTTGGGGTTTCAGAGTACATAATAGACTTTCATTGATCCTTTGTCCATGTTTTATAAAATTATATTTTTATAAAGTTATTAAAAATTTCGTCACTTTTTTGCAGGATTTTGGTAAGGAATATGTTGACGATATATCTTTTTTACCAGTGAACCTACACGGTGATTGCTTTTAGCAATGTATGTCATTCTAGTTAAGCCCCATCTCTTCCGTTCAAATGTAATTTTACTGTTTTCTCTTTCGGAAAAATGAGAAGCAAGAGGAAATTGCGGTCTGTCCGTGACGAGATTCATATCCATAATTATACACTGAGAAATGGGCGACTGCTGGGGCCATTGAGTCACGAACTGCGTTATAATGTGAATTTAGCAAGGCAGTTATTGAGTTATATATAAAGCATTGACTTCATGTACGTTTGTGGAAATACGAGGAGAAACGAACTCTTCCGGAAACTCCAGTTAAAGAAAATTGCTCGATGAATTCACTCGCTCTAGTTTTCGACAAAGCGACAATGCTTTCAATTTAATCAATTCTGGGCGGAGGCCAGGCGGAGGCGTGGATTACATTAATAAACTCGTATTCATCGCAATATTTATACCTCGCTGGAAATGGACGTTGACAAGCATACTCCAGCTCACACGCTTTTCGTTCGGCTAACCTTCCGCCCATTCGGTTGGTTCTTAAGTGCGGTCGCCTCAGAATTCATTCAGCCACGGTAACACGTTCGGTGTTGACTTTGGTTTACCCACGTTGAGCGTCAATTCCAACATCATTCATTGACGTCGTCGTGGAATGTGAACATTTCACAACCGCAATATATATATATATATATATATATATATATATATATATATATATATATATATATATATATATATATATATGAAGTTGTTTATAAATTTTGAATGAACGGCGATCCCACAACTACTTTTACAAGACGAATTCACTAAACTCTTTGGCCTCTAATAGAACACAACAATGCACTAGCCTTTAGCATTAATACCATCGATCAATTCATTTGCTTATTTATAAATTTGCTTCACCTCTTTGTTTGCTCTGTTATCCCAAATATCGTTCTGTAACTTTATATTGTAATTCTGAATCCATTTATTACCTATAATATTGAATTATTATCATTATTTTTAGATTTGACGGCGATGAAAAATGTATCCTTCGTTAAGTCTTTATTCATGTTTTAAATAGCTCGGTAATTGGTTGACTAATACTCATTAAATTAATTAAACGTGGGAAAATTTGGTTTCAGCGCATATATCTATTTAAAATTCATAGATTATTCAGTAAATCTTTCTTGGTTTTTTCCCTCAATCACCCCATCATAATCGGTAGTGATTGAATGAATTTGTTCATTCACGTGAGGTGTTGTTTATACCCTTGATGAATTTTCCTTTTTAATGCAAAAGTGACACCATTGCGTTAGTTGACCTCAATTTCGCTTTTAATCCGATTTTTATTCAGCACGAGGAAATTAAAGGGCTTCCATAACGCTTTATCCGTTGTGTTTTCAGCTCAGGGTGTATGCTGGTATCGTTTCAGGGAACAGTCTGGTGACATCATATTTATCATAGTTTGCGTATTTATTAGATTTGTCGAAATCCTGGATTGGAGGGAAGGGCGGAGTCAAGCTAGCCACGCAACGAAATACAAACATTCTTGTCTCACTCACGAGCGGTGCCATCTCGTTTCCCGCTTCTGTTCAACTCGTGCGGATATTCGCTCTGCAGGAACGTGCAGTCGACAACAAATTACTCACTCAATTATCGCCAAGTTGACAATTCTTTCCTGTACGATGAATTCTTTAGCCCCCCAAGGCTACCCCTGTTAGTTACCCAATAATCGCTGACAAATCCCACCACCTTCGTCAATCGATACCGTATCCTTCTAGAGGGAATAGAGGACCCCCCTAGTCCATAAAATGATCTTAAGGACGGATTAAGCCAGTGGTTGACTTATTGCGGGAAATTACGATGTGTAAGCATCGACTTGCGAATGGACTGAAATGGTTATATCCGGGATTATTTTTGCGACAGTGACAATATTTAAAAAAAAATAAGACTAATATTTTCCATTTAAAGCCCTAAAGTTACACAACCTGCGATTCCATCCTCAACACAATTGACAACAGTCTTGATTTTTCAGCTTTATCATTTTATACTCAATTTTTACTGCTTATGAATTGAGTGGCCCACCAAATCCAATGCCCAAATGTTCGTTCGGTAAGTTTGAACTTGCCTTCAGGTCGTAAACCAATTTTTCTTTTAATTATTTTGGTGTTCAAGGCAAAGAATCAAGTTTTTTTCAAATATTCATTTCTCAGTCCAATAAAGTTTCAACGGCGCATGAACGAGATGCTTGTAAACAAATCGATCTGAATCGTTGGGAGCGTTTATTAGATTGCCATTCCGTTTCCTGCGTTGTCTTTTTACGGCATTTGGCGAACGAATGAAACATTTTTTCCTACAGATTGAGCGACTTGGTCCGACTGCTTAGGTGAGCCTATTACACTCCAAGGCGGTGTCATGAGAGAGGTTCGAAGCCCGCTCTCGTGGACACCTATAGTGCGTGTTTAACTGATTATTGGAACATTCGATTGGTAGACACCATCAAGTTATACCACGAAAAGATTCGTCAGACTGTTTTCAACAGAATAGGTGAGGTCTTTGGAAAGGAATACGTAAGAAACGTCCATTGCAATTGTCAAGATTCAAAGCAAAAACGATTCCCATTCAGCTAAATTAAACTTTATTCCTTCGCATAGAAACTGGATACAAACTTACAATATTGGTTGGATTTCGCATCAAGATTGGCCGCGTTTGCGTGATTCCTGACGCCCTCTCCTGTTAGCATCTTGAGGCACTCCGAGGCATGGCAGGATTCTCCTAGAACGGAAGCGTCGTCGTCACATACGAGTAGGGGCTCCTCGCCATGCACAGGAAGTGGATTAAATGGGGAAAAAGAAAGGAGGGAATCCCGAACAAATGCAGGTCTTCAGAGCCGCGGTATGCTGCTTTGATCCGCCTGAAGAATCCCTTGGTACTTGGAGAGCCAGAGAATTATATTTGGAAATTCCCTTTGTGAGGTTTTGGTTTCATCATACGACATCAGTGACAGATATGTCATGGAGAGAATCAAAATAGAATATAAGGATTAAATATCACTGTTGCCACGGTCAGAGTGGAGTCTAGGGGCAGGGAATTTCTATGAGAAAGGGAATACTGGCGGGAGGGAGGGTCACTTCGTCGCATGTCCATGCACGGGGATTGCAAGTGGAGGAACGAGCGAGGGGATGGGCTTTACAAGGGGCTTGTAAACGAGAACAGTGTACCCCGGGTACAGCATATTTTATTCAGGGGTCAGGTGGAGGGGATGGAGCGGGCTTAACAGAACGAAGAGGTTAGAGGCTCGCTTGTAACACGTGAATTGCGTGTCCGAGGGGATCCTGGCTGTGTTTTTAGTTCTGAGAGGGGAGACAAGAAAGGGTTTTCAAGCGTATGAGGAAGGTTTTACGTGATGGAATGGGAAAAGGGCTCTGAAAAAATACGCAGGAAGCTTTGGAGAGAGAAGAAAGGAAGAGTGTTATTTTTCCCTCTTTCCGCTAATGGATTGGAGCACTCCCGTGCCGAATGCGTGAGGGAGGGCGAGGGGGTCGCTTGTTGGGAGCCGAGAAGGGGGGAGGGGGGTGGTTCAGCCGAATGGTTGGGGTCCTCCCCGCGGAAGTGACCCGCGTGGAGCTCTCTCCACGTTACCAAGGAACCTAACCAGGAAAACACTAACCATCTGGAAAGATAAAGTGACCAGAATATTATGCCGTCCATTCACTCGAGCAGATAAAACTGTCGAAGTGGAGGGAAAGAGGTAAATTTAAACTCAGTTATAGAGCTACGTACAAAGTATAAATAGTCACAATGTATACCTTTTCCTAATTTGAACCACTCATGCTCCAGTACATAGATGTACTCTGCTTTCTAATATACCATAAAGCCAAACCATGGAAGAAATATTGGAAGGGTAAGAAAAAAATTACTTCAGAAAAAATAGAGATTACTAAGAAAACGTGTGTTCATAGTATATGGTGCGTTGAAAATATTAATTTGTTCTCTGGATAATATTATCGATCATGTTTGTAGTCGCTTATGGTTAAAGTGCAGTCTTTGTTGAAGATATATTGCCTGTTGTTCAGAATTTAGTTGGAATTAATTTATATTTTTTACCTGTAAATGTATGACCTCGAAATACGATAGAGAAAATAAAATGATCTTATTGGAATTACTGGAAAGAGTAAACAAAACTTTTTGACCTTATCAAAAATCTTAGTGGATGCTCCTTTGATTTGTCTCAGGTTTTATGTAGATACCGACGCATCAGATTTTGCATGGAAACCACCCTCTCTGCATCTTGGAAGTTTGATTATTTCGTGTCATAGTTTTTGATGATCCTCTTAATCGACATTGAATTTTATTATCAATTTCAAAATAATATCTAACGAAGCCGTTAGCCGTGAGGGAATGCGCTGCTTTATAACATTATCTGCTAGTGAGGATATATAAAAGGGTAAACTATGAAAAGAAAGTGGAGTACTTGAAAGTTTATTGTGCAACGTCAGCCTCACCGATATAAAATTACAAGTATTTGCTCATAGGTACTGATTATTTATCAAATGTGTTTTCTTAGGGCATCAACTTTCGGCGAGATAAACTTCACCATGATGTCTATTAATGATGATATTAATATGATATTAATAATGATATTGTCTATTAATAAATGTGACTGACTGACAGGTTATGTATATGATGCAACTTCCTTGTGAGATCGCGAACAATATTATTACTAAATAGAAATGTTTAAACAAATTTGGATGAAGTTATAAAGAGGTCACAACTTTTTTAAAGATCACTTATTTTAAGACTTGAGCAGTAAAAAGAGTGGATATGCTTACGAATGTTTTCATCTCTCATCAATCAGATTTTCTGACGCCGTCGTATGACAAAAATTAACCTTATGGGGAGAAGAATAGTGGTTTAACATTTTATGATTCATAATTGTACTCGTAATTCAAGATTGATGTATGTTATAGAGAAGTAGCTTCAAAGCTCCATTGCATGGACAGGATTTCGCTCTAATACTTGACTGAATCGCTCGTTTCCTTAGTTGATGGGCATGGATCCATTTGCTACAACCATTCACTCCTGGTTTCTCTGCTAAGGTTGAATATGGCAAAGAAATACATCGCCTGCTCATCCGTAGAGATTTTCGCATTCTACGGCCGTCCATCGCGTGTCATGTGACCGATTCCTGAGACCATGACCCAACTTGCTCCCCGGAATTCCACTCTCCCGCCCCTCGCTGTTAATTAAATACGGAAATTAAAAGCACTTCCCCCTTTTATCCTTCGTGGGGTGGATTTCTGCCGGCGGAGCTGAAAGGGGTGCCCCCCTTCCGAGGCGACGCTCCATCCTGGTTCCCATCGCACGTGCCTAGCACGCCGCCGCCTTGTCGCAGCATGGCAGGGACGAGGAATCGCTAATGACGAAGCGACGTTACTCTTGCGCCATTTCTCCCATAAGTTGAAGTCTACGACAATTATCATCTCCTCTCGAAAGCCAAATGGAAATAAAATATTCGCCCGGACAGATAACGGCCGCCATGCACGACAAATTCTCAGGTAAACAGCGAGAAATTCTACTCCACCGGCATTTCCCCTCTCATTCTCCCTTGACCTGCAACTCCTTCCAGGTACCATACAAAGCAAAGTCCCGCAAACCTATAATAAACCAACCCCCGCCATATCCAAGAGAGGCCTTCCCAGAATGTTTTCAATAAATTTTCTAATGCTTTTACCGTAATAATTTTTATATGCAAAACATAATGTATTTATACAGCTTGATTTCTGCAGAAAATGATATGTTTGAACTAAGTATTCCCCTCGTTGCATAGAAGAGGAAAATAGAAGTCTGGACTACACTGGAACCTCCCGCAATGTTACCTTATACCCTCAAGATGTCAAGATATCCTATGCAATGGTGCACTTGAAAATACTTATGAGTGATCGATTCGTGTTGAGAAATCGACGTTGTTGTCAAGTCAACAGTTTCCCAAATGGTGCGGATTTTTAGCATTGCGAAAATGAATGAGAGCACTGTTAATGCTGTCAACTAATAAATAGAATTTCATTACGTGCTTGAAGTCTAGACTTAACTATCAAATCTCTACCTAGACACTCGTTTGCATGACGATAGCACTTGAGTGTAGAAACGCGAAATTTTCATGTCTAACAAACATATAATTTAACCCCGTAATGGTGATAAGTATAATTTTTATTAGCATAAATAGATCGTATATTAGATCAATTAAAATCTTAATATTAAGCCATTTTGCTAACTTACATTCTTCCTACGTTTGATAACAATTAATCTTTCCATTATTAATATTTCCAGTATTAATAATGCAGATTCATTTTTATTGCACTGATTTTTCTGGTCTCTTAGCATTTTAGTAAGTAGCTCTCAAGCATTCTCATCCTTCCATATGTTTGTTAGTTATATATTTCGCCTTAAAAATCAGAAATTAAAATTAATTAGAGAAATTTGAAAAAAAACAAGTGTTTTTTCAAAGTTACATTTAATATTTTAAATAAATAATAGATTTTATTATTTAACGTAGCATTCGTTTGAGGAGAATATACGACGCTACCTTTAATATTACACGTATTAAGGTAATTTGCTTAATTCTGGTGTCACCTTCATTTCTTAAGAGGCATTGAAATTTGTTATGTAATTTTTTAAAGGCCTAACAGCGCCTCCAACATGCTATTTTTTTCAAATTCCACTATATTTATGTCGTTTGGGGCGAGAAAAACCTTTAAGGATGAAGTATAATAGTTAATGTTAAGGAGGTTTTATCGTGAAACAAGAAAATAGTACACTGTAAGTGGAATCATTTTCGTAATTCCTTTAATGAAACTGTTTTTCGTAAGATTTTGAATTCGAAATTAAATAAGTTTTCCTAATTTAACTTGGATCCAGAGTTTTTTTTTGACAAAAGAGAGGCTTTCAGATATTTTAAACGCTATTTTTGCCTCTATCCAGTGCTGGAGTGAAATCAAACGACAGGGAGTGTCAGCTTAAAAAAAAAGTGTCGTCATTCAAATATGGTTTCTTTGGAAAAGACTTCTGTTTTTATGATGCTGGGGAAGTAAATAACTGCCTCGTACGGGGCTCATCATTGGAGATTAGAATAGTGGACTCCTCAGGAAAGATCTCCGGGGTCTTTCGCTGACGGTGAGATTTCGTATGACAAATGAAAGGCGGTCGCCGCTCCTTTTCTTATCTCTCTCCTTTCGCTCGATTTCTCTCGTTCTCCATCAATCCCTTTTTGCCTTTCAAATAAGTATATGTAAAGTCCGGTCACTGTCCCTCATTCTCCATTAAGTTCTTCGATTCCATAAGGGAGCACGAGACCTCTGTCTGCGTCGCTGAACTGATTCCGGGAATCTACGTGAATGTGGAAGAAATTCCTCTCTTCCCACTCCACGCCGGAGCGCCCATCGGACTTCAATTATTTAACCGACTCGGAACCCTCGTAAATACATATCATGGCGGCAAAACGACTCTTTATTGACGTGCCTATTTATGTTTTCCATTTTTCAAGTTCCATTTTATTCGTCTACATTTATTTTTTCTTAGAAATTAGGCAGGAAAAATCTGCAAATGATGGTTGAGTTTTTTTGGCGACATTCTATCGTTAAATTTGCTTATTTAATTTAATCAGATTAAAAATTTGTTGTTTGCATGGAAATCCTCAAACCCTGTTCTTACAACTAGATGCATATATAGCAAATAGTGGTTAAGGATGGAAGGTTAAAGACAGATTTTGTAAAAACATATGAGGTAAAACTTTATAAAATAAGAAATTCGCAATTTTAAGGAAAATATATATTTATTTTCATACCATAATTTATTAGGGTTAATTATTAGTTTATACATATAAAATTAACCTTTTTGTTTAATGGAAATTATTTTACACGTATCTGTAACCAAATTATAATCACGAATTAACTTTGTACATATACTACTGCTTTCCAATTTTTTTTAAATATACCATCATTTACTCACGTAGACAACTATTCGTTTCTCTATGTTTCATTTTAAGTTTGTTCCTATTAGAGTCAAGATTTTGAATCTTCATTTCATTAAATCCCATATCATATGTTTATTGTGTGTCAAATGAGGTCGCTTAAAAAAACCTATCCTGGGTCATATTGGGAGGATTGGATTTTCCAAGTGTGCTTTTACATATTATACCATGGATTACATTGTCAATGCCATATTTGGCGCAGTCAGAATTAATATTTTATCATTTTTATGAATTTTGTTTGTTTCATTTTATTACAAATGGCAAAAAACTTCTAAAATTACTCTTTCGATGAACCCTCAGCTCGCTAGCTGTATCGCTAATCCAAATACGAGAATGTGGCGGGTCTTTATCGGAACCTCAAGTAAAATAACCGAACTCCCGCCTTGGATTGACCTAATTGCTAAAAACAGACGCTTTTTCCTCAGGATACAGTAGCGCTTAGATATATCTGCGTGAATCACGGAACATTAACCTTCATACCAACACGTAAGCAATTCATCTACAAGACGATCGCCCTACAAGTATGTATCATTGTCGTAAATGGCAACGTATAAAGGAGAAAAATTGTTTTTTTTTTCTGCCATGAAAAAGGTCTATCGGCTGTAACAATTGGCTCAACTGTGGTGGTCAAGTAGAATTGCAGATAGTAATAAGGAAGGACTAATACTCGCTATAACACCAAAGAAATCTATTCTTAAAATGCCAATGTAAAATTTATTTGTTGAAGAGAAATTTTAAAGCATATTGACGGAAACAGAAGGAATGATTTTTACTGAATATGTCAGCATAGCCCCAAAGAAAGGTTATAAACGGATCCTTGATAAACCCACGCTGTTTGGATGAATGATGGGAAAATAAGCGTTGTCCTGCGACCTGTTGTCGAGCTCTACTGTTAATATTACCTCATCTTGAAAGTAGCCAATATATAGCTATCTAGGCTTAGAAAGAAAGCTTGAGTTTTAGATAATTTAATATTTCTTAAATACAGCATTGGAAGACACAATCACTATCTCTGCTTCCAAAACACAATGGTCGGACAAAAGTTGGCGGTGCATACGTATTTCAATATCTAACAAGAGAGGTGAAATAGAGTTTGAAAATATATTTTTGAAAGAATGTCTAACGGAGAGAAAAAACTAAACGTGCAGCAATAGATCCATCTACTCTATGGAAAGATGGAGAGGGAATGGGCGTTTCCTCCAATGGTTTGCCACTCAGCCAGCGTTGAAAACATTTGTGTGTGTGAGTGTTTTTGAACGCATTTCCTGCTCCTCATGCAAATGTGGGAAGTGGATGAAGTTTCATGATGGCCCAAGATGGCGCTGACGGAATGATTGGGGCCCTTCCTCCCCAAGGAGCCAACCAGACGGCACTGAATTCGCTTTTTCACGGGAGGCGGGCGGCTGCGGTTATACGTGTGTGTGCATGCGAGCGAGCTGTCGCGGGTGGAGGGAGGGTCGTGCCTTGATGTGATTTTTCGTTCGTTGATCAGTGAAAGTCGTGGAGACAGCTAGAAGGATGTGTGATGGCTTAAAGCCTTGAAAGGAAGATCGCCGCTATATCAACTCGCGCAGTGCCTTTCCATGCAAACAGACCGACGTCACAAGGACATGCGGGAACTTTCGTGGTAGAAGGGGCATGCCAAAAAAACACTCTCCAAGTAATTCTAAGTATTTCATGCTTTGGTTTATGGGTCACCAACACCTAAATGCTGATTTATTTACTCCGCAATTGATATTCTTTGGATTCTTTGATTCTATTTAAAATGAATAGTGTCAAATAATCTGCAAGAATAAAGCATAAACATTACTAAGGCCTGGCGCCAAACAAATTGGTGGAAATTCATAAAGTCAATTAAGTTTGTAATAATATTCCCACCCTTAACCGCCATCTTTAATACCCTTCCCAGAATCCCCAGGGCCTTCCTCTTTTTTTCCCACACCAGACTCCATATTTATCTCCAAAAATTTCAGTCTAACCTGGAGAAGGCCTCGGAGTAGCCGAAAATATTAAACTATCTGCAATATGAGTGCCCTTTGACGTGTCGTCTATTTTGTGTTCTATTGTGCCGTCCAAAAGTTATATTGCTCTCGTAGATGCTTCCTATATCATATACATACACGTCCATTTCAAAAGGATAAGGCAGGGGTGGCGGTGTAGGAAAGTAATGTAGATACATTGAATGAATTGACAAGGAAGGAGTATCAACAGGCTGTAGAGAAATTCATGGATGAAGGTAAAGAGCTAACGACCATCGAAGAAAAATGGAAACGTATCAAGAAAGTGATATCGAAAGCCGCAAAAGACAATATAGGAACCGTTAACCGGTAAAGGATAAGGAAACCATAGGTCATGCATGAGATGATTACAACGATGAATGAGAGGATAAAATGGATGAATGTAATCACAAAGTTAGGCAAAATAAGGAACAAAGAGTTAAACAATAAATTAAGGCCGGCCACAAATAAAAGAAAAGAAGAATGGTGGAAAACGCTATGCGAGGATATGGAAAGTTTGCAAAGGAAATGTGAAATTGGTGCCTTCTAGAGCAAGGTAAAATTATTATCGGGTAGTAACAAAGGAAGATATGTGCTAACAGTTAAATGTTAGTGGGGTAAGATAATAGTTGACACAGAAAATATCCAAGAGAGAAGAAAGGAATATATAGAAACACTGTATGGTAAAGAACTTAGGCCGACAAAGTTAGACGTAGAAAAGGAACATGACGTAGAAGAAGATAGCTTAGGGCCAGGCATACTCGACGATGAAATAATATAGTAGTTGACAATGAAATAAAAAGGGCATTAAAGGAGATGGCAGCAAATAAGGCCGTGGGGGTGGAAAATATTCCCTTGGAACTGTTGAAATGTTTAGGAAAATGTGGGAAGAAGGCCCTTTATGGACTGATCGTAGTATTTATGAGGAAGGAATCTGGGCGGAACATTTTGTGAGATCAGTGTTAGTTCCTGTTCCGAAAAACGTAAAGGCTAAATCATGTGAGGATTATAGAACAAAAAGTTTGATATCCCATGCAGCTAAAGTTATTCTCAGGATTATCAAAAAAATAAATAGAGAGTAAGGCAAATGATTACTTAAGGGATGATCAGTTTGGGTTTAGAAAGGGGAGAGGTACGCGCGATGCCATTGCATTAATGAAATCACTAATCGAGGGAAATATAGAATACAATCTGGTCCTATTTGCCTGTTTCGTAGATTTTGAAAAAGCGTTGAAGAGAGTTAATTGGGAAAACTTAATGCGTCTATTGCAGAAGATGGAATGCATTGGAGGGACAAGGGACTGATCCGCAACCTATACATGCCTCAGAATGCTCAGGTGAGAATGGGGAACGGAGAGTCCGGATGGGCAGGGTTAGGAAGAGGTGTAAGGCAGGGTTGCCCATTGTCACCGGTGCTGTTCAACGTAATTGTTGAGGAAATGAGTAAAGAGACATGGAAGGAACTGGAGGTAGGAATGGAAGTCGGAGGGGAATTCGTAAAATCGTTTAGGTTTACTGATGACCAAGCATTAGTTGCTCAGTCAGTCAAGGGGTTTCTAGTACAGCTAAGTGAATTGGAGGTTTAGTACGATAGATATGGCATGAGAAAAATATTTATAAAACAAAGGTTATGAAATTTTCCAGAAAGAAAAAGGCTTGGCTAAACATTAAAATAGGAGGGAGGGAAATAGAACAAGAAGAACAGTTTACGTATCTCGGAAGTGTTTTGGACCAATACGGTCAAAGTGGTAGGGACGTAAGGAGAAGAATTGCGCTAGGCAAGGAGGCTTTCTCAAGGAGGAGGGAGTTGACGACGGGGACGTTGAGTAAAGAGGTTAAGAAAGGACTCATAAAAACTTTGGTATGGAGCGTAACGATGGCGTTCGGCGCGGAAACGTGGTCACTGAAGCAGGTTGATAGACGTAGATTGGAGGCTTTTGAAATGTGGGTGTGGAGAGAAATGGAGGAGGTGAAATGGACCGAAAGGAAAACAAATGAGGAAATATTAGGAATGGTGGGTGAGGAGAGGGGTTTGTTGTGAGAAATCTTATGGAGGTAGGAAAAATGGATGAAAGGCGTATTGAGCGGTAGTGGAATGTTGAAGAAGGTAATAGAGGGGAGAATATTAGGTAAACGAGGAAAATGCAGGAACAGGATAGGGATGTTGGATGGGATGAATGGAGGAAAGAAGTACACAGAAATGAAGAGGGACCTGATATAGAGTATGTTGCTGGAGTGGGTTTTTTTGGAGTCCGAAAAATATTTTTTTGATAGTTTCTGTCAATCCAAAAACCTACCTTAACCGGTGGATTACCTAATAATAATTAGTTAGGACTGAAGCTGTTTTAACTAATCTTCATAGGAAGACGGAGCTCAATTCCTTTACCTGTTAGAATAGACCCTTAAATATCTTTATTCAAAATTGAAGCCTTAAAATATTGTATATCCTCTTTTGCATGCACTAATAATATTTTATACTCTTTGTTTTTAACTCTTTGTTACATTTTTCCCACAAATTATAAGCGAAGCAGTGGTAGGTCGGACAGACAGTAGCAGATTATTAGGTTGTTATCGCTAACAATCGGTCGATCCAATATCGTCTCCAGCTAGAAAAAGGTTTGAAGGTCCAAAAACCACCGAAACCCGCCAGTCCTGGATACAGCGATGAAGGCGATAAACTACTGCGGTTTTTCGAGGATCCTGCCAAAACATCATCTATCACTGGGGTCTAATGTGAGGATTCATTTTAGTGGAAGGGTCCTTGTGTTGTCAATCACATATATACTACGAGTCCATTGAATTTGCAATTGAAACCGCTCGCAAATATACGGAACTAAAAGGCAGGTATTATATGCCTACAATAGTCCACAAGGTGCCTATCCACGGCAGGGGCACCTTATGGAACGTGCAGTGTTGCCCATCGGATATCTGTGGAAGAAACGCTGGAGCTATTCCTTGTTAAAAACATCATTTCTCGCACAGTGCATTGAGATGATGGTTTTTTCATATATTGTGTCATTGTGAACGAAGGTTTAGAAAGCTGAACTGTATTTACCACATTCGCACTTCTATAGAAAAAGTGGAAGGAAATTCTTAAGGATGAGTTGTGTTATGATTGTGAATTGTTCACTAGTTGAAAATTGGATAATAATCCTCGAATTGATAATAGTGTTATTTTTTGGTCTTGGGGAAGGACTAAGAGGGAAACGGGCATAGGAGAAATTCTCACTCCATCGACGACATTAATTTTGATTTTTTATCAATTGATTATACCTTCTGTAATCTCTTTGCTACCAGAATACGTACAGAGGGAGGTATAATTTTGGAGGAACAGACTATGAATTTTAAACCGATCTCACTTGGGCCAAATCTGCACAAACAATTACACTGAGAATATGTGCATTTTTGTTCACAATTTCCTCTTTTTTACCTTCCACTGAATAATAAAATTGAAGATTCGTCCTCTTAATTAAGAATGTAGGAATTCTTTGAGTTCGTTATTGTGTTTACATTTGACGACTGTTTCATTATGTACTAAAGACGCAGCAAAAATATTTATCCAACCTTGATAAAGAATTATTTTTCAAGCATGAATTAATAGACGAGAAGGATGAAAATGCAGATATTTTTCATATTTTTGTAATGAGTTAACCGTAAGACCATTGCCAAATGTGTGCCTTTTTATTGTTCACCTTGTTAACAGAAATCTAAATGTGATTACTTGAAACAATATGGGTATAAGATAACCGTTTGGTGGCAATACCTGTGTTTTAATGCGTATTCTGCTTACAGTAGGAAGTTTAAGTGGCAGATGCGCTCATCCACTGAAAGAAAGAACCCGGCTCAAATAAGAAGGGCAATTTTCTACTAAAACCAAGCTACGTGATTTTTTATGAAAAGGAAAATGCTGGGTGGTTGCAAATTGGGCGAGGAAAATCGCTCACATGTTATTAAGCGATGAATTTTGAATTCCCTATGGATTATTATTCGGCGAGTTCTTATTCTCCTATTGATCCTTTATGGCTGGTGAATTTCCGAACCTCCTACTTCAAATTCTGACAAATTTAAGCCTAGAAAATCCTACTTTGTCTTTTTTGAGCGTTTTTCTGTCTCCAGTTATCGATGCTATTAACTTTTCATACGCACTTGAATAATTTAGGAAATAAATTTCATGCTCTAATTAACCTCAACGAGAAAAATAAGTAGTTTGCGCTAACAGAAAAGTTTGTCGAATGGAAATATGTCGCCAGAGCTAAGGGAAACCAATTTATCAAACTTTCACTTTATGACTACAGATTAGTTCGTGTAGAATCTGGGGATCCGAGATTAAAATGAATTTGAAATAAGAGTGCATTTATATGACTAAGACGCAAATTGTGCTTTAATTTCCAACGTCACGTTCCCCGAGCACAATTTTTTACGATACATTGAATCTTAATTTATCATAAATATGCAACTGAACGCAAGGAATACATTTCTTCACGTTTTAATTGGTGAAGACATGGTGCAAAACAACTCACCTACCGTTTCGTTTTCAAAAACATCACTTTATCAATTATCATTACTTCGTTTTAACAATTAAATCATAGGAATTAAAGCTTTTTCATTGACAAATACCGCAAATCATGATAACTGTCCCTCGATGTTCGTTATTTATTGAGTATTAATATAAATTATAACATATCAAGGTTATTAGTGAATTTCTCATATCGCTGAAATCAACGTAAGAATTTCTCCTGGACAAAAGATTTGTAATAAATACAATTATGATTAAAAAGGTTTATCCGTTGGTATGTCGACTAACTCTGTGTGAAAATGTACTGTTCAAAATGAGACACTCGTTATTAAAAGCCTAATTGAATGTTCATTGAGTTTGAATTTCATTCCAAATGAATTAAATTTTGGCAGAAATTATATACTATTTGTTTAAAAATTTTTGATGAACTATTGTGAAATGTAGAGGTATTTTATTTGGATCGCATATATAGTTCACACATTTAATCGACGATTACAGACATTGATATTACAAAATTAATGTAACTAGGATAAAGTCCGTTGCTTTTTTAGTAATTTGGATTAAATTTTTTGTTACACCATTTTACCCAATACTTTTATGGGATAGTATATTTCGTCTTTTCTTAATTTTATATAAATCAATTTTAAAAACTCACCTTTTTATTTTCTAAATATTTTGTTCATTAAAGTTTCAGCATTCTTATATCTCCAATATTTGTATGGAAAAGATAATAAAGGGTAGCAGAACATGAGTGCTTCATTTATCCGCCTATTTATTTTCAGCACCGCATCATTTACAGTGAATCCCAGTCCCCAGGAAAGAGTTACCCTCGCACCGATTGAAACGAATTTCAAGGAAAAATAATACCATACTTTTTATCCTACCCGGTACATTTGCGAAAGTTTTTTAAGGTCTCATTCCTCCATATTTCCTCCCGTTTTATTTCCCCCCCGACGAGTAAATGCGAACGTTTTAGAGGGCGCACGGAATGAAGATCTCGATGGGAGGGAGCGGAGGAGTGGGCGGGCAGACGGGGGGGGGCGGGAAGCACCCTTGTGTTTTTACGCGTGTTGCGAGAGACAGAAATTGCGAGGAGTCGTCCTCCTTTCCCCCGTGGGGGCTTTGGGGAAAGATTGTGTGTGCGGGAGGTTGAATGGGGGGGTGAGGGAAGAAGTGAGGGTCTTATATTCAACAGCCCCTTCTGTTTAAGCCTGCCAGCCAATCAGGTCACGTAACCGAAGTGAAGATACGGCGGGGGGAGGGGAGTGAAAAGAGTTTTTTAACACCCCTCACCCTCCCTCGATACCTCTTCTCCCCCCACTCACCCCTGGGATTCATTTCCCGGCCTTCACCCTTTGCCCCTACTGCCGCCCCATGCTTCCGCCGAAAGGGGATACCCGTGCGGTTGGGACATAAAGGGGAGATGACATCCCAATGCCCGGTTGAGACTTACCGTTCCTTGATCTCTCCTGCCGCGACGTCGGAGCCGATGACTAATAAATCGGCGGCTGAATCGGCCTCATTGATTGACCTCTCGGGCGTCTCTCTTTTGTTTATCGCCCGATGGCTGGCCCTCTAATACGGCGCCGCGGGGGTCAAACGGGGTGGGCAAAGAAACCGAGTATTCATTTGAATTCCGTGACAGGGAAGCGGGAGTCAAGAGCCTTCGGCTGCTCAACTCGGCTGCCACCGCGGAGGGTGCCACGGCTTAGGAACATTCATGGACGCAGGAAATGCATTAACATTCGTGATCGCCGTTGAAGAAATGGTGTCTGGAGCCCCTGGCGACTCCCACCTTTCTGAGTGAGCGTGAATCTTGAGCAAAGTGACGACATAAGATATAAGGACATTATTGAAATTCACATTATGCACTTTAGTTATGCACATATACTTCAAGGAACTAGAAAATACATTTGGAATTTTGATTGAATAATTGAAAAAACTCCAATTGCCGTAAACTAGCCGTAAACAAATTTGGAAATTTTTATGTCGTTTTCTAATCGTGAGTAACGTCGATACTACTGTTTTTGGTAACCATCTTTGGTAATGCGTAATTTTTGTGCATAGTCCTTAATTATTTCTTGGTTAACCACTGTGGATATTGGTTATTATATAAATTATTTAAGAACTGTGTTCCGGGGAGTGTTTAGTACATTTGTCACTCACGCATTAAAGCATTAAGGGCGGTATGTTCACGCATTATCCGCTATTCATCGCCCATGCCATGATCATTTAACTATTTATTTCACGCATACATTAGAAATATATATTGAATAGGTCATTACTGAAGTATTTCAATGGAGTGAAAGATAATAGATTCACAATAGATTACCTTACATGGTTTTAAGTGAAAATCTCATCTGAGATCGGCACATCTGTGAATAAATGAGTGCATGCGAGTGCTTCGTAATTCGATTCGACGCCTAACTATGGACGAAAACATTTGGAGCCTTCATTGCCAGCGAAGGAATTATTATTTTTGCTGGCGTTTGCAGTTTTTCTCGCGTCCCCTAAAAGCATTGTTCTTCAAGCAGAGAGTAAATGGTAGGTAAACTTGAAGCATATTTACTGCCAACCACCACTGATTAAGTTACCTGAAGTCTCGCGAAAAAGAAAAAAAAGACATTCGATTTTACGATACATGGCTAGACGGAGATTGTTGTCCGAACAGATATCTGTGTGCATAGGCACGGACGTGCATCGTAAAACATCGCAGGGCCTCGCAGAGAAGGGTTCGGGAGGGTGGTTGGTGGGAGGTGGAACATGGATCACCAAATCGGGGAGGGGAGAGTGGGGATTGACGGACGGCGAGGACATTACCATCGGGCGACCTGGAAAATTCAGGAACCCCTCAACATTGGTGGACTTATCTCTCCGTGGAATACTTTTGGATTTTGGTGATTCACTGTGGAGAAATATTCAACCTTTCGATCGTACATTCATCAGAAAGTGACAAAAATAGATATGACATGTAAAATTACGGTGTAGTTCAGCTCGGATAATTAATTTTATGTACGTTCCTATTATTTATATAGACATATATTCGCGGTATAACTATTTCAATCTCTTCGATTTATTAACACTTTTCTGTTGCAAAAAGGTATTATAAATTTTAAATTACCGACAAATACGGCGTAGTCTTAGTTATTTAGAGGAATTGACCTAAATTGGTCTTCTGAAACGCACAGCAAACCTTAATGCAATGTGAGTCCCATTGTTGTAAAGATTTTACAAAGATCCTTCACAGGTCGAGGGACAGAAATATCAGTGGAAACACAGTGAGATCAATTAACAGAAGAGAATCCTAAAATGCGGCATGTTAGTATGGGAATAATTTTTCGCACAAAACTGTTGAAATTAAAGTGTTTCAAAAACGAAATATTCTTCTGACATAGAATACCGAGAATTGAATGTAACAGAATCCCGCCTGGTAAGGGCTCTAAAATACGTTCAAATGTTTACTGGGCTGAGGATCCCGGTGTAGGTCAATAATACAATCACTAAAAAGCCTCAAATCGTCAAGAGACGTCATATTATTTGCACGTATACAAGAGGTGGTAGTGGCAGCCTTGAGGAAAGCTCAGTGGCCATGGCTCAGTCCCAGATGAGCGTGGACGATCAAATGGACAAATCGTGTAGCCAAGGAACAAATTCTAGCTGCTCCAAGATGTGAAAAGCGTTAAAACAGATATGGTGATAGACGAGCGAGGGTGTCACGAGGGAGAATCTTCAACTGATGAAGAAGAGAGCGTAAGATGAACGCGACGAGAAGTAATGGAAATGCCTAAAAAAAAGGAATACGAGATGCGTGAAGGCAATAATTCCAGACAGGAAAGCGGCGTGGTATGGAGATATTAAAATTTTAGCGGGCAGGAGAATTTGTTGTAGTTCAGCATAAATTGCCTCAGGATTTTGCACCATTTTTGATAATGATGCATGTAGGTGTGGTTTGACTGTTCTTATCAATGTCTGATGTGACTAATTCTGTTTTTTAATAATAAAGTAATACTATTAAATTCTGTTTGTAATTGATATCCTGTAACATTAAGTTATGCTTTTTTAAACCGAAGGGAGAGTTTTGAGAGAAGTAAATTGTTTTCATACTCATGTCATTCATTTACATCTAAGCCATATTTTCCTCAATACACATCAAAGTGTACGTATTTTCTTCAGGAAATTTTGAATTCCCAGCACAACAAACAACTAAAATTGAGCATGCAACGTTATACTAAGACGCAATGCCAGCGATTTATTGATGGCTCATTTCTGAAGGAAGACGTTAAAATCAAGGACGAGCGAGAAGTTAATTTGCCCCTCATTAGTTCTACTTCCCGTTCCGAATGCAAATTCAATTGAAAAGGTGGTAGAATCGATCCGCGGCGTTCTATTTTACCACCCACCCTTATTAGGGTGATAAAATGTGACCCTTTATCGGGAAAAATGACGTCTGAAAAGCATGTTTGGGCTCCGCATCAAGAACATATGGAACATATAGACTCAATTAAATACCTAGGCGTTGCCCTCATTCACGATCTCTCTTGGGTGAAACACACATGAGGAAAATATGTGGAGAGGCTACCAAAAATTAGGATTCATTAGAAGAGTACTAGGTAAATGTGATAAAAAAGTCGAAGAGAAATATTATATTTTGCTGTTTACGGCTCATTTAGCATGACCAATGCTGCATGTAGAGTATGTGGGATTTTCACGAAGTTGGATTTTTTGCCGAATTGGATCGCGTTCAGCGTAGAGCAGCTAGATTTGTAAAACGTTGTAATTATAAACTTAGTAGCGTTGTCCAAAATATTAGAGCAGCTAGGCTGGGAATCACTCACGGAGTAAAGGTTAAATTACAGATTGAAGCTCTTGCATAAATTGGAAGGACGTCTCCTTAGCAAAGATGTTGAAAATGTGTTATTACTCCAATCGTACTACGATAGGAGAGAATATGGCAGCAAAATTAGAGAGATTTAGTGTAAAACAGATAGATTCAAGTTATGATTTTTATCACGAACGATAAAGCGATCAGAATATCATTTTCCAACCGTGGTTTGAGCATAAATATTCGGGTCAAAATTAGTTTGGTGTTTATTCACCCCTACCACAAACCCTAGGGGTGGGTTTCAGGGTATTTAAATATCACTATCAAAACATTATTTGAAAAATGGGTCAATAAAGTCACCCACAAGTGAAACTTGACCAATGTGCTTCATTTTCTGCAAATATTTATCAAATAAAGCAATTAAGTCGTCAATTCTGGATGAACGCTTTTAAGTAATCTCTCTCATGAGAGCGAGATAATTAAGTAAATAGTTCTTTCTCAATTTATTTCCGAAACCACCAATACTTTGCTCTCAATTACCAAGTTGTAGTGAAATCCAGTCGAATGAAGGATTGCTTTTTAATTTTAATTCTTCACTTTGGTATAACGAATGACCAAAGACTCTTGTTTCGAAGCTAAAAGGGACCAAACACAGCCAAGTCGTATCGATTTAGTTTCTCCTTGTGAGTGCCACGTGCTATCAGTTTCTCTGTGTTCCGTCGCGCACTCGCTTTGTAAAAACACTTCGTTAGAGTAATTCTTACCTATTCCAAATCCCTACGATTGCGAAGTAATTTAATGTCGTGCGGAGAAATGCGGAAGCTTCGATTATTGCTTCCAGTTATTATTGTGATGTAGTGACTTGGTTTTATAGCTCACTTGTCTTGCACCGATGCGTCACAGAGTAGAAACTATTGATTATTTCCCCCGACCACATAGCTTCGCGGGAGTGCACAGGGACTAAAAGATTCTTTAAACCCATAGTTTCTTCCCTGGGAGATGGTTTTCGTCCAACTTTGACACTCTTTTCTAATGGTAGATGACATATTGCATTGTAATGTGAAGTAATATTGAAATTTCAGTCAATACGTGCCGAAAAGATTGTGTTCAACTCTGTTCACGTTTCCCATCCCTTGGTCGTATCTGCCGAAGCAATATGCTATATCTTTATTCAGGTACCTGCTTATGCAACACAGTACCTTAAATAGTCCGTTATTTACGAACATCATTCGAAATTTCTGACGAAAAGAAACTGAATGCATGTGTACAGATGTTCAAACTTTAATATATGTGGTTCAGAAATGGGTTCAGAATTAAAGTAATAAATAAATAGGTTCAGAAAACAAGTAATCGTGCACTTTGCAGTTAACTTTTATTCTCATACTCGATTATCACTTTAAGTATTTTTTAAAGATTTTTGGTATCCTACTTGTCATCGTCGTCATAGTTCAACGAACCGGGTATTATAATCCAACCATTTCAGAGCGTCATAATCATTCGTCTTGACTGGGACTCAGAAATTTTATTCATTTCTTCATATTTGTCGTATTACGTTTTTACTTCATTCCGCGTAGTTCATTTAATCGATATTCCACTTCATGATGACCGTCAACAAATGTCATGTCCATTTTATTTTCATAGTTTCGTAGCGATAGATGTTTATACTTGATTTCCACGCGTGCACCCCTCATTCAGACAATTGTTGTTCAGGCATAATGTCAGACAGTAACGCTGACCAATAATATGGTAGTATTTGCGGTTAATAAGAACGTTTGCTAATAAGCATGTTTGCACGTATAATTAAATGATTTATATTAGAACAATGTGAAAACGTTTGAATAATACATTGATTTAAATTCATATTGCTCTAAAATGTGGAGCAGCTTTATTTTTTTATCATGACATAAAACAGGAAATATATTAAATTGAAGAATAGATTGGACTTTCATGAATTACCGAAAATGTATGAGAAAGAAGCACGAAAATATCAACTTTTAAAAACTTTAAAACTTTCAAACTGAGATACGTAACATTGAAACGTTTCAGGTGCGTATTTTAAATTTCACGGAATTTGGATACAGTAAATATTTTGAAAGCGTGGATCCAAGCACCCAATTCCCGTAAATACGGATCCAGTCATTTTTAAATTCCTTTCATCCTTTTCGGCTTAGCCCGACGTAAAAGCGAGATCGGTTGTTTTTAAAACAGCAGTCTTTGTCAGTTCGAACGAGCTCCAAGGCGGCATTCATCATCCGATTTCCCATCGCAAGATCCTTATTCCAAAGGAAATATGTTCTCTCCGCAGCTAAAAATATGTACTTTTTGCAGTTGTACTAAAATTCGGATTTGATTTGTGACGCCAAAAGTATCCATTTACCGAGGTAATCGATTCACGAAACAAAAAGTGAATGCGGCGTCTCTCACTTCGATGGTAACAATTCCTTCACAATGAATGCGGTATCGACAATCTCGTAAATGTTTTTTTAAAAAGTTCATCCGTCACCAGCGAGAGACTAAGTCGACTTTCAGACATTTGGTTAGCCTCGGTCCTCTTAACAAGAGATCCCCTTGGACGAGGGACGCAATAATCCGATTTTGATAAATGTGTTAGGAATGGAGGTATTTCAGCGCTCGGGGCGATCAAGAAATGTTCGAAATCAAAGGCGAAGAGCCATTCTCCAAACTGGCGACCGATCTCTTCCCTGAGTCCTCCATCAGATGCCACTTTCCCCATTCAGGGGGCGGGAACGGAGAAAACCCCGACGCATAAATTGCGCGCTAGACGAAATCCTCGAATCGCGGCAGTTGGAGGAGGGAGTGATCGAATGGGGGAGCGTTGGGGGTTACGCGGGGGGATTGGGGGGTGGAAGGGAATCGTTTAACAGGAGTTCGAAAGGGGAGAAATGGGGCGCAAAGTGGGTGGATTAAAAGACCTGGCGAGGATATTTAAACACCGGCGAGTTTGGACGGGGGCGAGGAAGAGAGCGGGGAAGGAGGAGGAGGGCGTTCGGGTTGGGGAGGGGAGGTGGTTGTCGAGACGGGCGTGGTGGCGGGATGGTATAACAAAGAGGGGGGAGGGGGCCAGCGCCGGGGTGCCCGGGGAGGGGGGCTTCACCGACTGGCTCTGCCGTTTTAGCCGAAGAAGTGGCAGACGACGCCCATAACAACACGACGAAAGGGAATCGACGACGCCTCGCTCGTCCCTGGCCCTTCGAGCGACGCCCGGCAGGCGTCTGCCCGCCCCGAACGACGCTCAGTTCCTCCTCTGGCTCCCGACCTGCTTGCCGTTGCCGCGAGGGCGCCCACTTTGACGACCAGGGACGCTGTCCGTCCGATTGCCCCCGTCCGCACCGGTCGCCCCACGGGCGGCTGCCTTCCTGGCCACGCGTATCCCCTTTCCGGTCATGCGCAGCGAGGGAGGACCGACGGACTCCGTTCGCCCTTCGGCCCGAGGAGACGGTCGCGCGCGAGGAGGACGTACGTCGACCATCAGCAGTGTCTCCTCTGGCCGAACAGCAATCCGGCGAGTGAACTTGTTTGATTTCGTGAAAGTTTCGATAACTCTGTGCACGAGTTTGAATCGTGGTCCTGCACCGAGACTGCCGCTATTAGTTCATCGAATCTAATTTGTGACATTACGTTCCGGGTGTGCGAGACGGCGTGGCCCGTTCCTCCTTCGCCCCCTCTTCTGGATCGTGTGCGATTTTCACGGCGCCATGCGTTCGCGCGTGCGATCGTCAGCTGTCGTATCCCGCTCACCGTGGCCCCTCATCGGCAATGCGTCCTTTGTCCTTTAGAGGGAAGCGGCCGTCAATCGAAACGCGAAAGGGCCGAAATATACGGCCGCTAAATCTGCCGCTCCGCTGCGTTTAGAGGAGTTGAACGCAAACTGGAATCTGGTCGGTGTTTCTCGCGTCTCTCC
>CM073772.1:22807438-23062213 GCA_037158775.1 Hetaerina titia
ATTCGCTTTCTTCTCTTCTCTCCTCTCTTTTCCAATTTCACCAATCCTTCCTTCTTCTCCCTTTGCCTTCAAGTATCCTTTGAAGACAGAATAATATTTGATAATTTTTCCTTAAATTTGTTTTCTGTGCGTCAAAAGCTCGCGTTGGCGTTCATTCAACATGGCAAGTATTTTTTCATGGCGTTGCATAAATTCGGAAACGCGCGCTCATTAGGGTCCAGAGATTAACAAGAGTCCCTTTGCGTTTTTTTAATAACACGTTGCCATCTCTCGGGAGCACCCTCGGCCAATTGCGTTGCAGGACGGCTCCGCCGACAACAGGTGTTTCATGAACCGGCACAATGTATTCGCATGGTTCGCTTCTGAAGATTGTTGTCATCAGATCGTTGCTCTGAAGGCCTAAAAGCGCCCTCCAGTGGAAGATGCGACAAACTGCGCTCTCCGTTCATCACCTTTTTGAGGGCAATTCGATGCACAGCACCGGAATATAGAGGAATATACTACGGATTAAATTCAAAGGAAGGCAATCCTCCTTTCTATTTTTGGGGGAACGACGGGTGATTATCGCCGTTTATTTAATATAATTTGAACCGAGAGAGAGCTCTTTTAGCCAGATATCGTTCTCATATTCAATTTTAGATCTCAAACGGCATTGTTTTAGCATTGATCGCGAACTTATTCATCCGCGCGTTCCCACACCCACCGTCAGTTCCGCGTTCTTTCCCAAGGGTTGATTTCAATTCCTGGTGGGCTTTCCCGATGGAGAACATCGTTTCGATAGATGAAGAATAGAAGGCGCGTGAATCACGCGGGCCTAGCGTCCCCGCCTTCTTCGCGGGTGATGGCAGCACCCAAATTTTCGCCACTCCTTTTATTCGCACACTCCAGCCGTGCCTTGGAGGGAGTAGGGGGCTTTTAAAACGGCCCTCAAGAGATCCGTTCCGAGAGGGTCGTAAACTGGGTGGCGCCCAGGGCAGAGATCACAAAGAACGCGGGTCCGACCGTCGCATTAGCAGCAGGAAGGGGCGGGAGGGGGCGTGGGAGGGGGGCGCTGGGACTTGGGCTGTTTGTGGATGGCGGTGGGGCCCCGAGCAATATGATGTCATAAGTGTGGATAGGGGGCGTGGCGCTAGGGAATAGGAAAGGGGGCGGCGCGCCCTCGCCCGCCCTCAACTCCGCAGTCTCGCCCCTCCCGATCGAGTATTTGCCCTCCTGGGGCCAAGGGCTCTCGAAAAGAATTCGCAGCCCCTTTAGTCGCCACGCGGGGGAGTGCGTCGGCATAACCCAGTTCACCCACTTGCAATTCATCCGTCTTTTTCTCGCCACGCCCCTACCCCTGGACCTCACCCCCCCTAAGTGCTTCTTCCCTTCACCTATCGAAAGGAGGAGGAGATAGAAAGCAGGATGGAGACGAAGAAGTCAAACCTGGTCCGCCCGGAGGACCGGAAGCGGCGGCGACGCCTCGACAGCACAGAGGAGGAGAAGGTGGTCAAATTCCTCAGGGTGAGTGAAAGACTGATCTTCTCCCTCGCGGCACCCCACCTCTGCTACCCTTCCCCGCCAAGTTAAAGGCCTTGATTAAAATTGGTACTATGAACATGGCGTACGCAAGTTTAAGAAAACACAAATAAATTTAAATTACGAATATTTAAGTATTTCAAAAAAGAAATCCTATGATTTATGTATATATATATATATATATATATATATATATATATATATATATATATATATATATATATAACTCGGAAGTAAATACTTTGACAGCAACACGCAATATGAGAACACACAAAAGTTGCAGATTGCAGAGTTGCAGTAACATTTTCAGTTCAGGTTTTCAGCCTCCTCCAGCCACGAGCCACGACTTTGTTAATTCCCCCCCCACCCTTTTCTCCTCACCCGCACCTTTTCTCCCTTCTCATATATCACCCACGTGGCCCACGTTCCACCTCCCCTCCCCTCTTTCCCCCATTTTCCACTACTGGGAAATGACTGTTACCAGAAGATGATGTAGTTACATTGAAACAGATCGTATTAATAAAATTTTATTTTGTAGAAAATTGCCAATTTTAATTAATAATTGTTGAGCCCTGATGATGACTTTGTAAATTGACACCTGGTTGTAGATGTTATAATGTTTGCGGATTGACTATTTTTTTCCTGTGCCGCCTGGGAATTATTTCCACATCCTCCCTCTCATTCCTATCCCATATCCACTCCCCTCTATCCTCCCTTCTCCCTTTTTCCTTCCACAACCTTTTTTTCACCCCCGTATGAAACCCCTTCTGAGGCTTCGTTATATTGATAACATTTTTCTACACTGGCCATATAACATAGACTCCCTCATTTCCTTCATCTCCAAACTCAATGATTCCTCATCTCCTTCTTTCACCATCAGCATCTCATCCTCAAGGATTACCTTCCTTGATGTTAATATTTCACTAACTAATAACAAATTTCTGACCTCGGTACATACTTAAACTACTAATAAACAATTATACCTTCTGCTCAACTGCTCGCCACTCATACCAAACCAAACGCTCCCTTCCTTACTCCTTGTCTATCCGCGGGCACCGCATTTGCAACCATCCCGAATTCCTCAACAAATACCTCAACAACCTTCACCACTCCCTCCTCCAACGTGGATACCAAGATTCTCTCCTTCACAACAAAATATTAAAACATTCCTACACCCTCAAGCCTCCCTCAACCACTGACTCCCACCCTCTCTCAATGTGTACCACCTACTTCCCTGGCATTCAGTTCCTCAAATCCATCCTCAAAAATCACAACTTTTCGTCCAACCTTCCCAAATGCCCCTCTGCTACCTTCAAATGGCCCACCAACCTAAAGGACCTCCTTAATTTCGACAAGACTTTCCAAATACCCTCCACCCCAGAACCTCACACACATATACCTCCACCACACCCACTCCTTGCTTGCGAACAAGATCTAAAACTTGTCATCTTTTCACCACTCCACCCCTCTCCATCCTCTCTTTTAACTCTCTCCCGCCATTCCCCCACTCATCAAGAACATTTCAGAATGAAATCTATCTTCTGACATGCAAACTCTAGCTGGCATTTTACATAGGCCAGTGCTCCACACCCCTGAACCTCGGGATAAACAATCATCGCACCTAATGTAATCCCTCTTCCCCATCTGCGGGGCTTCCCATCCCAAAACATGACTTCCACCACAACACCCCCTCCAACCAGTGTTTCCGTTCTAGCATCCCTTCCCCCATCCAATAACCCTATAAAATTAAATACGATGAAAATGGCATTTATTATGCTGTGGAAAGCCTATCAACATCCGGGTCTCAACGTCGTTCACTAAATATAGAGGGATGAAGTGGATAGGTGTGGAATTGTTTCATACAGGATAATAAGGTACGTGTATTTTGTTCATCCGCATGACTTTTGTCATTCTTGGCCTGGGCTTTGACGTTATAAGTCCTGATGATGACTTTGCAAGTTGACACCTGGGTCGTGGATGTTGTGTTATCTGTGGATGAATTATTTGTTTTCTATGTCGCTTGGAACTATTTCCACATCCTCCTTCTCTTTCCTACCCCATCTCCGCTCCCCTCTGGCCTCCCTTCTTCCTTTCCTTTACAACCCCTTCTTTAACCCCTCCCCTACCACATGTTCTGCCCTTCCCTCGTCCCCTTCTCTCTCTGACCCATATACCTTTCGCCAGTCAGTCCTAACTAATTTTCCAAAGAAGACCTAACTAATCTTCCGTTGAAATTATCAAGAAATAACGTGTGAGTGTTCCTTTTATGTGTTCTCATAGTGTGTGTTGCTGTCTAAGTTTTTCTGTATAACACTTTCGTGTTAATTCAAAGAAATTATATATATATATATATATATATATATATATATATATATATATATAACTTTTGGACGGCACAATAGAACACAGAATAAAACAGATAACACGTAAAAGGACACTCACACTGTAGATGATTTAAGCTTTCGGCCTACTCCGAGGCCTTCTTCAGGTCAGACTCATATATATATATACGTATATACATATATATATATATATATATATATATATATATATATATATATATTCTCTGAAATAGACGCTCTCCGGCGACGCACAAACATGTATGCACAAAATCTTCAACACCCAGTAACACAAAGAAAGGACTGTCCCAGTATGTATTAGACGTTTCGACAGCCCGACCGTCATCATTGGGATCCAAACTATATGATTTTTTGGGTACTAGATCTTCCTGGGAAACCATAACCGGCACAGGAAAAGGAACTGGCGTCCCTACCATGATGTGTGAATATTCACACGTCGTCGGGCTTGGTACATGGGTGAGCTCTACCATCCCCTACTATACCGACCTTCGGGTTGATTACTGTGTTTATGGTATATATATATATATATATATATATATATATATATATATATATATAGAGTTATAATATACAGAAATAGAAAGGCACTAGAGGGGAATGGACATGTTTTAGCAAGCATACAACAAGACTTTATGTGTTTCTTTCCCATTTTCCTTATCTCTATTCGCATGTGACTGAATATTTGTTCGCCGTGTGGCGGGATTTCGAGTTTGAATATGTATTCGGCCAATGTGGCTCGTCTCTTCTTCTGGCTATGCGCGCCATGAAACGCACCGTTCTTATCCTTTATGATGCTGTATGCTTGCTAACCTACTGTCCATTCTCCTCTTGTATTTGTCTATTTCTCCTTAGGTGGGTGTAACAGTCCCTAACGCCATCTCCTGGGCAATGAATCGGAGCACTTTGACGCTTAATCAGATCGCAGATTTCAGTGTAAATGTACCTTTTCTCGATAGCTCAGGTGGTAAGAGCTTTCGCCCGGCAAGTGGAGAGATCCGGTGTTCAAGTCCCGGTCGAGGAAAATATTTTTACATTCGTGATCTGCTCACATCCGCCATCCCCACCTCTATTGTGTTCGTCCTTTATGTGTGTTCCTTTACCATTTTCCTGGTCTCTATTTCAATGTGAATGAATATTTATTCTCCGTATGGCGGTATTTAGTGTTTGAATGTATGTATGTATGTGTATATATATATATATACACACACACACTCAACACAAAATGGGATCCTTCACCAAGGTTGAAGGGACTCTGCTAAAGATAGCTAGGTTTTGACAGCATAGTACACACTATCCGCGAATATTGAAGAGAATTAATTTCGCTCCAGGACAAACAGAGAGCAAGGGCACTCACAAACACTCACTCACACATTCTAAGAGCGTCTAAGTACTGGGAGAGTATTCCTAAAACTGAGAAAATTCAAGGTATAAAAACAAACCAGGGAAAGACGAGGGTGTGCGCATAACATTGCTCTTCATTTCGTTTGTCCACATTGAGTATTTCCATAGTTATTCAGCTCCTGTGGTTGCCACTCGTCCTGACAACCCACGTCGAGCCTGCTTGATGCCATTTCTTGGTTCGCTGCTCGTGCGGTATGGGATCCTAATTCCGCGACGGCCTCCAATCGCATCGCATATCAGGAGAATCCAATTTCGTGTTTTGAAGCCTAATTCGCGCAAACACCTGCCCCTGGGAGGATTAACCCTTAAACTACTGGTAGGACCTACCCGAAGACTATCTTTGCACGCCCTGTGTCCCGAGGGAGCTGGTTTTAGTCGGCATCCTTTGGGCTGGGTAGGCGGTTACCTGATTGGTAGGCGGTAGAGGTCGCTGTTGTGCAGTGGGTTCTTTCGCCACGATCCTTGTCGAGGTAATTCTGTCTTTTTATTTATTTAATTCATTTATCTGCCCTGGAAGCCACGACTGGGGTATGTGGCAGGGGGTGAATACACACCAGAATACCTCCATCCGAACATGACCATACTGCGGTCAAACAATGTTATTATGATCCCTTGTCATTCGAGGAAAAAATGACATCATAAATCTATCTAATCTACACTTAATTTCTCTAATTTCATTACTATGATATCTCCTTTCGTAGTACGAATGGATGTAATGGTAGACTTTCAAAATTAACACTGCTAAAGAGACCTCCATCCAATTTATACAAGTGCTTCAATCTGTAATTTAACCTTCGCTTCGTGAGTGAGTCCCAGCCTAGCTGCTCTAATATTTTGGACAACGCTACTAAGTTTATAATAACAACGTTTTACAAATCTAGCTGCTCCACGCTGAACGCGATCCATTTCGGAAATCAATCCAACTTCGCGAGGATCCCGTATACTTACAGCATATTCTAAATGAGGCCTAATCAGCGAATGATTTCTCTCTTGACTTGTTTATTACACATACCAAGTACTCTTCTAATGAGTCCTAATTTTTTGGTAGCCTCTCCATACATTTTCCGCGTGTGTGTTTCACCCAGAGATATCGTGAGTGAGGGTAACGCCTAGGTATTTAATTGAGTCTACACGTTCCATATGTGGTTGATGTATTAGGCGTTCAATAGGGATATTCTCTTTATCCTAAAATTTATCACTACGCACTTTTTTAAGTTTAATCGTAATTGTTCAATGTCGCACCAGCGTTTTAAAGCATTAAGGTCATCTGAAAAAGCTACTGTGTCCTCAGGATCACGGACATCACGGTAATCCTCTACATCATCGGCAAATGTATCTTAGTAGTGACTATTGAGTCATGTTGTTAAAGTAAAATAGGAATAAAAGAGGTCCGATGACACTTCCCTGGTGAACACCTGAAGTATCTTCTAATGTATTCCAGCTAACGCCATCTATCAATTTAGTTGTTATACCTGACCATTCAAAAAGTGTTTAACTCAACCCCAGGTATTTTTATCATTGCCATATGCTTCTAGCTTTGCGAGTAGATAACTGTGAGGTACTTTGTCGAAGGCTTTCTTAAAATCTGGAAAAAATCGCTTTCACTGGAACACTGCTCTCTTCCGAAATAAGAATATCATAAACAAAAAGTGCAAGTTGTGTCTCTTAGGATCTACCTTTTGGTCTACCGTGCGTCGTGCTCTCGGCAACGGGAAAGGCAAGGTTCAGCAGTCGTCATCCCACGAAACCCATGCAGCGGAAAAATAACATCAGCAGGACAGAAGACGCGAAAGAAGACGAAAGTAGTTAGAATAAGAACATGGAACGTCAGGAAAATGTTGAGGACAGACAAATTAGACAATATTAAGCGATAGATAGAAATGGATAATATAGAGAAGTTGAAAAGGACCGAAAGGAAAGCAAATGAAGAAATACTAGGAATGGTGGTAGAGGAGAGGGTTTTGTTGAAAGAAGTCCTATGGAGGCAGGAAAAATGGATGAAAGGTTTACTGATAGGCAGTATGATGTGAAGAAGGTAATGGAGGGGAGAAAATTAGGCTAACGAGGAAAGGGCAGGAATAGGATACATATGTTGGACGGGATAAAGGGAGGAAGGATGTTCTCAGAAGTGAAGAGGGACCTGACGTAGAGTATTGTGAATGATTGAGTCACAAAGTATTTATTTTATCGTTATGTCCATCTATAAACTTGCTTTATTTTCATTTGTGTGCCCTGATACTGTCTTTTCAATGCCAACCATACCACCTGCGATCATGCGCAAACTTAATCGACGGTCTGAATTCAGAACTTTACGCTCACGTCGGGATAAAATCTTTACCAATATTTTTTATACAAACGTTGTATAACTCCTCTAACGCAATCAAAGAACAGCTAGTGTATTAGATCAAAATTCATTCAGGCCACTCATCTATATATTACCACACGGCCTGTAAATTTTCTTTTTTGAATTTCATCCAACCAATTAAACTTTGTACACTTAGCCCTTCGAGTTACATCTCTTTCATCGCTCCGTTTGGAAATGTGTTTTGCATGAGTGCGTTATGGCTGGAGATCCATTATTCATCGCTTTAACTCTGAATCGTTTATGTTTGGTCGCATCTGAAAGTGAAAAATAGCGACTCTTTGTACTGAAAACTTAATTCAGGACGTGGAATTTCGATGTTGAGTAACGAGGTGTGTTTCGAAAAAGTACTGTTTAAGTATGATGGATGATAAGATAGGATGCGACTCACTCAGTTCTCGGAGAATAATACTATAACTATACATTTTCCGTATAATTAACATGTGAGTAAAATCGGTTGCGCAACAGAGAAGTGATAACGTATTGTGTCTGTTGCCAACGCGTGACTTCATAAGTACCTAACCACATCTTTTTAAACATGCTAGTCAATTAAGCTAGAGAGGTGAATATTAGATGATTTGCATTTTCTTTTGGTGAATTGTCCATAGGCGTTTTGTTCCTGGAATGAAATCCACTCACCTCAATGAAATAGATATTTTTATAATATTACGGCCTACTTATTATTCAGGCAAACTTATTCAGTGGATTAACCTCGTCGATGCAACAATATTCGTGAATTCTATTAATTTTGTATATTTAATTAATTTTAACGGATATTCAATGCTTTAGAAAAGTTTCATTTTTAATTTCAAAGGCTTATGGATTATCGTGTTCTTTGTAACAGATGACTATATGCATGTGACAAAGCTCACACACCCTTCATAATCATACAATTACCAACATTTTATGGATTTTTGAAAATCAGCATTGCATTATGAGTGCATCGTTAACTAGAGGAGTGGCTTATGTAATATTGATTATTTTTAAGTAGCGTAGTTCCGTGTGAACTGGTGTTTGCCGCTCGCGTTGAAACGTATTTGTTTTATTTGATAATTGCAATTAAAATTCCTCCAAAATCCCATCGTTGGGATTATGGAATACTTTGGCGTATTTGGTGATAATGATCTAGAGTCGAATAACACGAACAAGAATTTTAATACCGCCGATGAAACACGGAGTGTCGTCCTAGATTTTCCACCCAGGTTGAACCATCATGGGCGTCACATGTTTTCTATTTCTTTATGTATTTCTGCACCCTAATATGGTTTTCTTGAATTGACAGATATTGGTATTTAGCAATCCTGCTTCCTATCAGATGAAGTGGTTTGTTTTTTCGACGGAGAATAATATTGTTAATTTTTCCTGGTGATTTTTAAATGAAACATTTAAAAACTATATCTCGTGTACCCGATTAACGCTCAAGACTATTTCCAAAATTACATAACTGAAGAAAATAAAGGGCTTGCAATAATATGATTGTGAAATTGAATTTAGCGTAAATTATTGCTTTTTCAAAATGAATTATTGACTTTTTAATGTTTTAAGTACCAGATGAATTTCTTTGAAGCAAAAATACCACGGTTATCAACTTGAAGGTTGGTTCACGCATCGGAATGGAAGGGGCGGCAGTTCCTTTTATCCCGTACCGCCTATGGTTTTCTGGTGAGATATGGTACCCGGAAAATTACACAACTCGGATGCCCTCAGCCGTCCTCAGGAATTTAACCCGAGACCCACAGTCAGAAGTCCGACGCTCCACTCACTATTCTGCAGTAACAGGAAAAATTAAAATCGCGCTATCCCAATGGCACCTGATGTAAGAGGCGAAATGGGTATTAAAGCATACTCCTCGGCTATTTTTCAAAATAATGAAGCTGAAGATGGAAGCGGCACAAATATAACGCACAAGTAAAAAACATATTTTATTTCCATTTCAATGGATTGAAACCTAATCAAAACAGCCGATATAGGTCACCACAGTCATTAGTCAAAGGCTCTACCTAACAGAAGACGCGAAACGTTCGGGAAAAATTATATTCGTATTATCACTTATTTTTCCTCTCTGCCTAGTAGCAAATCATCTGGATCAAAGTTTGTGATTATTTTCTTGTGTACAATATAGATGATGCTTTCCGTCGATATATAAACTTTGGACTAGTGATGGATAGGAATACTGCGTTAGAAGGCCCAAGCAAACAAAGAGCTCTGCTGAATGTATGTCGTCGATTCTTTTTTTAGCTTCCCTTTCAAAGACTAAATATTCATTGAAGCACTATTATTTGAAAGTCGGCAGTGATTGGCCGAATTTCTCGTTCGTGCCGATGCCAGAATAGTACGGTGCGTTAATGTGATGACGCCTGTGCCCTTGAATAATAAGACTGGCTGGAAAAGCGAGTTCGCACTCATAGATGCTGTTTGGTAAATAAATTTGCGTAGAGAATGTAATTGAATATATTTTATTTTAAACTTTCTAACCTGCCACTTGAGTATATTTGCGTGAATTGCGAAATGTGAATTCATCGGCCAACGTTTTTGGGAATGAGAATGCACACCTTGGCAGTGGGAGAATGGACACGAAGGTTTTCAACGGCAGTCGGAAAAGGGAAGTAAATTGAGAATAGTATTCAGTACGTCTGTCCATTTCCGTCCGCTTAGTAAGTGTGCCCACTCGGAGGAAGAATGGTTTTTGGAAGTACGAGGCGGGATGAGATGGAATTCGGGTGATCGGAGACGAATCCACTCGTGGGACCATGCATTTTAACGTCATATGGGGGAACTCGGAAGTGACATAATAGGAAGAAGCGTTACCATATATCTCTAGTTAGAGAATACATTTTTATTAACTATCACTGCCATGAACAGTTTTTAGGTGTAAACGTCATACCTTACCGAGGATTTTACGACAGTTGAAATTCGTCAGTGTGTCTCTGATATTGGGTTAACAGACATATGGCATTAGAACGAATAGGAATTTAGAATGCTTCATCAATAGCATAATTAATTTTTAAAGACAAAGTTTAAAATTAAAATTTGTTAAATATTTTATCTTTTGATATCGATTTTTCTCTTCACCTTCATGGCGAAGTGATAATGACTGTAGCACGCCACTTTTGGACTCAATGGAGACACTTTGGTGCCGAAATAAAAGGATTAACTAGTATTTAGATTTCCGTTCAGACTTGGTGGAGAATATCGGAAGGCAAATTTTATCTAGGTCTGTGCACTTTTAGCGCGATGTTGATTTCGCTGGTCCTGAATTGTCGGACTCGGACCGTTCCCTCCACCTTGCACTGCTCTCGTTTAGGATTAAAGCGTGCGCTCCAGGCAATTTAATCAGCTGGATATTGTGATTAAATGTCCTCTGTGGAGAACACGCAAATTTCAACTGTGTGGGTCCCTAAATCTTTCTTTCCCTTCCTTATTTCTATCCTGACTTTTCAAATCCTCCTAAGCTGGCGAAAATGTCCAGAAATATCGCGGGATTCCCAAAACATTGCTGTTTCGTAAAGTATCCCTCATGGATCACATGAAGTTGAAAAGTTTGAGAGACTAACCGGTATTTTTAATGTTACCGATTGAAGCGAAATAAAGCCAGTCATTTACCTTTAAGTAATAATGAAATAGACATTTATCATCAATTATTCAAGGACGAAACAGTAAAATTGAAAGAGGTATTGTTAAAGACTGAATTTTGGAAAAGGTTTTGGTATGACCCATTTTGAATGAGTGATGGTAACGAAATATGATGGAGGATTCCAGGATTCCAGGATTTAGTACACCTGCTAAACGTGTGTGTTAATTTCCTAATGAGAAGTCCCGCATTGACTTTAGACGTCAGTCTACTCTTGGGAATTTGAGAAGGGTTGCCGGAAGTACTGCGTAAAAACTTTCATTGTAGCGATACAGATTTCAAGTGCACTTTTAACCTTAAAATATCCTGAATTTAAATATTTTACCGATGTATCTTTCCGTCATTTTTTCAAAATTTTTGGCGCATTTTTTATCTTTTATCATTCTTGCAAATGAGTATCAATTTTAAACGAGTAACTAAAATATTGATGCTTGTCTCTGCGTTTCCGGGTTTTCCATCCGCGTTAGTTGTCTTCGGGTGACGACGGTTTCGCTGGCCATCATCATGCCTGCGTCTTCAGACCGAAGGTGCCTCCGACCTGAAGGCGCAGGCAGGATGATGGCCAGCGAAACTATCGTCACCAAAAGACAACCAACGTGGATGGAAAATCCGGAAGTGCAGAGACCAGCAGTTCAACACCGCGGAAACCTTCGTACGAATTTTAAGATATTTATGTTTTGTGCAAGAGAAATTATTATCTTCAAAGTGTGTCAAGACATTAAAGTCAATCATCATCCGCCATCAAATTAATGTTCTTTTCCTATGCTTGTGGACGAATCAGGACATCGTTGTGGCATCGTCATCACCTTCTATCTGTATCAAGTGCCCTTTTATCAATCAGTGTGGAAATATTTTACGATCCTAAGATATCTCCACAAATGGAAAAGCGATTAAGTTTTTTGAAAAATTAAAGAAACGGAGTAGGAAAGCCAAAACAGAATACATTTTTATTAGTTCATATCTACATATAAATATATATGTGAAATATTAAAAATAAATATAATCTTATTAATTGTGAGTTAAGAGTTATTTATCTTATAATACTATGTTTTTCCGGTCCTAAGATTCAAGATTGCCACCTCATTAAAGCGATTCCTAGTAGTTTCGTTCCAATTTTGTATGGATTCTAAATTTTAGAACTAAAATTGCACGGGATATTGCATTTGCTTTTAAGTGTACCAGAAACGCGCGAAAGAACGAGTAGGTACACCAGGAAGCTTGCGGTCCCAGTCACAGTCTGTAACGGAGAGAAGGTCATCGATAAATAATAATTTTCAATTTGTATTAACATTTATTCCCTGCAGGGCCGAGACCGAGAAACTATTTCATAAATGATATCTTTCTTGTGGAAATGCTTTTTATATATATTTTGAACATGTAAATGGATTTTAAATGCCAAGAAGAATTAATGATATGATGGGTAGAATGAAATGATGGAAAGGATAATAATGAATAACAAAAATTTGATATTATGTAACAATCACAAAATTTATATATATATATATATATATATATATATATATATATATATATATACATAAACACACACACACGTGTGTGTATGTATATATATATATATATATATATATATATATATGTATATATATATATATATATATATATATATATATATATATATATATATATATATATATATATATATATGTTAAAGCAAACGGAACCGTAATTCAGAGAAATATATTCAGGGATAAGCGCAAAGGAAATATGATAATATCCGGGAAATCGTCAAATAGCTTAGGTTTAGATAGAAAGAACATCTTTCATCTATACCTGGCTGGTAACCACCATAAGGGTATGTGGCAGCGGGTGTGTCCACACCCGGTATGCAAATCAAAATTAAGTTTTCCTTAAATGTAAGTTACTATAAAAACGCAAAGTATTTCAAATGAAGGGGGTAATTTTAAATAATACCACATGTAATACTGTGTTTAAAGAAAAAGTTCTAATTTACTTATTTGATACGAGCTAAAAGTAACAATCATTCCTCCATCACTAGACCATTACTCTATTCACCAGACTATCGTCATATTGTATATCACTGAGTAACCATAGTGTGGATACAATTTGGAATTTTGGGTTCATAAAAATCAGTTTGAATGGCATTTTAGCAGTATTTATGAATTCCTCCTCATGGAGGCCTTCACTCCAAATACTCAGTGGTGGGTTTGGCCTTTTACAAATCTTTTAATCATTTGAATACGACATCGATCCAAGCCCCAATTTAGATTGGCTATGTATTGTGATTAAGCATCTATCTGAAAGAGTTAACAAATGCAGAACGCAGCCCGCATCCTGAAACACGCCAAATAGTTTTCAAAAGTTGTCAATTTGAACTAGTACTAAACCCCCTGGAGACACGAAGGAATGATCACATTAAAAATCATGATAGAGTATCAGCCGTACGAGTAGTCGTGGTTAAATTAACTATACGAGCTGTTAAATCGATGGATTCAAGACGGATTGGTTCATTCGTATTAATCGCGATCACAGTACGATGACATCACGCTGACAAATACCATACCATTTACCAGATACCAAAATACCAAATACAATTTACAGAATTTCCTCAATATGTAGTTTTGGTTGATATCCAAGCAACCACTTCTTCCTGAGGTGGTTCGTTGGCGTGTTATGTGCATATTAAAGCCAGAACCAACTGAATTCCGTTTCTTAAACTATATCAGGCTTATCAAGTTCAGAGGACGGATGGCAGTCGATTCGTCAAGCTGTACATTAGTATACAACAAATGGTATGAGTGGACAAAGTCAAGTGTGTAGTTGTTCTAAGATTATTCAACTCCATTAATTAAAAGCCCAATGCACAGAAGAGTATGTACTTGGGTCGCAATGTACATGGTGTGTATAAATATTGTCGGAGAATTTTCGAAAAAATAGATTTATTTCAGATAATGCTTCTATCCCTCAAACATTTTCAAAGTGCATGCCTTGAGCGTCGCCACACTTTTGGCGGAGGCTTTTTCACCACTCGAAGGCTCCCTGACAGGCGGATTCCGGATAAGGGTACTCTTTAGGGTCCAAGTGCAAGCTTCTTCGACGGCACTCAGGGTCCCATGGTGGTGTCCTCTGATGGATGGACGACTTCACATATGGGAATAGGAAATAGTCTGCTGGTGCCAAGTCGGGACTGTATGGGGGTCGGGGAATCGTCGCGATGCCATTCCAGAAGGTATTCGCAAGAAGACACCCTTGAATCTGCTCTTTTGGTCGTCCATCCAAAGACTTTCGCGAGGACGAGTTTAGTGCAGATCTGTAGCATTGCCAACTTTTCAGTACTATAATGGTGTGTGCACGGTCATCTTGTTTCAATTCCAATTTCGTCGAGTGCACACTTAACCGACGGTCGTAATTCAGCACTTCACGAACACGTCGGGAAACATTTATTATCGATAGTTTGTATACCAACCTTGTGCAAATGAGAATTTCGAAGGGTCAGAGAAAGGTATGAAAGAATTTATTAAACAGGAAGTAATTTTCTTGGAAATATTAGACTTTGCATACTCCGTGAGGGAGTTGCATGAAGGTATCTATTTCACGCCCCGTCATACGATCCCTTGATCTCGTGACTTGTCTCTCGGTCGACTGAGACTCCGGCCATAGGTTTCGGCTAGCGGCGGTTCGCGACATCGCCAGGAGTTCCTGGGGGACCCGGAAACGCGTCCGGAGAGCAACTTAACTGCCTGCTCCGGGTGGCCCCGGCCTTTGAGGGTTGATTTAAAGGGAGTAATGGCGGGGGATGCATGTGGATCGGGCCCTTTCAGCGTATTGGTTGACTGATGTAGGCGACGGCGTGGGGTCGGGTAGGGCTCGATGGGTCGAGGGTGGCCCTTGGGCGCGCCTTCGATCTGCTCTGGTAGAAGTAAAGGGAGGGATTGAAGGGGGGATGAAGGGCGTCCCTGGCGTTGCCCGGCAACCGAGTCCCCTCCCAACCCCCGCCTTCCCCTCGGCTTCCTAATTGGCGCCGACTTCGGAATTCTCGCTCTATTTGTGTGCAAGGCTATCCAGCGTCGGGTGTCCCGCAGGGTTCGGTAATCGGCCACTGATTGAGCCTCTCCCTTGCTCTCAATCTGTGCAAATCACCTCGATTTTTTCGTAAGATCGGAATTAGGCGTCTTTTCGGAATGCGGACAAATCGCTTGCAATTGTCCAGTTTTCTTGCGGAGAAGAATTGTGTTTCTCTTTGCGGGCCACGGGGTGGGCGGGTGGGTTTAGCGACTGAGGGCCATTGGTGACGTCCTGCTTACTGGCCCCGAGTGCCCGACATCTCTTATTAAAACTGTTTCTGCATATCCGAAGGCAACGGCAGATGCAAAATATCCTTCCCTTGGAATTTAATTTAATAACTATTCCTTAAATTAAAACCACCTTTATTAAACTGGATGATTTATCTAATATTTAATTCTGTTTTCAATCAATCTTATACGATTCCGAAAATTCTCGAGAAATTTGCTGATGTTATATGGAAAGTTCGTGGCCGTACGTCCATGTGTTACGGATGAGTTCAAAACCAGTATTTATGGTGTGTAGATTGTTTGAAAAATGAGTTTTTGGTAAAAGAAAGGGTCTAAAATCAAATCGCAACATAGGAATCCGATCCAACCAAAAAAAGAAATCCGATATCACCAATTGCCAATAATGAATATCGTTAGTAGCTGGCGTATCGAAGAATAGCCAAGGAAACGTCCCCATCAAAGTGCAAGAGGCCTTCAATTTTAACATAAATACGGAAAATGAAAGCCTACGCTATGACTAAGTTTCATGATTACATGTTTTGCATATCGTAAGCCGTTTACATTTAGATTTTATACGTATCCTGACTTTTAATTCGTAATTTTGGTTGCTAACTCAGAAATTCATATCTAGTAGTGATAAATCCTTTGTCGTCAGTTCGACAGGTATTTATTATTTTGGTAATATATCGGTTAAGATAGGTTTTGGATGGACTCAAACACCAAATACATCTTTTTTCTCCTAGGCAAACGCAATCCAGAATCCTAATCTACCAAAAGTATTTACATTCATTTCCTTGTATACTTCCTCCCTCCCTTCAACCAGTCTAACAACCCTATCCTATTTCCTCCCCATCCTCGTTCCCCTTGTACTCGTATGTGCGTGTGTGCGTATAAGACAATGCCATTTTCTTCTCTCTGAAAATTTGGAGAATATGTGAGTTTCTTTTTTGTGTGTTTCTGTTCGTTAGTGCTATCATTCTAAACATTATGTAAAATATATATATATATATTTATTTATTTATATACATATCGTTATTTCTTGATAATTTCGACGAATTCGAACTCCGTCTTCCTCGGAAGATTAGTTAAGACTGACTGGTGGAAGGTATGTGAAAGAGAGAGAAGGGGACGGGGAAGGGCAGAACGGGTGTTGCGGGAGGGGTGAAAGAAAGGGTTGTGGAAGGGGAAAGGGAGAAGGAGGCCAGAGTAGAGTGGAGATGGGATAGGAATGAGCGGGAGGATATGGAAATAGTTCCAAGCGACTAATTTTCATCCACAGATACTAAAACATTTACGACCCATGTTTCAATTCACCAAGTCATCATCAGGGCTCGAATGTCAAAATCCAGGTCAAGAATAAAACGATGTATGCGGGCAAACAAAATATCTTACAATCCCATATGAAACAAATCCACACCTGTCCACTTCAAACCTCTATAATTAGTGAACGACATTGAGACCCGGATGTTGATAGGCTTTCCACAGCATAATAAATGCCATTTCCATCGTATTTAATTTTATAGGGTTATCGGATGGGGGAAGGAATGCTAGAACGGAAACACTGTAACATTGGTTGAAGGGGATGTTGTGGTTGGAGGCATGTTTTGGGATGAGAAGACCCGCAGACGGAGAAGAGCGATTGCATGAGGCGCGATGATTGTTTATCCTTAGGTTCAGGGGTGTGGAGAATACGGCACAATAGAACACATAATAAAACAGACAATACGTAAAAGACATGGAACATTGGAAAAGTGGACCAGCGAAGAATTTGCGAAAATGCCTTTGAAGCATGGTGCATGCTGAAGATTAAATGGACACACAAAGTAAGGAACGAGGAAGTATATAAAAGAGCAGAAGAGGAAGATACCATATGGAGAACTCTACGGAAAAGAAGAAATAGATGGATTGGACACACATTGAGGCACAATGAATTGATTAGGAATACAGTATGTTCATGTTAATATATGTATATGTATATATATATATATAAAACCTACCTTAACCGGTAGATTACCTAATAATAATAATAATATATATACATATGTTCATGTTAATATATGTATATATATTCACACACACACAAACATATATATATATATATATATATATATATATATATATATATATATACATAGATATTCAAACTTGAAAATCCTGCCATACGGCGAACAAATATTATTTTCGCACATAGAAATAGACATATAAGGAAAGGGGATAGGAAAACACATAAAAGATCAAGGTAGTATAACAGAAGGAAAAATAGAAGGGAAGATTCCCCGAGGAAGACAAAGAGACATGTATAGAGGACAAATTATGAAAGGCGTTAAACAGAAAAGGTATCAGGGATTGAGGGAATTGATATTAAATAGAGGCGAATGAAGGGCTGCTATTACTCAACCTTAGGATTGAAATACTGATGGTGTTGATTAGCAATGCTTGCTACTATTTTCTGCAATATATGCATTCGTTTTCCCAATTCACTCTATCAAATGCTTTTTCGAAATCTATGAATGGAATCTATGATTGAATGGTATGAAAAGTTCCGACACAGGACCTAACAAAGATAAAAGGAATTTTTTCTGAAATGTTTTAGGTTGCTAACTTTTCAGACCACCCGCGTATATATACATAAATTATAATGGCTTGCATTCTACGTCTATCCTCAATGCTTCATTGACCGCGCCATACGTACCTACACTCCATATCACAGTTTTTACGAGTCTTTTCTTAACCTCCATCCTTAACGTTACTATCATTAATTTCCTCCTTGTTTACCTCTAAGCCTAGTGCAATTTTTCTCCTCACGTCCCTACTACTTTGACCGTGGTGGTCCAGAACTTCCGAGATTCGTAAGCTGTTTTACCTGCTCTAGTTTCTCCTCTAATATATTAATGTTTAGCTTAGCTTTTCTCTTTCTGGAAACTCGCGTAATATTTGTTCTATTAATATTGATTCTCATCCCATATCTATCGCACTAAATTTCCAATTCAGTTAGCAATGCTTGTGACTCCTTGGCTGACTGACAACATAAAGTTTGGTCATCAGCAATCCTGATTTTACATATTCCCCGCTGAATTTTCCAACAGTATACGGAACCATATTTGTAGTGCTCGAAAATGATTAATAGATGTTTTATATATATAATAAATAAATTCCTGTTCTTCCTCCCCGTCTTTTCGTAAGGAATAGTCTCAGGTACAATTTTTCTCCTAATTTCCTAAGGACTGCTTTCATTTCGTACCAATAACCGATTTTTCAAAACATTTCCACGCTACAATTGCTGTTTTTCAGTAGCCGTTCTATTCTTTAGTGTTTCATGTTGTTCTTCATTTCATTATGACCTTTTGGCAATGTTTTTTTGATCCCCATGTGATAGCAAGTTCGGTAAACGTTCTTTGCAAATAGCTCGTACCTGTAAATAGATCATTTTTGTGATACACACTGTCCTTTCAATTTAATGTGATTGATTAAGACGTCCGATAAAATTTCCATTTCCTATGTAACTTTATTTAAGGTTCGATTAAGTGATAAATTCTCCTTAAGCCAATTGAAGTTACAAAAGAGAATCTCATTTAGTGATTGTTTCATCTTGGGTTCACTTTTCCACTAGCTACCTGTGTCATTCTCGCTTAGGTTTCGATCTATCGCACCATCATCAGGTGCAGGATGACTAGGCAAGTGGCGCCTTATTGCACTTATGCCCAAGAAGAAAGAAAGTGAGGACTCCATCCCATTATTCTGTCACAACAACATCTAATGTTTATAGCAGGTGGCACTTGTGTTTTTTTATAGTTATGCTCCCGGAGATAAGGTCTCGTTAGCTGAGTGTACATGAAAACATGATTGGCATTACATTTATAAAGCAGCGAAAATTCCCATGATTTCATTTACATGTGCATGTTCATGATGTCATTTACATGTTTCCATTCCACCAAATGAACATCAGTAGTGTGAACAAGCTACGTTCCCTCCACAGATAATTTTGCCTGATTCCTTTCTCATGTTTTTCCGCATTCTTTTTTTCATAAACTTCGATTTTCTTCTTTCTCAATACTTTTCTTTACCCCCACGTTGGAAGTAAAACAACTTTCATTATAGTTTTGCTCTCAATGAGTAATATGTGATACGCGAACTTAGAAACGCATCTTTCCTCGAGATTTCTTTTGCGTCAAGAGGCCAGCCCTGAAAATGAGAAAAATCCGTATCTCGGAAACGTCGCATTTTTAGCTGTTGTCAAGTCGGTTTGACTGACTACCAGAAAAGAATGAGTGATTTGCAGTCTTGAAGTGAATGGTGAGGTTGGCGGGGAGGAAAAAAGGGAATAAGGATTCATAAATTCTTGTTTTCCTTTGATGGCGCTACTTCCTGTTTTTCTAAGAAGGCAGTTTTTCCTTCTCCTCGATTGTTTTCTGTGTGCCTAGTTTGTGCTCATTTGGTCGAACATCAATGTAATACTCCAAGTACACTTAACGTAACTTACCGACCACCTGCCCAAGACAAGGGAAAGTTCGAAACCTATGTCGGTTAAAGTTCTAAGTGCAATATTCACCGGAATTTAAAAAAAAATAATTATTATACATTGGAATATGAGTACAAAATACACCTAAGGGACATATGGGTATCAATGAAAGGGGAAAAGGATAGAAAAACCGGCTGTTTCCGGAAACGAAAAATCGATAGTTGAAGACCGTTGGGAAATATAAACCGAATAAGATGAGCGGAAATCAGAGACTGCATACTTATACGTAACCCGAGAAAAACAGGACAAACGAGCAACTAAATTGATTGGTTGCTTTGGATTGTAGTCAAGATAAACGTGTAACCAGTTGTAGAACAGGTCAACGTAAGAGGAAGATTATGGCTTCAAATTAAATCTTCGGAGGCGTAGATCGGAGTAGGGAGGAGGGCCGAAAGGGGGCGTGAGGAGGTTCGCACACTTGCGGCCCACTTGCGCCCCCCTGGGGCCTCAATCTCCTTTCATCCAGCCGGCATTATTGCCGACAAGGGTTCTCTCACGGCGGCGAACCTCTCCAAGTGAATCCGTCTCTCCTCGCGACTAGAGAGTATTTGGCTCGCATGTAAAAAAGGCGTGGAGGGATTTATTCCACGGGGGCTCCCGAGTTTAAAACTCCAATTCCCTTTATTTTATTTTTCCCTGGGAATAATGTGGGCTCTTCAGAAGGAAAGTACGGAAAGGAGCCGTAATCACTATTCGATGGAAAAAATAATTGTGAAATCTTCAAGCTTAGGGAGATGGAAAGAAAATTAAATATTTTTTGCTCTGGCAATCAATTTCATGTGAAGTGAAATTTCTCGCTGAGTCCTGAACGGCGCACCGAGGGGTTCGTCTGTGCCGTGCCTAATCGATAATTTATGTATTTATGTGCGCCTTATCTTCCACAATATATTAACCGGTCAAAGTTATTTTTCGAAAGTTATATTTATTACTGTTATTCAAAGTTGCGCGAAGTATATAGAAATCAATTTCAACTTCCCTTCCTATCCAACTCAACAGACCCTCGAAGGAATGAACTACTGAGTAATGATTGTGGATTTGATCTATTTAAGGGAATCATTTTTCTCCTCTAAGGTAGTTCTGTTCTTTTCCTGCAATGAATAAATTCAATTTTGAAGAGATCTATCTTCTCAAAATTAAATATTCATCTCACTGGTTTATTTCTTGAGAAGTGACTCTAAAGAGGGCATGCGCTCTCAAAGTTAGGAAAACATTTCAAATTCAATGGATGTTATCCTTGGAAGAATCTACTTCAAGAGTATCACTCGAATTTGCAGCGCGAATAAAAGTTGCTGGGAAAATGACTCACTTTGAGGACATCGTATGCAGGACGAGTATTGAAATACTTACGAGGGACGTAAGATACATCCAGGATATCGCGTAAAAGTTATATTGAAAATATACTTTATAATTAAGAAACGAAGAAATTAGGGTCTTAAAGAAATGAGATCTTTTATTTCTCTAATATATTGGGGTTTTAAAAAATTAAATTAAATTTTTCAAAAGCCTTAGAAGAAAACTATGAGCCAAATGGAGTTATAGTATTCCGCGGATAAATTGATTGTTTAGCTCATCTCGATTGCTGCAAACTAGAAAATTTTCTAAACGCCATTCAGTCATTAAGTTCTTGTGGAGTTAATTAGAAGTAGCGGCGTTGGTGAACGCAATCATTTCCAGGACTGTGGAGAATAGCCGCATTGATAAAAATCGCGTCGTCATGAGCTAGAAGCGCACAAGAGGTAAATGCCGCCGAGGTTACGGGCGGAAATAGGAAAATTGCAATAATACAGAAATTGCTTCGTGTATTTGAATTATTTCGTCCCGTTGGAGCTGTGTTTTAGGAACTATGTAAGATGGAGAGCATGCCGAGATTTGCGGTGGTGGGGATTATGAACCTACAACCTAGAAACCTGATGTTTTGATGCAAGATGACTGGGGTGAATTGTAGGATTTTGTGACATGGGTGGGTGGATGGGAACGAAAGCAGGCGAAGGAGTAATGGGTGAGGTGGGGGAGGATAGGGGTTGTTGGGCAAAACTCGAAATGAGCAGAATGAGTAGATACGGGGTATTTTGATTGGGGACGAAAATTTTAAGACCACGAAAGGGGAAGGGACATCAGGTAAGAAAGGTAGAATTAGGGAAATATAGTATGTCTCGTGTTGGACGAAACGAAGGTCGGTGGGGAATATGCGGAATTGAAGGAGGAATCATTGTTATTAGGGTGTCAGGTTGCGTGTTGCTTGGCGATGGTTATAAAATAAAGTGGATTAAATTATGTCCACACAAAGCTTACCATAATCGGTATACAACCAACGAAAAATATGTATTCGGTTAATACACTGGGTAAAAATCAGGCATATTAAATTAAATTTCATTAATAAAGTATTGAAAATATCAGAATTGACGAAACTGTTTTGTCATGTTTTAGATATTGTTTCATTTAAAAAACATACGTCACCGGTCGCAGGCCCTATATAAATTGATGGCGGGTTGCATGTGACCTTTGACCCTATGACTGTGGATCACTGTCTAGTGGATCTCGCCGGCTGAAATTTGGATTTTTTCAGGACCACATTCCCCTTCGTTTGATGTGGGCGCGATTTGATCCTCTGAGTGGGCAGGGCATATAATATAGGTCACGTGACTCCTAATGAAATGCTGCCTGAGGAGTGGAAAATGAGTGCAGCATATGAGCGAACAGCCTCCTCAGAAGAATAGGCGTTCGCATTGCAAGTTGAAGAGGGCGCGTGGTCAATGCCATGGCATGGTATTAGCTATTGCCGAATGCAACTGGAAGAATCTTTTGAAGTGGGAGCAACAGTAGTTTTGCGTGCATAAGTGTCTAGTCGTCGTCATGCGTATATTTCCCATTTGCACTTGCACAACATGCAATGGTATTATCTTATGCCCAGGCGCATGATTACATTGGTTGTGACGTTTTGCGATCCCACATTCATTTCAAATATAATTCTGCTTAAGTCTTATCACAGGATAGTGCTCATCTGTTGAGTCCCAGTGTCCTCGTCCCGACTTTCCCGACGACGCCCTCTTCCCTAAGACGAAAAGACGACAACCCCCCATAGTTTGACCTCTTCGACCTCTTGAAGGCAGAACTCGCAGGTGCCCTTTACTTGCTCCTACCCTTATTGTTCTACTCCCCTCGACCACTGCCCTGCTGCTCTCTTTATCTCCCGCGTCGCCGCGATTAACGATGGGAGTCGAGGACGACGCCCAATGAGCTAGTATATAATCTTATTGGTTATACAGGTCAAGTTTATGGATTGGATTGGATGACAAATTGATGAATATTTTATGCAGCATTCCCATCGCTTCCTGAGAAACGCGGAATTAATCTCGTGAATACTAAGGATTATTGCCAAGGCGGACATAATTTGTGGATAGAAGTGCATCGGGGACGTAACAATATGTGAATTATACTACCACGTAATGGTCGTCTACCTAAAAATACATTTTTTTGACCGGGAAAAAAACCAAATGCACATTGATACGAAAACACTGTTGTAGAATAAGTTGCCAACTCACGGTTTCACCATAATGCGTTTACCTCTTCATTCTCATGTAGTCGTTTGAAATCTGTCAACCATTCGTAATTTTGGCAGAAATTCTAGATATTTTCTGAATATACATTTAGTTGTTGAATTTTCTAATGTAATATATTTTATTTGTAATTTTAATATACCCAATATTATACGACAAGAGACCCAACTGTACCGACCTACCCTTTGGGAAAATAAACAATGTTTACTAAGTATTAACCCTAGTTAAAAGGGTAACGTCGTATCTGAATTCATAAGTCGTCCCATGCGCCCCCGATTCTGTTGCGTCACTGTTAGAAGTGCCGGTATGTTTGTCCGTTGCGGCGGGGAAAGAACACCACCACCGGTGTAGTTGATGGAAGAACCAGGTCATGACGTGTGTTTTATGTTGATGTTTGTGGCGTTGTATGCGTGAAAAAATAGTTTTACAGACTATGCTATATTTAGTGATGAACAAATGGTTTATTGTTATACACTGATGCAAAACATGAGTTATGATAAAATAAAACGAAAACTCCCATAGCCGTAATAAGTTAGCACCACTAGTCCAACAGTGGAAAAAAAATCTTGTTGTGATAGTTTGTGGGAAAAGAAATTCTATGGTAATGATCAACCACAATCTCTTCATTAGAACACCCTTCTGCAATAGTTTGCGGGAATATTAATTACTTCCTCGCCAGTAACCAACTAAAGGCCCAAACACTTATTGACCTATTGACCCTATTACGATAAAAGTGACTTAACTTACAACTTCTTATTGTTTTGTCCTTCAGTTCACTGAGGAGGCTGCATTGTCGCCGAAATACGCGTATCCGACGCACACTATCGTCTTTCCCTGTTTTTTTGCTATCTTTGCTCAATTTGAGTAATATCCTCACAGCAGTGAGGCCCCCTTTTAGAATGTGTGATTGTTTTTTCCCGAATGCTCGTGAGTGTGTCAGGCCTGTGCTTGTCCCTGGCCCGGAATTTATTCCCGTACACAGTCACGGATAGTGAATATCCCTTTAGAACCCCTCAACAGAGTCCCTTTAACCCTGTCAATGATCCCAATTGGGTTTGAATGTTTGGGTCTGTAGTTGGTTGCTGGTGAGGAAGCAACATTCCCGCTTAGTACTACAGAAGAATGTTCTGGTTGAGAGGCTGTGGTTGGACAGAGTTGTGGTATTTCTTCTCCCACAAATTAGCAAAACAAAAACAATTGTTTTCATTGCGGGACGAGTGGTGCTAACTTATTATGGCTATGGGAGTTATCCTTTAATTTGTTAATTTACGGGGCCGCAGGGCTCAATTTTCTTCTATTTCATGAGTTATAATGCCTATTTTCTATTAAAAGTGATGAATATTGAAAAATACAGTTAATTAGGAGGATTTTATGCTAAGAAAAGTTGCATGTGTACGTATATTACGGTGGCGACAACACTCTTCATGGTCTAAATTATCTTTATAACTGAAAAAATCACGTTCACGCACTGTAGAGCATTCAAAGTTGGGGATCAGGATGGTGCGGCGGCTAAAGTACTGACTTCCCACTCAGGGGCCCCGGGTTCGAATCCTGAAGGTGGCAGATCTTTTTAGTGGTATCCCGATCCCTACTTGGGCTGGTTGGTGGAGAGGACTTTGAGTGACTACGCCGTCCGTCGGATGGGACGTTAAAATGTGGTTGACCCCTTGACGCCATTCGTCAAAAGTAGGCTAATGCCGATACCGGGTACCCCTCCGTCATTCTTCCTTTTCCTTTTCCATCCCTCTTGGCGCAGATGACTTCAGCTGTGGGTGACTTCGCCTCCCCTTACTACCATAACTACTGCTACTGAAATATTCTAAGTCTGGAAGAACTGGAGAATGACGCCCCCCTCCCTCTGCTGCGCCCCCTCCCTTTGCACCACGCTCACGCAGTCCCTCCTCATTGCCGCGACGTCCTCCGCCCGCGCAAACAGACTCGACGACCGCGCTGCCATAAACAAGGGCGCGGTCGCTGCTGCCGACGGCGTGTGTGGGTGAGGGGTGGTGACGGCAGGGGGCACCGGGGGTCAAATGACGCGAGAGAACGTGAGCGCGTGGAGGCACACACACACAGGGACGTTGACTGTTTTCGAAGGGAGTAGTCGTGCGGGGGGTTTTAAATTTCGCAGTTCGCTCCCTCCCGGCTCCCTCCCGTATACCGCAAGGGATGGGAAAGGTCGGCTGCTTCGGCGGAAACGCTCGTGGTACGTGAAGGGGATGGTGGGCTAGCGGCAGTTCCCACTGTTAAAGCATTTCGCTAATTCAGAAAATGACAATTATTGCTCCTGATAATAGACGCAGGAATGTTCACTTAATGATCGATTTTTATCGAATGGAATGCCACATCGGAACAACTTAAAGACATATCGTGTTTCGGGTGAAAAGTTTTCATCAGGAATTGCTTCTCCATGAGGATATATCCTTTCTGTGGTCTGCGGCATGGTTTATACAAAATATATCGAGAAGGATTTTGGAAAAGTATATTTATTTCAGATATTTTCACTACAAAGTCTCCCAAAATTCTTCAAAGTACATCCCATGAGTGTCGATACATTTTTAATAGCTGGTTTTTCCCGACTCGAAGGCGAAGGTGGATTCCAGAAGGTTCTTAAGGATATTCGTGCTAGCTTTTCTGACTTCTTGATTTAGAGCCCCATTTTGGTGGTGTCCTTTTAGGCAATAGGATTTCACTTCCATAGGAAATAGTCTGCTGGTGCCAAGACTGGGGAATCGTAAGGGGTTTTTTCGTTATAATAGCTGGTCGGAAAACACAGGAAACGACATAGATTTTTAATCCTCACCCCACCAGAAGAGGAGTTCGAGTATTTCCTTTATGCCTTGGTCACCTGTCGTTTCTCAGAGGTTCAAGTGCGTAGAAAATAACTGAGCTTGTATTACGTTTAGTTTGGTCTCACAAATAGGACTCACTTAGGGTTTGACAACTTCACTGAAGATACCTCCAGCATGAGTAGTCGAACGCTTTTCCCAGTTGGCTGGCATTCGTCTGTCTGTAGCCGGGGTTGTAGGCACTCTTTTAGTGAATGTATATGCTGTTACGCGAATCTGTTTATGGGGTCAGCATATAAATGCGTTCTCTGATAATTCTCTTTTGGATACACAATAAAGAATAAGCAAACAAGTCTTCAATTGTTCTAGAGCCTCAAATACTAACAAAAAATCTTTAAAAATTGAAGCAGCTGCTCTCCATTGCTTGAGATAGCATTCGTACAACGTTTATTTTTAAATTTGCCAATGGTATGGTAGCACTTACAAGGTCTGTCCAAAAATTGGTTCAAACTAGATCTAAAAAAAATGTATTGCCAGAATTGATGCATTCACTCAAAAGTCTTCGAAGTAGCACCCTCGTGCGTCCATACACCGCTGTGACAGCGGGTTTTCCACGCCTCGTACGCCTTCTGGAAGAAGGTCCCCGGAATGTTGCTAAGCTCCCTCGTCACGGCCTGTGTGTAACGCTTCCACTGAGCCGTGGTGACTTCTTTTCATCACAGATTTGAGCCTGGGAAAGAGGAAGAAGTCTGGCGGGGCGACGTCAGAGCTATGGTGTGCCTAAGGCAGGGTTGCCACGTTGTGCCGGGTCCGGTAGTCCGTTACTCACTCCTTTACTCAGAGAGCCGTCATGGCACCAACTTCGCACACACCTTCTCTCGCCCATGCTTTCGCACATCACTTTTAGAAAAGGCAAGTTATCGGAAACCTTGCCAACACTTCTACTCTCTGTCCAACAATGCCTTTACTTTTGTATGATTCTCGTCTATTTTTGAGGTCCAAGGGGATCCCGAACGTTCGGTGTCACTTCAACATCTTCGCTACCCTCCCTAAACAACTTGTTCCACTCAAAAACACCCGATCTACCCATGGAATTATCACTGTAAGTGACCTTGATAATGTCATGAGTCTCTTAACCGGTTTTTCACAGTTTTACGCAAAAGTAGATGGAGTAAAGAGGTCGTGGTATAGAGGTTTCGCAAACGAACGATCCGTAATCCTCAAAGGCTGGGAGCCAAATCCTCCCGGCCTCCAGTCTTTCCTGAGACTTCCCTCGCTCGAACTCAGCCCGAAAAACTGCCGCCCGTCCATCCGTCTATCCAGAAAAAAATAAGTCATATTGCCTTGATGATAGACCTTGTATATACAACCTCTAAGCTACAGGCGTGTAGGCTTAGTCCGCTGTCTTACGCCTAGTTACCAATCCGCAATCGCCCTTAATTTTTGGGACAAGGATTCACGTGATCGATTAATTTCTGGTATTAAATAATTTAGTTGTTCGGAATTTGACTGCTGAGATCTCAGCATAGTGAAATGTATCTTTACAAAGAATGATATTTTTATTTCTCTCAGTGTAAATTATTTTGCTTTATGAATTGTTTTCCCTAATCACTGTTTGCTCTAAATGACGGGAATAAAAATAGCAACTAAGGCCATTATGCCTACATTTAACTGGTACAAATGGTTTCCTAACATCTTTGAATGAAACCATGCCCATTATTTCATTTTATCTTCAATATTTGTGTTGCTGGTATTCTCACGAAGATTAAATTTCAATATCTAACAGTTTTTTTTTGTTTAACCCCAAAGTTGCCGTTTTAATAGAAATAACGCAAAGCAAATGTTCATTATTGCTTTTTCATAACTACTCTCATGAATTCCGTTTGTTATAGTAAAGCACTTGTAGGTACTGGCGATTTTATTTCATCTCTGACTTAGAGACCTGCGAACTTTCAATGAAACCTTCTTGATTGTGTAAAGTTAGTCCGATACGTAGTAATTAATACGCTGCCACCTTGCATTTTGGCTATTGGATCACTAACGTGGAAATGATTGCAATGATTTCGTGGATTCGAAATTCAACTGACTGGTGGTCTCTTGCTTATGATATCATCAATGTCTGTTCCACTTCAAGAGAAGTGTGTCCAGTAAATTGGGTGCAATAATCCAGTTCCGGGAAAAGTAATCCACCCGTGATCATTCGAGGGAATATACTGATTAAGAGTTGAATGTCTGGGAACCACAATAAAATTGGACCTAATGCCTTGAAAGTCAATTAGGAACATCTACATTAAACTAAATTTGGTTCATCAAAAAATGAGGAGGTATTCTCGAAATAAATGAATAGAATCGGTTATATTTCATTTTTGTTTAAGCGTCAACTTAATACTAATCGAGCTCTTGTAATCATGCTCGGCTGGGCTAAATTTTGGGTACAGGGTACAGGAATAATCCCACAGTATCGTAAAAATCGCTAAGTGAAAACAAAAAGCGTAAAATGATTACAATTGAAGATCCTCGGATCAAACTCCTGCCCCGTCTGATTATCCTCTTGATTCACACTTTCATCTGGATGAGAATGTAAATAAATTCTAATATAAGTCTACATATCTGGGACGACCTTCTGACCTGCATTCGTTGCTGCATTGATGACACGTAAATGTATGCTCTATATCTTTCAATTATTTTATTCCAGCTGTGGAAAATTTCACAGAGAGTTGAGGATATATTGCCTTAACCAGTGATTATATGAATTCCTGAAATTGAATGACATGGAACCTCTTGATTGGCAACCAACATACAGTAGATTGACGCTGAAAATGTAGAGAGACTGTTACTGTTGCTATTAAATTATTTTTCTAAAAATGGCTTTTTGATATTTCTAACACTTCTGCGTGACACTATCCCTTGTACAGTATAAAAGCATATGATCAGACGGTGAAAGATTACAAACGAGAGAAAGTTACATAACGAGTACATATGCTATCTAGTATCATACTTTAGTTTTTCAGTCAAGCAGTGTGTTGCCAGTCTTGTTGAATTCATTGAAAGTCATTTAGATGCGTATTAAATGAGAAACAATGTAAGCAGAAAAAGTATTTCAAAAGTGGGAGGCTAAGTTAAATATTACAACTGGAAAGAAAAATCTAGGATAGATGAAACAGTTTGCCTATCTTGAAAGTATTCTGTATAAAAATGGTCAAAGTAGTAGCCACGTAATGAGGAGAATTCCTTTAGGCAAAAGAACTTTCACAAGGTGGAGGTAAATGATGACAGGGACGTTGAGTGAGGATGTTAAGAAAAAGGCTGGTCAAAACCTTGATGTGGAGTGTTCTTTTATATGGTGTGGAAGCATGGCCATTTAAGCAGGATGATAGGCGTAGATTGGAGACTTTAATCTCTCTTATAATAATTGCATGATCTCCTCTGTCATATAATGATGGGGGTAATGGTATAGTTTCAAAGTCCCTGATAAAGAGACTCCCTTGCAATTTACGAAAGAGCTTCAATCTTAAGCTTTGCTCCGTGAGTGATTCTCAACCTAGCTGCTTTAATATTTAGGAAAACACTACTAGATATATCATAACAAAGTTTTACAAATCTAGCTCCTCTACGCTGCACGCGATCCATTTCGGCCATCTGTCTAACTTCGCGAGAATCCCATGTACTTGCAGCATATTCTAATGAGGTCTAACCAACGACAGTTAATATTTCTCTAGCCTTTTCGTCACATTTACCCAGCACTCTTTCAATAAATCCTATTTTTTTGTTAACTTGTTCACATATTCCCCGTATGCGTTTCACCAAAGTGTGGTTGTGAGTGAGGGTAACGCCTAGTTACTTATTCGAGTGTACACATTCCATATGTTCTTGATGAAGTTGGTGTTCGGAGATGTTTTTAATCGAGGAATCGGGATGGTGTGGTGGCTAAAGTACCGGATTCCCACCCTCCCAAAGTGGGCAGGTATTTTTCAGTGTCATCTCGATCCCTACTCGAGTTTCTTAGTGGGGGGCTCTTTGATTGAGCACGTCGTCCGTCGGATGGGACGTTAAACTACGGGCCCCTTAGCGCTTTTAGTTAATAGTAGGCTAATGCCGACGCCGGGTTTCTCTCCACCCTTTCTTTCCCAACCATCCCTAATGGCGGAAATTACCTCAACTGTCGGTGACCTCCCCTAAAACTACTACTATTTAATCGAGTTTAAACATTACATTTCGGTGTTTCCGATGCATTAGGCATTCTGAAGGGCATGCTCATTTTCCAAAAATTCATCACTTTTTTTGTTAAATTCTTATTGACAAGAGTCCCACTAGCGTTGTATAGCATTAAAGTCATTGGTAAAACTTTTGTGTCCTCAGGATTACGGGTACCGCGGTAAACAACTGCATCAGGTATCTAACTAGTTACTACGGAGTCAATGCCGTTAACGTAAAGAAAGATTAAAAGAGTCCTGATAAAATTTTCCTAATGAACAACTAAAGTGACTTATACTGTATTTGAGCTAGCTCCATCTATGACTAATCTTTGTGCCCGACCATTCAAAAAGTCTTATATCTAACCCGGATATTTTTATCAATGCCAGCTTTGGGAGTAATTTACTACGATACACTTAGTCGAAGGCTTTCTTAAAATCTAGAACAATCTCTTCCAATAGAACATTGCTCTCTCCGGAAGTAAGAATATCATGAACAAAAAGTTGTCTCTCGCAGGATTTACATTTTCGGAAGCCTTTCTGATTTTTCATTAATAAATTCTGACTATCGCGGTGTCTCACAATCGAACTAGTAATTTTATGTTCCTCAAACTTGCACGAAATGGATGTGATGGAAATAGGTCTGCAATTGCTCCATTTCTCATTGTCTACGTTTGTAAATATTTGGGTTTCGTTAGCCGTTTTCCAATCTCTGAGTACGTTGTGATCTACAAGCGACCAATACGATGATTTTTAGATACGGTGCAATTTCCGTTGATTTACCCTTCAATATACGAACAGGTATTTGGTCGGTCCTGGAGGATTTATTATGTTTAATATTTTTTAGCAAGTGTTCCATTCTATTTGATGAGATTTCAATTTTGGGTATCGGTGGGCCAGCAAGAATTGTTAAGCTATCAGAGGCACTCATTGAGACATTGGTGAAAACACTTTGAAAGAAGTAATTTAATAAGTTAGCCTTTTTTAAGCTGCTGATTACTCATTCGTATTATCTTCATTATCTGGAAGGACAGCTGGAAGAATCCAATATTCGCAAATTTTAGGCAAGCACCAATCGCTTGGAAAGGGAGCCTTTCCCTCCAGTTGATTAGATTATTCATAATTTTGTTATTCTGGCTAAGACAATCTCTTTCGGCGGGCTTTAATTTTAATCAACCAATTGACAATTACTTGATTAAAGTTACATATTTATGTAAGCACGCTTAACCAGTATTGAAGCGAGAGAATGCTGAGGTCATTATTGTAGGAGTGGCTGACCTTCCAATCATGCAGGTTTTAATGCAGACACCTTTATCTATGACCATTCCTTGCATTAGCGGCGTAAATATTTATAATTTTTCCCTCTTTCTGATTCCGCGATCCGAAAACGCATTTAAATCATCTTCGTGTTCTCCCGGAAATCATTTCGTAGTTCAATGACAAAGGGGACACGAGCCCCTGGCTCCGTTCCTCAGGGTATGCCAGGTGTCGGTACCAAATCAATTAGGACGCATTGGCTTGACCGTCATTAACTGCCATAAGCAGAGAGGTCTCTATTCCCAATGGTAGAGAACTACGAAACGGGTAAGGCGCGTAATGGATCGAATGAAATGGTTGGAAAAGAAATGAAAATGAGTCTTCGGTGATGTTTGAACTTGGAATTGTGGTGAGGACAGTGGGAAAGGCTTATGGGGTACATCGCAATATCCTGTATTCTTAGGTGGTGTAAGTAGGTTTGTCAAAAAAAACTCTTCAATCCTTCTTCGAGAGATAAAAAATGTTGCGTTCTCTTACAACCAAGATGTTTCCAAAAATTAAATGACCAATTATACAGATTAACTACGTATTTACTTCAGATTTATATAAATTGAGCCAATTGTAGTATATTCGATGCATGAGGAGGGCTGAAGTCACTTGCCTAAATAGTTTTTGCCCATTGAAGGCTGCATGTTCTCGCTAATTTTAGCGGTAAATATAAACAAGTAAACCTTCGATCTATTTCAACAAGGTCCACGACTCATATGAGTCCTTTGTTTCTGGAGCATGTACCCTCAAGCGAAGCAAAATCTCGGATCAGCCGACTGATAATTTGAGGAAAGGGCGGGATTACCCACGTTTCGCTTCGGGGCGAGCCTTGCGCGCCAGAGGGAAATAATTCTAGAAACGAGTAGTCCTCACAGATATTATCCGGGAATAGCGAGGAGGCGCTGGCGCCGAAGCAGTCTCATTCCCAAACGGTGGAATAGGATGTCTCTGACGTCAGAGGCCATCATCGCCGTAACATGGGCCACATCATGGCCATCGCCAGGAGCAAAGGGCGGTCGGACTTCGCATCTGTCGATAGTGACGCCTTTTATATGAAGGGAGATAAAAAATTCTATCGATGTGCTCGTGGGGGTTTATTAATTGCCAGCCGGATAAGAAATGCCGGAAGATGAAGGGAAGTGGGGGACGAAAGCAATAAGAGTCGCAGAGGCCGAGCTAGAGACAAAAAAACGAAGGCTGCCTTAGATAAAAGGGGAGGGGAGAAGCGAGGGTCCCTCGCCCTCCCCCTTGGTATCCATGGAAACGGCTGCCCCCCCTCCCCCCGCCCTGCCCTCCTTACCCATCCACGCACGCACCCCCCAGTCTCCTCTCCCGTCTCATCCGCGCCCCGATCGTCATGGCCACCCCACCCCGCCCGCCGTAACTCGTGCGAGCGGGGCGTGGCTCCGTCGCTCTGGGAAATAAGTGCAGCGACGGGACGGCGAAAAATAATGTCCATTGCTGAGGGGAGGAATATGTGAAATCGTGGACAACCATATTAATTACGAAAAATTGCCGTGGCTGCTGTTCGGCACTCCGTGCAGCGCATGTCACTGGCGCCATTTCGCTTCGTTTTTGTTCGAGGCCACCAACAAGTGATGTTCCTCTTCATTTTCTTGCGAATGCCTCTCCTGGTTTTTTTTTAACGATTACATCTTAAATCGTGTCATCAAATTTTGCCAACCGCAAGACTCCAACTGCATGTATACGTTCGACCTAGCATGTGACCGGTGGAATTTCTTTAATTTTGCGTTTGAGGGACCCTCCAGACATATCCGTATTGGAATCTATCGCCCTTATTTTACCTTTGTGGTCTGATCTACCAAAGTAGTGTGGGGCCATTATAATTCCTTTAGTGTCATCGTTAAACTCACTGGTTCTGAATCATTCTAAAAGTCTAAGTCTCACTTGTTCTCTTCGTAATACAAGTGACTCCCAGCCTAAATCCCCTAAGAGACCTGTCACACTTGTGTTAAATCTTTAAAACTGAAAAACATCATGTTCATATTCTGGAGAACATTGAAAGTCGGGGATTGGAAGGGTGCGACGGTTAAGGACTGACTTCCCACTCAGGGGCCCCGGGCTCGAATCCTGGACGTGGCATATCTTTTTCTGTGGTATCCTGATTCCTACTCGGGCTGGTTGGTGGAGAGGACTTTGAGTGAGTATGCCGTCCGTCGAATGGGACGTCAAAAATGTGGTTGACCCCTTGGGTCAACCGCATTTCGTTAAGAGTAGGCTAATTCCGACGCCGGGTCATCTCTCCATCATACCTCTTTTCCCTTTTCCATCCATCTTGGCGAAAATGATGTTATTTGTCGATCGCCTCACCTAGTAACCACTACTACTAATTTAAAACGGGTGATATGGAAAAACATTTTATGCATAATGTGACGAATGAGGGTAGAACAGGGATTGGGCAGAGAAGGGATTACAACCAAAGCTGAATGTTTACTCACGTGGCCAAAGGAAATGTTTCAATCTACGAGTTCTATTATGGAATTTTGCAAATTATTTCAGGTTAATCATTTAGTGCGGCGTGCATGAGGTACTTAAGAAGTGTGTGAGATAAAAAGGGAGTTGAAGAATGAGTGGATCATTGAACAATATTGGATAGATGATAAGATAAAAGCATGAATGAAATATGCCTCTCCGAAAAAGCTATTCTGAGGATCAAAGTTGGACATCGCAATGCAACGCAAAAGTAATATAGGGAAGCACTTTATTGAGGGTAACAATTAGAGAGAGAGGGATTGTGTGTTTGAGGAGACTATGAGGGAATATATTTGGTAGGAACTGACTACGGGGTTAGTCGGAACCAATAAACGAATGTGAGAGAGGCAAATGAAGAGTTCAAGGACTGAAGTAATTATTAAAGTATCGGGCTTATAGAAACAATCATTATATAGATTTGTATTTCCAGACAATCCATGTCAGAAATATGCAATGCACTGCTCTTGCTTTCTCGAAATTGAAATGCGGGTGTGATGTGTTTTACGCACGCACATGGAGAACAGATTTGAAAATAAAACTAATCGTAAATTTTGATATTTCCTCAGATTACAAACTTAACATTTTTATTTTCACAATATTGTAACACATATTGTGATATAAGTAATACTTTTGCACCGAGCGTACTTTATTTAACCTACAGCGTTGGTCCTGACGGATAGTAACTGCCGATGTTTTCAGTGACGGGTAGTAACTGCCTAGTCTCTAGGTTGCATACTTGGATGTAGCTGTAGAACATGAATCCTGCTTCGAAGGGTCGAAATATGTAATCAGTCGTTCGGACCTTCCACTTTTTCTTATTTTTCAATCAGGTTTATCTTTTTTGGACGTCTATGACAAGTTTGTCTTTAAATTCACCATTATTCTTCTTTAGAGTCTGTGTTCCAAGATGAAGGCCGCACAGATTTTCGGCTGAGATTTAATGCTCCAGTAACGAAGTATTTAGAGCCATTGAACCAATTACAAATATTCAGTTTACCTCATTGAAAATAGTCCCCAGTGTATATCACCAATATTATTAATGTGATTTATGCTAATTTTAAGATCAATGGTTGAATAAAGAAATATTTGAAAAGTCAGCGGCTGAATGTAGTCATGTGCAACGTAAGATACGTAAGCTGTATATTGCACGTGTAAATGTTGGGAGATATAATTTCTTTAATTACATCTTGTGCGATAGAAGTATGCTGGGATCAAAATTACTCGACTGGGTGAGTGAGTGGAGGTTTGTTTGTTTTGTTCATGTTAGGATAATACTCGTCTATCAACTATCCGGAGAATCGATAAAGAATTGACGCTTCAGTTTTCAGTGGAATCTTCTACCCGTAAATTGGTGATATACTTATATTACATAAAGTTGAACGCATTGAGGAAACAAAGGGAAGGAAATGTATTTCCGTTTCATAGGTTAGTTGAAATTCGTTGGGCCTCTGCAATGATTATGTCTTGAATACGAATGCCAGGTTGTACACTGAAAACCAACCGTTAAGGAGAATGAAACCTAGAAATTTGGATATCATCGCGCTGCAATTTTTAGTTCTCCACGCAAAAATTCGATGCTCAATCTTTGTGCGTTAACATTTTTGATAATTTAGTTTTCCCATCGTTAACAGAATTATTAGTACTATGATTGAGGAGGAGGTGGTCGGCGAATGCCGCCGACCACCTCCTCTTCAATATTAGTGCTAATAATTATCTTAAGTAATCGGTTCTTAATGCAATATAAAACATTTCCTTGACTATTTAAGTGTTATGATGGGAACTGAGAAACTATTTCGACGGCAAAAATCAATTAAACTTTCTTTAAAAATTTGCAAATGAGTTCCACTTTTTGCTAGATAATCCTTGTGAATCGGCAACCCCGGCCAAATGACTGCCATTCCGGTATTGCATGCATTTTAAGATATTTAATACAGTACAAATTGGGTATTTTGTAAAGTCTTCTTGTGCAAATAATGCCACACACGTATCATTCAAATTACCTTTCATTATGCTATCAATTTTCTTTCTTAATTAATAAATACCCTTGGAACTTCTGGCTTCCTTCTATTACTTTGGAAACGCTTCAAAATAAGGAGAATTTGTTTCCGATTATAATGGAATGGCATGAGGTACGTTAATGAAAATTATTTCATCGGGGAATTCCTTATCTCGGGTAGTTTCATAGGCTACTTAAGGACGGTAGCGGCGCCTTCAGAGATAATACCACCAATCGTACTATATATAGCGACTAGATGACTAGCCGCTATAGTGACAGTGATAGATAGCTTCCACGAATATCAGTACGTCCCTTTTTGAAGACGAATTTAATTTTTTTTGGTAATATATTCTTAACGTGATTCAGCCTTACACCAGAGGGAACTAACGATCAATTTTTGCTATACATTATTTTTTTCAATTAAAACTAGTAATTGTGAAAAAATCTATTTATCATATTATTGCAAAAATCCAAATATTTCCAGCGGCCTGCGTGCACCGGAATGATTCTACGTTTGGGATGACATCAATATTTCAGCGATCTACCTGTTATGTTTCTGAATATCGTACGTCTTTATGCTGGAACAGGATCATCTATTACTATTGATGTGGAGAATTACAATGCATATAATCGGACGTCCTGATTAATCAGCGATAGTAGATGCAGAGACGAAACCATAAGTCTTCATGTTATATTCCTGAGTGAACTATTTAGGCCGAAAGCATATAAAGTTAAGGGTAGAAAAAGGTTTTTTAATTTTCTAATTTCTACGGTTAGTCATCATCTCTCGTCCACCCACATTATTTTATTAACAGGACGGTTATTCTGTTGTGTACTCACTCTCATCGCTCTTCGGACCATCACCGATTACCAAATGTAATTTGATTTTTCCTCAGGCATCTAATTTCAAGTGAAATATTGTGCAACAGCATCAAATGACAAAAAAATACAATATTTTAACCCCGAGTTTTCCTATTTAAGGTTACGACGTTTAGGTGATGCCGTAATATGATTTGAATACTTTAAGACGCCTTCAATTTTCAATTGGATACAAGAATATTGGCGGCTCCGTTGTACATGTAGATAATTTTCTTGAGTACTCTAGTGTGAAACGTATGTTTAGGAATCATGCTGTCTCATCTTTCAAGTAAGTGCGGGTCTCTCTTGACATAATAGTATCTAGGTTGATCATTAATAAACATTTGTAAAAAAACTACGTAGCTACAAATGTTGATATACAAAGAATGGGGTTAACTAGCTCTAACGTTGAAAATATTAGTGCGTGACCACGCGGGAAGCCTTAACTTTGGCACAAAAACTATTTTGCGAAGTAAACGCAATAAAGGGGCCGAGGGGTTTTTCATTTCCGTTTTTTGCTGTTTCGCTTATTCCCGTTTCTCTTCGCACTCTCCAATATGAAGCAAGTCAACAAGGCCGGGTGGGAACTCGGAAGACATCTCACCGGAAGAAATTCCTCATCTATGACTTAGATATACTAGTTGATGACTCTGAAAAAGAGACGATGCCAGTAATGGTAAGTCTTTTTACGTAAAGGCCGTCTATTTGTTCAAGAAGATACATGCATTTAGTTATACAATTATTTTCTGTAGATGATGTGATTCCGTGAATCAAAATATCAATTATCAATTAAATTATTTTTTCGCATTAGACCATGTTATTTATTGTGTTCATAAATGTTCTTACCCTCCAATGGACTACAACCTTGTCGTGGTGAAAGGGCTTCTGTGTACCAATGACCCCTATAGCTGTGCTGGCGGGAGTGATAATAATTGCTCATGGTAGGGTCACCCATGCAAGATAGGTCGAAGGTTAGGAACCAGACGAATGGTAGTCCACGCAGCGTCTGTTCCTAAGGGAGGCGGCTGCAAAGACGTCTGACCCCAGTGGGGTAGCCTTTAAGTGGTGGTGTCACGTTAAAAACACTATTGAGGAAGGCAACGGGAAACCACCTCAATTATCCTTCCCAAGAATGTAATGATGGCACTATTGTGAATATAAGTCCTGGCAACTGCGGGACTCGGTCCAAGGGGCCATGTGTCTTGCTCCCTGCGGGGGAAGCAAGTCTTCCTCGGTGGTCATCCCACGAAAACCTTGCAGGGGAAAAATAAAAGCAGGACAGAAGACGAAGAAAAAGAAGAACTAGAGGAGATTAAAGCAGAACAGAAGAACTTCGTCATTGATCAGGTATACATGCCACTGAGCAAAGACAAGGAGGAAGAAGTCGAGAGGATGTACAATGAGTTAGAGGATATGATCGCGTGCGTTCCAGCAGGGAAATATTATATAGTAATGGAGGATTGGAATGCGACGGTTGGCAAAGGAATAGACGGTGATGAGTTGGGGGACTATGGGTTAGGCACAATGAATGGACACGGAGAGAAAGCGATTAAATTCTGCAGGAGACAGGAGTTAGTCATCACCAACACATGGTTTAGGCAACCAAAAAAGGTGTAGGTATACATTGAAAGTAGCAGGTGATAATAGGGTAATGATAGATCAATAAGGTATCAACTAGATTATATTATTGTTAGGCACAGAATTAGGAACAGTGTGATAAATTCGCACAGTTTTCCGAGAGCGGATGCGGATTCTAGCCATAATTTAGTAGTTATGAAATGTAACGTCCGTATAGAAAAGATAAGGTAAGGACGGTGGGTAAGGAAATGGAATGTAGAAGCATTAAATGGATTAACAAGGAAGAAATATCAGCAGACTGTAGAGAAAATGGTGGATGCCGGTAAAGAGCTGAGTGTTATCGAAGAAAAATCGGAATGTAACAAGAAGGTGATACCGAAATCCGCAAAAGACACTATTGGAACCGTTAGTGGGAAAAGGATAAGGAAACCATGGTTAACGGAGGAGATGATTGCAAAGATGGATGAGAGAAGAAGATGGAAGATTGTAAGCACAGAGTTAGGCAAAATGAAGTACAAAGAGTTAAAAAATAAATTTAGAAGGGACACAAATAAAGCGGAAGAAGAATGGTGGAAATCCTAATGCGAGCATATGGAAAGTTTACAGAGGAAGGGTGACATAAGTGCGCTCTACAGCATTGTTAAGTTATTATCGGGAAGGAAGAAGGCAAGATCTGTGCTAACTGTTAAAGATAAACGGGGTGAGATCATAGTTGACAAAAAAAGATCTAAAGGAGATGAAAGGAAAATATAGAAACACTGTATGGTAAAGAACTTACTCCAAAAAGTATAGAAATTGAAAAGGAACATGCCGTAGAAGAAGGGAGCTTAGGTCCAGGCATATTAGACGACGAGATTGAAAATTTATTAGAGGGAGATGAAAGCAAACAAGGCCGTGGGGGTAGACAAAATTTCTGTGGAACTGTTGAAATATTTAGGAAATAGTGGGAAGAAGACTGTATATGGACTGATCCGTATAAATAATGAGGAAGGAATCTGGCCGGAAGATTGTGTGAAATCAGTGTTAGTTCCCATTCCGATAAAGGTAAAGGCTACACCATGTGAGGAATACAGAACAATAAGTTTGATATGTTACGCAGATAAAGTTATCCTCAGGATCATAAACAAAAAAATAGATAGTAAAGAAAATGATTACATAGGAGATGATCAGTTTGGGTTTAGGAAGAGGAGAGGTGCGCGTGATGTCATTGCAGTAATGAGATCACAAATCGAGTGGAATATAGATTACAATCAGGACGTATTTGCATGTTTCGTAGACTTCAAAAAAGCGTTTGATAGAAGTAATTGGGAAAAATAAATGCAAGTATTGCATAAAGTAGGAATAGATTGGAGGGACAGGAGACTACTCTGCAACCTGTAAATGTCTCAAACTGCTCAGGTACGATTGGGGAACGGAGAGTTCGGATGGGCAGTGTTAGGAAGAGCTGTAAGGCAGGGTTGCCCATTATCACTGGTGCTTTTCAACGTATATGTGGAGGAAATGATTAAAGAGGCATGGGTATAAGTGGAGGTAGAATTGAAAGTAGGAGGGGAATTCGTAAAATCGGTTAGGTTTGCTAATGACCAAGCATTAGTTGCTCATTCAGCCAAAGAGTTGCAAGCATTGCTAGGTGATTTGGAAATTCAGTGCAAGAGATATGGGATGAGAATTAAGGTAATTAAAAACAAATATTATGTGATTTTCTAGAAAACGAAAGGCTAAGATAAACATTAAAATAGCAAGGAAAAAATGGAGCAGGTAGAACAGTTTACATAACTCGGAAGTGTTTGGACCAACACTGTCAAAGTAGTATGGACGTACGGAGCAGAATTGCGCTAAGCAATGAGGCTTTCTCAAGGAGGAAGGAGTTGATCACAGGGACGTTGAGTAGGAAGGTTGAGAAAATACTCATAAAAACTTTGGTATGGAGCGTAACTATGGCGTACGGCGCGGAAACGTGGTGACTGAAGCAGGATGATTGACGTAGATTGGAGGCTTTTGGAATGTGGGTTTGGAGAAGAATGGAGAAGGTGAAATGGACCGAAAGGAAAAAAATAAGGAAATACTTGGGATGGTGGGTGAAGCGAGGGATTTGTTGTGAGAAATTTTATGCAGGTAGGAAATATGGATAAAAGGCTTATCGAGCGGGAGTGGGATGTTGTACACGATAATAGAGGGGAGAATGTTAGGCAAACGAGGAAAGGGCAGGAACAGGATAGGGATGTAGGACGTGATGAAGGGAGGGAAGTAGTACACCGAGACGAAGGGAGACCTGATGTAAAGTAGGTTGCTGGATTGGGTTTTGTTTGGAGTTACAAAATATTAATTCGATAGTTGTGTCCATCCAAAAACTTACCTTAACCGGAAGATTACCTTAAAAATATATATGTTTATGTTACGAAATGTTTTTTTAATAGTTTTTTCCATCCAAGAAAACCAACCTCAACCGGTAGATTACATAATAAAAAATAAATATATTTGTGTGTTTTTGTTTACATATGTGTGTGTGAAAATGTGGGTTTGTAGAAGAATGGAGGATGTGAAATGGACCAAAAGGAAATAAAATGGCCTTTACATGATAATATATATTATATATGTTATCTATAAATTATATATATATATATTATATAAAAATATTATTTATTTATATTTATATATATATGTATATATATCTAGGCAAGGAGGCTTTCTCAAGGAGGAGGGAGTTGATGAAGGGGACGTTGAGTAGGGATGTTAAGACAAGACTCGTAAAAACTCTGATATGGAGCGTAGCTATGTACGGCGCGGAAACGTGGTCACTGAAGCAGGAGGATAGACGTAAATTGGAGGATTTTGAAATGTGGGTGTGGAGAAGGATGGAGAAGGTGAAATTGACCGAAAGGAAAACAAATGAGGAAGTACTAGAGATGGTGGGTGAGGAGAGGGGTTTGTTGAGAGAAATCCTATGGAGGCAGGAAAAATGGATGAAAGGCGTATTGAGCGGTAGTGGAATGTTGAAGAAGGCAATAGAGGGGAGAATGTTGGGCAAGCGAGGAAAGGGTAGGAACAGGATAGGGATGTTGAATCGGATGAAGGGTGGAAAGAAGTACACAGAGATGAAGAGGGACCTGATGCAGTTTAGGTTGCTGGATTGGGTTTTGTTTTACAAAATATTTATTTGATAGTTGTGTCCATCCAAAAACCTACCCTAACCGGTAGATTGCTTAATTATATATATATATATATATATATATATATATATATATATATATATATATATATATATGTCAATGATTCTGATGACGACGGCCGTCGAAACGTCAATATCTACTGTATGTGCCCTTCATTTATGTTTATGTCTGTGGAAAATTTGTTATCCGAGTGTTTGGCGTTGCCGGAGAGCGTCAATTTCATGGATATACTATATACAGGAACGGTGTGTTTCATGGCACGAATAGTCAGAAGAAGAGACGAGCCACATTGGCCATATGCACATTGAAACACGAAATCCTGCCATACGGCGAACAAATATTTTTTCACACAAAGAAAGAGATATAAGGAAAGAGGATAGGAAAACACATAAAAGACGAACACAGGAAAGTAGGAGAAGGCGGATTTGAGCAGATTTCAAATGTAAAAATATTTCCTTATCCGGGATTTAAACGCCGGACCTTCCACTTGCCGGGTGGATGCTCTACCACTTAAGGAAACCCAATTTACACTGAGATCTGCATATATCTATTGTACGTAATCTACCGGTTAAGGTAGGTTTTTGGATGTACACAACTATCAAATAAATATTTTGTAACTCCAAACAAAACCCAATCCTGCAACCTACTCTATGTGCATCAGGTCCCTCTTCATCTCAGTGTACTTCTTTCCTCCCTTCATCCCGTCCAACATCCCTATCCCGTTTCAGCCCTTTCCTCGTTTGCCTAATATTCTCCCCTCTATTACCTTCTTTAACATTCCACTACCGCTCAGTACGCCTTTCATCCATCTTTCCTGTCTCTATAGGATTTCTCGCAACAAACCTCTCTCATCACCCACCTTCTCCAGTACTTCCTCATTTATTTTCCTTCACCTTCTCCATTCTTCTCCACACACACATTTCAAAAGCTTCAAAAATCTGCGTCTATCCTCCTGCTTCAGCGACCACGTTTTCGCGCCGTACATAGCTACGCTCCATATCAGAGTTTTTACGAGTCTTTTATTAACCTCCCTACGCAACGTCCCCGTCATCAACTCCCTCCTCCTTGAGAAAGCCTCCTTGCCTAGCGCAATTCTTCTCCTTTCGTTCCTACTACTTTGACCGTATTTTTCCAAAACACTTCTGAGTTATGTAAACTGTTCTACCTGCTCTATATTTTCCCCTCCTCTTTTAATATTTAGCTTAGGCTTTTTCATTCTGGAAAATCTGTATAGTTAAATTTGATTATCATCTAATGTATATTGCACTCTTCTTTATGTATATATATATATATATATATATATATATATATATATATATATATATATATATATAGTATATATATATATATATATATAAGTGGTAAAGGAAACTTGAATTTGGATTAATCACGATTAATTGTAATTTATGTATATGTTCAAGGAAATTAACAGCTGCATTTAGAGTATATGGAACCTTTGCGGGTATAGTTTTTAATTTATTGAGTCTTTTGAGAGCTTGTTCTTTTAGAAATACTCACATGAGTGTTAACACGTTTACTTTGAGTTCTGTGATGTATTGCTCGTATAAATATACATTTGACTGGAACCTTTATTTTTAATGACCTAACAACTTCGCTTGCTCTCCTTGTTTATACCTGCAGTAAACGCTGGTTCTCTGCCCCATGACCATCAAAATGTTTTGTCTCAGAAAGTCAAGACTCCGCCCAAATTTATGAGTTAGGGTGTTTACATTGGGGCTATTTATTCGCCTTCCCTCAACCTTTTTAATTCGGGGCAGACTGCCGCCTTTTCACTGTTGTGACTCCACGTAGTCCAAGTATTCACCGCCAGATAGCATGGCGTCCGCCTTTCGCCTTTGGGTGTGGTTTTCGAAAATATAGATCAGGTTCAGATGGCGTTAATCGCATTCTTTACCTTGAAGCATGGTGTCTTGACCTGGGTCAATAATGGCCATCGAAGAAGCTAGCTACTTCTTAAATGATATCCCTTTACTCTAAAGCATGTATTTCCGTAGTGATTTGGTTTGCGGTCACATGTTCAAAAAACAGATCACTCACCGCGCCTCTGGAAAACTACTCTTATTAAACGATTAAAGCACAGCGCACTGAGAATTTTTTTAACTGATTATTTTGATTTTAACGTAAGTTATGAAATATTTTTGTGTCATTGACCATAAAGCTTGAAATTAGAAAATGTTGTTATGAAATCGACTAGAGGAAAAATATTTACATCACTCAGACAGTAACATAAAAAATAATTCTAATTAAAGAGATGAATTTTATGCATTGTCATTAATACATTATTCCTTGGATCTTTTTTTGCCAACTACATTTTTAAGCCACCATATGGAGCTATTTTTGGGTCATTTCTTTTTCTTCTTTAAGACTTTGTAGTTACAGTGGGTCCACTTTCAACCAAATGTGTTGAAGACAATTCAACCCCCGTGCTATGTTTATTCCATGATGCAAGATAGCGTATAGATTTCTGCTTTTGCATCGAAAAGAGTGGGTAAGCTTCAAGTTCAATTTTTCTTCTTTTGTTCCTTCTATCAATACTTCCTGTAACTTTGGCGAATCGTCCTGCTTTGAGTGTGAGCAAGTATCCAAACATACTTCAATGAATTTACCAAATTAATTCCGACGGAAATTTTTGTAGCATCGAAATTTTGTTCAAAGCGGTTAGTGATTAATTCCTTTGTAGTTTTTGCTACAATATCATAAAATTAAAACTGCTATCAGTGCATTAATTCTGATTTTATTTATCGTTTTGATAACATACATTGTACAAGTACTTGTATTACAATAATCTATACAGTCGTTCACTTTGGTTAGTGTCAATAAAACGTTGGTGTTTAATTACAGTTTACAACGTAAGTATTCGGAAAAATGTTTGAAGGAAAGCCTCAGTGACACCCTGTTATTGCCGGTAAACTATCGGTAGCAACTGACCAAATGGTACTGAGTTTGCAAAAAAAATGTTTACCATAATTCTTGGCAAATATTTTCTTTTTGAGAAACGCATATTATTAAAGTAAGATAACATTTCCTGCCAAAGTTGACTCATCAAGTTGTATAAAAACCCGAGACGTTTTTAATATTCACATAATGAATATTTGACTTCTTGAGACATTAAACAGTCATTCTTCGTGCAGTATTATTCCCTTAGGAGATTCTCTTTATAGTATAAAATGCTGTCTTGTGCTTCACAGCGCCATTTACTTTGCTAACAGTCGGTGAAATGAACTATTCGCCATCATATTGCGGATTTCCCGGCGCGCAAAGAAGAGTCCATCCTCATCTTTGGAGAAGGTGATTGAAATTGTTTTGAAAATGTTAATTCTTTCGCATATTATTATTTAGGGGGCATTAAATATGATACATTCTTACCAGTTTTATTAGCATAGACTTATGAAAAGCGTTCATTTATCAGTACGCATTTTGCATTTGGCAAGTTTTAATCTACTTTCCTAGTGTCACACCAGCGTTGTATATCATTAAGGTCATCTGACAAAACTGCTGTATCCTCAGGATCACGGACATATGGACGGACGGTAAACCACTGCATCATCGGCAAATCAATGTATCTTACTACTGGCTACGGAGTCAATGTCGTTAACATAAAATAGGAATAAAAGAGGTCCGATAAAACTTCCCAGGGGAACATCCCAAGAAATTTCTAATGAATTTAAGCTAACTCCATCTACTGTATGACTTATCTTTGTCTCTGACCATTCAAAAAGTCTTTAATCCAACCTCGAATATTTTTAAGTGTGCCATATGCTTCTAGCTTTAAAGTAATTAAATGACATTTTATCAGCAGATTATCTGATTCTAGCAATGATCTATTGTCAGCAGATAACCTATCGTAATAATGAAATCAGGATATGAATTTAATGGTAAATGATGGGTTTTTGAAAAGTGTTTTTACGAATTGTAACAAATTTAAGGAACAGGCACGAAAAGAATGTATGTTATTGATGAATATGGATGAAACATTTCAAATACCACTTTTACTTTTGCTGCTATTGTCACTTTGTCACTCTAATCACAAAAAATCCAAACAAGATTGCTAGTATTGAATGAAGCCCCGATCAACCGAGATTGAGTCGTAGGTATTTCTTATTCTATGGGTTTGCAAAGGTGTTTCCAACTCGTTCAATCGAAGGTCGGAATTGGGCAATGGATTTGATCTTCATACACCAGGGCTTACACGTTAATTTTCACTCTTGCAGTACCCAAAGCTAATCTCTTCTTCATCAAGTGTTTCATTCTACCGCAACCCCTTAGGACATTTCGTAGCTTGGACGTGTGTTCTTTTCGCTAACGCCCCCAATGGCGCTTAGCGACCGGCGCCACCCTCGGCGCGAACAATGTATCCCCAGCCACCACCTGTGGTGTGATGACTACGTCACAGCCTCTATTGACGTCGTTCCTCTTTATTTAGATTTTTAATCTCTGCACCATCAAATAATTTAGGAAAAACAACCGTAGAAATGAAAATGGGAGAATTTTATTGATTAGTTTAAAATAATGAATCTAAGTAAGAAGGGCAAAAAATAGTTTGCCGCAATCTAAAACCAAATATAAATGTAATTCAATTATATTTAAGTTGTTTTGTCTATTTTCAATTGGAAATTTTAATTGCACATGAATATTGTGCCTGCTGATATTCTACTGTTGCCTACGGAATAGCGAAGATAAGAAGTTACAATATCAAATGGACAAAATACAAATACTTTTTAACTAATGTAAAATTATGACAATTTGTTTCTGATTATTTATTATTTTTGAAGTTGTTTAAATAGATGAAATGATACTTTCATGTATGTGCTAGAGTGGCAATGAATGGAGATACAAGATTTTTTTAACATTCTTCAGCATGTGGATAAGAATTGAAAGAGTCGATTGTTGAATACAAAGAGTGAGCATGACCCTTGAACAGCACCAGCACCGTTGTAAACGTATAGAATTTCGACACGAATAACATTTTCAAAAGAGAATTATTTTATTAAGCTATTTCAGCTACTTTTTGAAAGATCTTAAATTTTGATTTAATTATAATTTCTGTCCAGGCATAACATTTATAAGAGGATTCTTCTTTCTTGTGTCACTTTGTCTTCGAAAGTCGTATATTTTCTCTCCTCATGTTATATTTATGGATTAATGATTACTTACGATATAATTAAATGCTAAATTTCTAGCGTTATATTCTTTATTTGTATGTGATATATTACTTTAACTGTTCCTTCCACCTAGACTGTCTTAACGACCAATTTTATCGGAAAATTATTTATATTTCAATTCTACAAAATATGTAAAATTATATATTTAAGAAACTTGTTTGAGAAGTAAGGACCGTTCGATCATAAACAATTGGTTCGTCAGAAAAAGGTTTCAAAGGTGGTTTTAGTTTCCTACAAACCTTTATTTGTCTACATAATCGCCATTCACTTCTAAGTACATTTCATAACGATGCATTCGTATGTTTTAATCCCTAAGTGTAGACGTTCGCCGTCTGGGAATTAAACCAGTTGATCACTGCGGTCTTGGCTGTGTTATGGCAAGGCTCGTTGTCGTGATGGAGTTGCCAGGTAGCGGAGACGTCTTTTCTCGTCCCGTTGAGCCTTTTTCGGAGTCTTTCCAGCATATCCACATAGTAGGCAGCGTTAAATGTCTGCCCTTAAGGAACAAACTCCTTATGGACCACTCATATACTGTCGAAAAAGACAGTTAACATTGTTTTCACTTTTGTTGTGCTCATTCTTGCATTTTTGGACTTGTGGAACGGGTCGGTGTGCCGCTCAGTTTTCGGCATTTTGTTTCTGGGTCGTATTCAAAAACCCAGGTTTCATAACCAGTGGTGACGTTCCCCAAATAATCAGATTCATTTTCAATCCGTTGCAAAAGTTCGCTTGAAATTTTGCTCGGTTGGTCTTTCGTGACACGTTCGGTGCGCATGGGTTTACAATAACTGTCGTTCTGCCGCTTGCAGAGCTTTGAGAGCACTAAGATCGGTTTCGTGGCAAAGAATCGCGTCCCCCCGCCAACTCCAAGGTGTTATCCCACCAATAGGAGCGATGCGGGAAATTTAATTGCATTACTTTTGGAACGCACCCAGTACTTGTACTTCATATTGTTCACACCGAGTTTCTCATGCATTTCATATTTGAAATGTCGTATTGATTGGATTGGATTGAAATATTTGAAAAAGGTCTTAGTTCGCGAAAAAGCGGATTATCATCCATTGTATGCGAAGAAGCGCAGAAGAACGTCAAGGGTGTTTTAAGCACTCTTCGTTTAATACTTGCCCATTACTTCGTCATTTTGTGTCACATCCACTAAGCGTCGAAGAAAACATTGGGGGAGACGTGAAAGGGGTTGAGAGTCTGGATGAAAAATCTCGGCGACCAAGTGCATTCATAATATGGATGAGTAGTTTTCGAATGACATGAGCGACTTTGAAACTCGTCCCAGTCGCCATCTGTTGGTCTCTCACGAGCACCTCGGCGTCCGGGAGAAAAGACGATACCACGTGGGCCCCTCCACTCCTCCCTCCTCTGTTCCCTCCACTCCACTCCTCCGGAGGCCACCCTCTCGCAACCGTCTTTCGGTCAATAATGCATTCGCCAGTGGGGCGGCGATCGGTTGTGGGATTTCGGGGGCGGCGTGGGCCGGGCGAGGGTGCACGTCAAGGGGATGCTCGGGGAGAGGGAATCAGTCCCACTTGGTTACGCCTTTGCCCGAAAGAGGGACTCCGGCGCCACCCTAACCTCGGAAGTTATCTTGGCGCTCAATAGGTGTCCCTACCGTGCCGAACAAAACCCGGGACAAGAGTGTTTTTTACGACGACGCTTTTGTGGAAGTGGTAAGTCGGACCAAAGTTTTCTTCAAGACGTAAATTTTCTTTACCCTTTCTGAAGCCTTTCATCGTCGAAGGGAAGGTGCATTTGTATCCGTCTCTAAACGGGAGAAGTTTTCATTTAGGTCAACGATGTTTCCCATTGACCCGAACGAAACTGAGAGATCTTCGTAATAACTTTGCCTTGCTTGGCTTCTGGAGTTGGGGAAATGTGGCTGTTGAACGAGGACGTAAATCGAGATAGGTTTATTGCGTTGAAAGGAGTCTTATTCTATTCGCAAATGAGCGCATTTCCACCAACAGAAGTCATTCACTTTTATTTCTAACAGAAAAAAATCTGTAGTGTATGGCGACACGTATTTCAAAGCAAAATCCAACTATTTAGATATATCAGTTTTCCCTGTTGGCAATAATTTCAAAGCCACCTATAAAATTTCTATACAAGTTAATGGTTTAGAATATTATATTTGAACTTATTTGCGAATATATTTGATTTCAATACCGAGAAAATGTACGTTTCGATAAAACGATTAACTGATATTTAAAATTTGCTGAAAATAGTTTTATAATTATTCTTTCTACTCGAAAATAAGTTTCCTAAAAAAATTCATTTTCTCGGAAGGAATGTATGAATACTGAACATTTCTAAAATCATTCAGGGTATTAGAGGTTGTGTGAAAATCGGCACATTATGTTGAACATTGCATTTTTCTGACTCATTTATATGAGGTGTTTAAAAAAGGAGTGAGCCAGGTAGTTTGCATTTGATCTGGCAACACTGTTGACCTCCCGTTCAGAAGGTGGATTGGGAAATATGTGATACTCTTCCAGTACGAGTTGAACTCCGAAGAGTTATTCAGTTGTCCGAAGGAATTTTTTTCGTAAACAGATTTATATATCAATGTTGAGCGACGCTGAGCTAACAGATTTTACTGCAGACTCGGTCACAGCGCAAAGAACTCTTTTGCAAAGATCCAGCAGGACTATGGGGACAGTGACCTATCAAGCGCCCAGGTCTTCAGATGGGTACCCTATCTGTGCGGCTTGGAAAGTTTGTGCTTTTATTGCAGTGTGTTGGAGTTAGGTGTAGGAAGGTGATACTATTATGTCTCAATATTACCTCTATAAAAGTTGTTAAATAATTAACAAATAAATAATATTCCCCAAATTTAGTCCTTAAACTTTCATATTTTTCCCAAAATTGAAAATTCACCGAAAATTACGTCACATCGAGACACATGAAGGCATTTAATCGTCCGTAGTAGGTCAACTGAAAGTAATATCAATATTCAAGTTTCAGCCCTGCAATGAAGAGTGGAGAAATGGTGTGCATTGTAGTGTGGCTTCCCAAGGAAATTTCCTCGTAGGAGATAATGCAGAAGGACCACTTTAATTGATGGAAAATCAGTTCCATTACTTCATTTACAAGTATCATATATACGCATAACGTACATATATGTATGTATGGTGTACGATTTTCTGTTGGGAGGATCGGGATGGTGCGGTGGCTAACGTGTTGACTTATCGGTTCGAATCCGGAAGGTGGCAGATATTTTCAATGATATTCCGATTCCTACTCGAGGTATTTTGTAGAGAGCACTTTGAGTGAGTATACCGTCCATTGGAAGGGACGTTTAACCGCGGACTCCTTGGCGCCTTTTGATAAGAGAAAGCTAATCTTGACGCCGGGTTTTTCTCCACCTTTCATCCTGTCCATTACTAATGGCGAAAATGGATTCAGTGGTCGTTCGTCTCACCTAAAACTACTTCTATGTGTGACTGTTTATCCTAATGTGCCTTTTTTCTATTGGAGTGACTCGCTGAGTGTTGCGGATTGTTAGTCATGGTCGTGGCTTATCAACTCGATGACACTATTCCAAAATATCGCGCTATCTCTCAACGACTTCTTCCCTTCACATTTCCTCGTGAATTTCATCATCTGCTTCTCTGAATTAATCTTTGACCTTCCTCTCTAACTCTTCGGTAATGCGATTCCATTCACAAAGATCGTACGAAGATGTTCATGAGTGAGGATGTCCCAAAAATATTTCCCTCTACTATTCGCTTCTTGCACAGTGATTAAACTCTCACTCACTCACACTTGTACGCCTATATTCATCCTCATAGTGACTCCGTATGTAACTTTTCCAATAACTTCCAAACTCTCCGAACGTCTTTGACAAGACATATCACCAGCTTTTGCACATATGTCCTTAACGCAGTTAAGTTCCTGGTAGACTCGTTCAGGAAAAGCGTAATTAAGACCCCAAAAACATAATTTATTATATTTCACTAAACACAATAAGTAATAGATGTAAGCACTCATTTCGGACATTTTATGGCGCGGCCATTGACTCCTCTGGTGTGTTAAAATATAACCGGAAGGGGAACATATGTCACCACCCAAGTTTATATGTGACGTATATGCCAAAGTCTACATGTTATATTTCCTATTCCTGCCGCACTACCAGAGTTTCCTGAATGACGGCACCCTCGGCTGTTTCAATTGAAAACATTCATTAATACTGTAGAGGACAATGATATTAATTAACGTATTCATTGATCATTACACTTTCTATGCAAAATATTTTCATCCCATTCTCCGTCAGTTTTAAAGTGCTAACACTCCAGCAGTGAAAAAGAAATCCTTTCCATAAAATAGAATGGAAATTATAATTTGATCCTTCTTCCCCCCCCCTCCGTGCTGTTTTAACAAATGAGTCTAATTTTTCGTTGTTTTACAAATACGCGCGTTCCTGTTTTGGTTTTACAAATGAAGGATAGGTGAAATTAACAAATGCACCCATCTCCTAGATTTATAAAATTAGCTTCCAAAAAAACTTGTCAATTTCGTCTTCTCTTCTACATCAGGTCCTTGCATATTTTCATCATTTATATTGACGGAAGCTTACAGAACTTCGTGTGAGTCGCCGCGATTACCTTGCTCACTCCATACATTCTGTGCTCAGTGGTATTGTTCCCTCTAAAAAATAACCTCCTTACTCCTCATCGTGTTCACGCAGTCCATCTGAAATAAGTTTACTTGTCTACAGTTATTATTTCCAGGGCTTGCTCTTCTTCTTTGATTTCCTTTTAAAATATGAGGAGAAACAAGTCGTCAATACCGTGCAATAGTTACACTCCATAGCAAAGATTTCAAATATCTTTTCTTAAAATATATTACTTTGCTCCATGTCACCAATTCCCTTCCATTTCTAAATCATCTTTACCGGATCCACTCTATCTTATGATGTACATTCTACTTTGCCCACTTTCTTTCAAATTATTTTCTAAATTGATGACCAGGGACAACTGATGACCAATGACGAGGTGATCGGGGTGCTAAGGTGGCTTTCCGTTTCGTGGCCCCACGTTCTTATCTCGGAGGTGGTAGGATTTTTCATTGGCCGATCCCTGCTTGTGGTTCGGGATGGAAGACGCTTAGCTGGATTTAGCCGTCCGTCGGATGGGACGTTAAACTGCCAACCCCTTGGCATTTATTGTTAAGAGTAAGTTAATGCCGACGCCGAGTTTTTCCCCACGCCATTATATGTAAACCTTACCCCTGCTAAATTATCCACCAAACCCTAATGACGTCAGCTCTCGGTCGCCTCCCCTAATACTAACTCCCACTCATACACGAAATCGCAAATTAATTAGAGATATACTTGACTAGCTATTTGACCCTCCTTCAGCTAACTTTCGACCATCTAACGATGACGTCAGTGACTTCGCTGGTAGAAAAAAGGTAAGGAATATAGAATAAATCTCAAAGAAATATATCGTTCTAGCTGAGAGTGGTAGGGGTTTCAGTATTTGGACCGTGGATTTACGCGTTGAAGACAAATGCCGGCCTTGGCAGGGAGTGCGATAGTGGCGCGGAATGGAGATCTATTCGTGTCTTCGTCTCCCTAGTCTGTTCGTATGTTCGGGTTTATTTTGGGGTATTCCAATTTTTTTCAACGTGCCTATTTCGAGTCGAAACCGGATTCGTTGTTTGTCGCCTCGTCGACAATTTGCAGCAGCGCTTTGCGATTGCTTTTCTTCCTGCCACCGAATTACGTGTTGCTGTTGCGCATCATTCACAGTCACAGAACCCCTCGTCCATTTTCGGATCTAGAACTTTCGAAGAGAGAGACTACGTCAAAGCTCACTATAACGTCTCGTTCTTTAACTTAATACATCTATTGATGACTCAATGCTACTCATTAAAGAACTCACTTCGGAAGGATTACCTAAGGATTTCCCAGACCTCGTAGAATTCTGCCTCAAAAACTCGTACTTCCTTTGGAATGACAAGTATTTTCAGCAGAAAGAAGGTACGGCCATGGGATCACCTCTCTTTCCTGTAGTAGCCGACATCTTCATGTAGAATTTTGAGAAGAAGGCCATTGAGACATACCCAAATAAACCATCTCTTTGGATCCGCTTTGTCGATGATACCTTTGTCATCTGGCCACACGAGAAGGAAGAACTCGAATTGTTCCTGAAACACCTTAACCAGCAACATCCGGCCATAAAATATGCCATGGAAACTAAGTAGAATGGTGTTCTCCCTTTTTTAGATGTATAAGTGACCAAAAAACTTAATGGCACCCTTGGACATGCAGTGTACCTAAAATAACACATACCGACCGGTATTTGGATGTGCGATCACATTACCATCCGGCCCAGAAGAGTTCGCTAGTAAATACACTAGTTCATCGTGCCTACACCGTCTCAGAGCTGGGGAAAAATGGATGCCCAGAACATATGGTCCAAAAAAGGACCGCCAAGAAAGAAATGGAGTTGGCGGAAGACGGGATTCTGGACAAGAAACAGAGGGAGGAGAAACCTGAAAAGGAAAAGCCAACGGCATATGCTACCACACCGTATGTCGCCGGAACGGCCGAGAAAATAAGCAAGTTACTACGGAAGCACAACATAATAACAAGGTTCTCAACAGCAAAGAAAATCGGCGAAATATTACCTAAGCCGAAGGACCGAATCCCCAATCTCATGCAAGAAGGTGTATATGAGGTTAAGTGCACGTGTGGGAAGTCATATGTGCCAAACAGGAAGATCCATATGATGCAGGAGTAAGGAGCATCAAAGGGCCACAGATAAAAAACAGTTTCGACTTTCGGCAATTGCCAAACATGCATGGTCGGAACCCGGACATTCGATCCAGTTCGACCAGACAAGAGTGTTGGCCAGAGGAAAACGTTATTTTCCGCGACTCATTAGAGAAGTGGTGGAAATAATGAAGAATCCCAACAACTTCAACCGCGAGGACGGCTACGCTCTGACTTCCTCATGGAAACGGGTGATTCCCATTCGCCGCCAAGAAAGAGCCAATCAGAGGACTCCCAGCCGGCCAGCGTATATATCTCTTATATGTCTATATCTTTACGGAAATAAAAACATTAAAACTGAACTGAACTGGTCATGTATTCTCTCCCGCCTAGTATTAATTTAAGTTAGTACTCCAGGCCGTTGCCTATCGGTCTGTTTATTTACCTTGTTAATTTTTAGGTGAGTCCATATAACTCACGTGCTTGTTTCTAAGTTTCTCTTTCTCACAAACAACACGCACACTTCAGCCTCGTTAATTCAAATTGCCATGGTTTTGACTATTTTAAATCGACCGGTTAAGGTGGGGTTTAACCCACCGGTACGGTATTTGTGAGCCCGAAACGGCCGGCAATGAGCTCGAGACAATGCAGATCACTTCCACCTGAATACGCCTCCAGGCTTGGGGCGAAACAGTTGTCCTTCAACTAAACTACGCGGCGTTAATTCCCGGAAACAGCATGTATTCTTCTAAGTATTTGTTGCAAAAATTTACCAATACATACATTATGTCTACACTTAATGAAGTGGTATACTCGTATAATCACTAAAAGCTATTAAATTACCGAGCATAGAATTAGCATTTCATTTCCTGAAGCCCATTACTGAGTGAGTGACGTTGTATGATTTCGCGACATTCCCAGCACTGTTATATCAGTTCCTGGAAATGTCTAAAGGATTCTTATCTCTAATGAAAATGAACTATTTTCACCTATTTTCCCAACTATGCTTCGAGCGTTGTGTTTTGAGCTAATTTCTAAAATTACTTCTTTTTTACATTTTTGTTTACATTTTTGTGGAGACCCAAAGTACTGGAAAAGCACGCCATTGTTAGAATTGCTGTGATGAGGTGAAAATTTACTTTCTCAAGGTTGAAATAAAAATGCTTAATATTTCACTTAATATATCCCCTTTGGGTAAATTAAAAAGAATTTTTGGACGATTTTTGATGAGGTCAGAATATATAGTAATAGTTTTATGCTTTTGCTATAACCGTTCTATATTTTCTATAAGTTGCTGTCGTTAAAACTCAATATTTAGTTCCCCGGCAGTTTATAGGAACTCCTCTCCTGAAAATTTCTCTTCGTTAAGCCTGTAATCTTAGAAAGTAAGTCAAGTTTTCATGATCTACGAGATCTCTCTCTTATTTGCAAAATGTGATTTGTACTGTGGCATTCCAAAAACCACGGAGAGAAGATTAAGCAGATATGTTGAAGCTAACGGGTGAATAATATGCTAGACCAGGTTCGTTCCACCCCATTGACATTGATGTATGCACAATTGTAGAAACGGTCCTTATCTTAACTTCAGCTCTCCACTCAAATTCGACCAGTCGTTCTCCTTGCAATCTCACAATATTCTTGCGTGGTGCGATGACTTAAAAGCAGTAATTTAGCAGCAGGGCTCCTTGACCTCTCCCTTTAACTTCATGAGCACCCAGCCTGCACTCCTTTCAGTCCTCGTGGCTTCCGTCGTCGATCGCCCCGTCCTCCAGCCTCCCCTGTCGTCGCAGTCCGCTTCCCCCGTCCTCCCCCGCACCCGCCGCCATTCGCCTCCTTCCCCCGAGCTCACATTATCTCCAATGACTCTAAAGCTTCATCAACTCCTCCAATCCCTCATCCGTCTCACCTTGCATATTAGAGGACATGGGGCTGGAAAGTTTTTTATTCACCAACCACACGCCATTATCTCTTACTCCTGTCCTCCCTCCCTTTTCGCGCTCTTCTTCATTCATGCCACGATGAAGTATTCCATCTCCCGAAAGCCCTAGAAATCGCCCGTCTTACCTTGCGACAAACGCTATTGCGTCCCTGCTTTCTCCTCCACAGAATTTTCCTGTACTAGGAGTTATTATGGACCCATAATATTAAGATAGGTCAGGCAACAAAAATAAGATAAGGAAGCTAGATTCCAGTACATATAAATGCAAATACTCGTTCTTTCCCAGTCTATCAGGAATCATAATATTTGGAAACCAAATGAACAATTGAAATATTAAAGACAATTGATTTAGAAATTAAGACAAGATTAACACTGCGGAGAGATTAGGTATATTCGTAGGTGCATGCGTATGTTACTTGAGATTACATCTATTTGCATACGTGTGAATTGAAAAGATTTTCACATGTTGCATTTGACTCCGTAGGTGTAGATCTGCATGAATGTGTTGGTTTTGTATGTGGTTTCATTCTCTTTTATGGGTGGTGACCTACACCTCCCGTCACACAACTTTGCGGCGGTTTTCGGGATAATATGTAGGTGTAGATGAGTGTGGGATTTACCTTTCCGTCCGGGATGCTGATACCGCATTCCTACCTACGCAGACTTTCGGCGAAATATATCTCCTTTCTTCCTCTAATATTGTCTAGACACTTAGAGAGATGGAGGAAAAATTATTTGAAAAGACTCCTGATGAATATTGTATTTTGGCATATTATACTAAATGGATTAATTCAGTTTTTCCCATGTATAGTGTGTCCGAAAAGAAGCAGAACCAAAAATGTAATGTTTCAGGAAATATCGGTTTTCGAGAAAAATGGTTAAGGGTGAAGTTTTAGAACTGTTTATGAAGAAAAAAAAATAATCTTGACTTTAACCATGAGGTCATATTCGAAAGCTGTTTTGAGGTCAAAAAATTGTCTTGCTTAGTAAGGCGTTATTATGGCGGAGGAAATGGAAAGGAAAGGAAGGAGATTTACCCTCAGATATTAACTGGACCTTATTTAAAAAGTGACCTCTGAAGGTCAAATTATCAGTTTCAAGGTTCTCCCTCATCACGTGCCTTCAAATTGCTGTTGAAATAATTTCAATATCTGATATTAGTGTAAGATTCTCCAAAGGATAATTTTCAATATTGTTTCATGATCTTTTTCATTATTTACTAATAATGGCACGTATTTCTTTTATGTTTCAGGTAAGCTAGCGTTTGAGCGGTTGGATATATCTGTGACGAATTCAAGTACTGTGGTAAGTTTTATCTAGAAGAACGTATTATTTGACTTATTATTTTGATAAAAATCATTACTTTTATGTGAACTTTTGATAGGAATAAGAGACAATGCAAATTTAATATGCAGTAAAGTAGGCAGAGTATCGTTCGGTCAAGGTGATTAGATGCTTATTTTAGAACATCTGCAGTTCTTTAAATCTGCTCATAATTTGATAATTATAGGAATACAATACTGTGTAGAGGCTCTCTATTTCAAACACTTGCAATGTTTCATTTTACTTTAATTATTTTAAGAACATTACCAAACAACTTTTGTTAGTTTTACTCAACTGTTTAACTCATTTCCGTCAGAGTTGTTATGTTCTTCCTCAACTTCATACTCCAAACAGATTCTCAATCTACTGCATGTATCGAAATTAAGCTCATTACGATAATCCGAATGACCATACTTAGTAGCAATTGGTTATATCGGAGCCTATTTATAATTAATGAAAAACCTTAATTTCTTCCTTACCTCAGTTTTTCATACATCCATATTCTATTGGTATTAACTCTATGTATAATTTATGCTCATGTTTCATAAGTCAAAGCCAGACGAAATTTGCAGTGTTAGACGAAGAAAGAATCAATGAAGACTTTGCGTTTCCACAGGAAAGAGTTCATTTAAAAATTCTATCCTGCGGAAACAAAGTCTTTTCTATACTTTATTCGTGCTTCACAAATGGATTTCCACAAAGTAAAGTTCACAACTATATCTCAAAAAAAAAATTCGTAGCAATTTGAAACTTAATAGCGCTTAATAAAACCATCCAATCTACCTTTCTTCAGGTGAAAAGTGTATCAATAGAACTGTTAAGAATTGCATGTTATCGTATCAACTTAGTAGGGTCCCGCTATGCCGTTTATCTGAGAGAAAAAATAGGACTTTCAAATAGAGTACACAAATGTTTCCAGGAATATCATCAACTCACGCCCTACAAGGAAAGCATATTGATCCCTATCTATTTAATTAACTTCGAGAAAGTATTTTGCATAGGCAATATCTCTTGTCAGCTTGAAAGTCAATAAATGCTATGTGTTGTGATCCCCTAGTATTGAAAGACTTATGAAGGATGAATTGTGTACACTCAGGGTAGAGGCCGTGTGTCTTGCATTGCCCTACCACCTGCGATTTTCTGGACAGTTGTCGTAGCCAAAAAACACTTTGAACGAGTCATGTGTGCCTCGATATCAACCGAAATTTAATCCACGTTCTCCCCGTGGTGGACCTCACTCATACTTGTGTCCCTATTATTCACGGTAGTCGTTCAAAAATATGCAATTACTTACCGGCACCTGCGATTTTAATCGCACAATATTTTACGTAAATTTTATTAAAGTGTATTTTCTGGATATATATTCGTAAATAAGGAAATAAATTATAAGAAAATTGCCACATCCCACAAAATTAACCGCACTGCACCCAAAAATCAAACTTTTAAACTAATGTTACATTATATTCCTTTTAATTAAGAAAGAAAAAGTGTAATTGCGGTTATTTGACTCCGATTGATCAAATTTGTTGTTCTTAACATCAAAAAAATATATTTTAAACTTTGTCCATTAGGCATTCAGTTCACTCCATTTAACTCCAGTTAAGTCCATAACGTTATTCAGTTAGAAGGCACCATAATGAATTTGAATGAGCATAACTCATTTGCTGTTTTTACTTAGGTAATACGTATATTATTAGAGAGAAATACTGAGATGTTCATACGATTATTATAAGGCATTCTATCATTTAAGTTAGGTTTATGGATGGATATAACTACCAAATAAATATTTTGTGACTCCTAACAAAACACAATCCAGCAATCTACTCTACATCAGGTCCCTCTTCAACTCTGTGTACTTCCTTACTCCCTTCATCCCGTCCAACATTCCTACCCTGTTTCTGCCCTTTCCTCTTTTGCCTGCCATTCTCCCCTCTATTAACGTCTTCAACATCCCACTGCTACTAAATACGCTTTTCATCCATTTTTCCTGCCTGCATAGGATTTCTCTCGACAAATCCCTCTTAAAACCCACCTTCTTCAGTGCTTCCTCATTTGTTTTCCTTTCGGTCCATTTCACCTTCTCCATTCTTCTCCACACTCACATTTCAAAAGCTTCCAATCTACATCTATCCTCCTGATTCAATGACCATGTTACCGTATCGTAAAGAGCTATATCAAAGAGCCCCATATCAAAGTTTCGACGAATTTTTCATACAATGCTATCACTCATTAAACGATGTTTTTTTCCGGAACAATTAAAAAGGTTTAGACACGTTATCCGGCGGATTTAGTTTTATATATTTTATTACAAATTAAATACTTGATTATGAGAAACAAGGACAGGTTTCTATAAAATATTCTAATGGCACTTGAGAGCAATACAGAAAATGATTAGAAGTTCACGCATGAACGCAAATATACGAAAACTAATTATTTGATAACAGTAGCAAAATAACCAGTGCATTTGTCATATATTTTTAATCAAATATTCAACTGTGTAATTGCACGAGTTTTGGTTTTCTTATGAAAATGAATTGTGTGTGTGTGTGTGTGTGTGTGTGAGCGCGCGAGTTTATGAGTATTCTTTTGATTATAATTTTCAAAATTTAAAGTTAATGATAGTCTCAAGAAATGAACCCCCTTTCTCCTATATTCAACAGATTCAGGCAAGATGTGGTGGAAGTTCGTCATTATGACAAAAAAAATTTTGCCCTTTTCCACAAATTTATTTGTAACGTACACCGCGTTTCAGTTCATTAAACCCATCTTACAAGATAAAATTCTGATTATTATACATCATATTTATACCTATTTGAGGAAGGGTGGGGAGAAAAGAGAGAGGAGTACGGTAGGCGAGGACACAGGGGAAATGTGGAAAAGCCAAAGAAACAGGGAAACTGAAGAAATGGAGAGGTAAAAAGAGGGGGTGGGGAAGATAAGCACTTGTGGGTTAGAGCATAGTGGCGGGTATCTGGTATCCTGGCTGTAGGAAGGAGGGAAGAATAAAGAAGGGGTAAAGCGGGAAGGGAGCATTGAAGGGATATAGAGGCAGGTGGATGGATGAGGTATAAGTGATTCAAAGAAGGACATTACTCGTTGGAAGGGTTGTTTGACACAACACATACTGAGAGTGGAGGGTAGAGAGGGGGTGGTTGGATGGGAAATACGCGAAGGGTGGAGTCAAATGGAGAGAGTGAGTTTCATTGGTTGCTGTGGAAACGGGATTCTGAGGAGAGCAGAGTGGTTTATAAAAGTATTGTAATTTAAAAGAACATTAATATTTAATTTTACAATTTCTATTTGCTCTAAAATATCAAGTATTTTGCCCTTATTTTCGTAGTGTAGAATCTCCAGATTAAATTTACATGAGTGGGATTGTAGTAGATGCTTAGCTGGGAGTAATGTTCCATCAAAAACCCTCGATGGTTTGGGGTTACCGCCGTAATACATAGAAGCAAGAAACATGGCAATCAAGATGGACAGTGATTACCATTAGTGGTTCCCGCTGGTTGATTGCGAATTGTGGCGCTGCTGCGAGGGGAAGAATAGATCTCGTTACTCTCATTTACGGCCTCGGCCCTCCTGTGAGGTGGGACCGTGGCTTACGGATTCATCGCTTGCTTATTTCCTGGGTCTGACGAAGCCGATGTCGTTATGAATCTGCATGGGGTCATAAGGTCGGTACGTGTAATCAGTCCACTTCACACGCACATGCAATGCACCTCGAAAGAGAATATTTCTGACGCACCCTTACATTTGTAAAATAACAATGAATTATTTCAGAATAATTCAGAAATAACGGTTTAGTACGTAACTTTTACATTGCAGAAGGCTACGTTACGTAACGAAAAATCTATTTCTAGTTCACCAACTGTCACTACTATGGTTCATTTTTACTGGGAGACAGTTTATCATGATTGAGTGTAGATTTTAATTATGATGATAAGACATTAGTCTGCACATTATGTTTTGGTGATTCTGTTTAAGTGTTAATTAAAAATGCACATCTGAAGGGTATGCATTTATGTATAGTCCTAGGATGCATGCATTGAAATTTTGCGTCTACTCCAGGACAAATACTTTCCGCTATCGCTGGGTGGTAAAAAATAATTTTAATGGTCGGTGTATTATTCTTCGCCGGTGTTATAAATTCAAGGTATTCTTTTTGAAATTAAATTTTTTTAAATACGTAGACTCGACATAATTGACCCTAATAGAAGTACGAACAGCACACAACGGTGGCGCTGTATCGAATGCACATTTCGTTACGTTGGGTTTGCTGGCGCCAGGATTATTTCGGGAATTAATCAGTTCCCCCCTTTCATTCACATTGACCTCGACCTTGTGGTCTTCCACCCTGAGGTGAGTTTCTCACGGTTTGCATAGCCACCGCCTCTGGTGTCATGAATATGAGAGTGCGCCAAGGAGCCTGTGAATAAGGAGGGGTGTGGGAAATTTGCAGCGAGGTGATCTGAAGGGTTTTGTACAGCTATAAAAATGTATTCCACCTACCCTCACGCACAATCTCATCAAATCTTCAAATATTGAAAATGATTAATGGTTTTCCGCTTGATTCATTAATTTTTATTGAGTTATCACATGATTTCCAGGTTGGAAGAATAAAAATAAATAAATCTTGGAAGAGATGGAAAATTGGGAATGAATTCAATCTTTTGTATAAAGCTTTAATCATTTACCGGTTGCGTTTTCATACGCAAATAACGGTAATGAGCCATGCTTGCTCGTTTCTTATGAGTCTCTTATCTCGAGCAATGAGCAAGTGAAATTTTGTTGCATTAGAGTCACCTTGCATCACAAAAACGTATTTTAGTTCGTTCTCATGCAGCTCAATCAATGTTGCTCGCTTTAATAGATGACGCAATGGCTGCTTTTGAGTCAAAACTCTATAACGTATAGCTCAAACCGGAGAAACTACATCGTTACAATGCATAAAGGTCTCTGATGGATGTTGGCGTTGTTTGGTGGAGTGTAGAAAGCGGTGAAATAAGAAAGTATTGTAAATCGACGCATCTCTATATATTTTATTCATCGAGTGAGTGAGTGATTTATGACTCATTAGTGAAACCCCCTTCACTCGGAGGCAGCCAATTCATCGCTATGCAACCAAATAAATTAGTTGCCTGTCAATGATTATGACATAGAGGGATGGTCCGAGATAAGCTCAAGGAGCCCGTATTTTCCAAGGCAGTTCTGACGTTTTCAACGGAATTAAGACGGTTTCTCCCAACCTTGGTCATACGTATGTATTAAATGCGTCCCTTCCCAATTAAAATCATTTATCTTCGGGGTACATTTAAAGAGAGCGACAGCGAAGTTTGTGTGAGTTTTTGTGAAGCAAAGAAAGGGATGCGGAAGTCTGGAGAAGAGCACACATATTCGTAATAAATGAGTTCAAGCGTTCTGATGTTGAAACTCTAACCCTTTTGATACGTAACTTTGTCTAGAGCTCTAGTTTCTTTCATTATAACCCAGACCTTCCAGCCTAACCCAGACTGTCGCCAACCTTGATGTCAGTACGATAGGTGAGGGTAGGAGAGACTCAGATGATAGTAAGTCTTGTGGCCTGTCATATGTTCGAAAATACATGTTAGATGTCAGTTCTTTCCTGGAGTCGTTTGGATATTTCAGAATATTTTCAGATCAAGGAAATGAAAAACCTCCGAGTGTCTGCAGATGTATCACCAGTATTTCAACCCGGGATTCACCGCTCATTTTCCGGATTTTCTGCCCAACAGAAAAGGAGACCGCTACAACCGCCTCCCCCCGTTGCAGTGCTGTAATTGGTTCTCGAGACATTCCGACTTATTAAGGGAATGTGCTCGCCTCCCTTTCGAGTGTGCGTGCGTATGGAGCGTGTTCGGGGAAAAGCGTTTGTCTTGCGTTACTATATCAAATATTTCCTGGAAGGTTAATTATTTGAGCTGTTGAATGTGCAATCGATGCGCAACTGAATTCCGAATGAATCTTTGAATCAATGCGAAAACAGTTACTCTTGGTAAGAGGTATCACTCTATCTCTATACAAGTTAGAGGATTTCATGCTGATTACACGTCTCCCCGACTGATTACAATTCTCCCCGAATCTCGTCGAAGACGAAGAATTTTTTTATATCTTCGAGTATTTAATCTACCTACAAAATTCACGAATACCGTTTCGTGATTCAATATTATTATTTTCAAATGTTGCCCAAAAACCTCAACGCTCGAGTAAACCATTCCTCCGTCGCTTTTCCCAGCAGCAAAAATTTCACTAAAAATTAATTATACTTTACAAAGAGTGTGAAGTAACGTAATTACTTATCCAAGGAGCGTTTATATGATGAATGTATTTTAACGCTTTCTAAACCCTTAGGTTTGAATAAATACATGTTCAAATTTCTTGAGAACTTTATATAAACTTAAATGAAAATATCATCGGAGATAAATGGCAGAATTTAAGTGAACGCCCTTAGGTTGAAAGGTTCTCATGAAATTGGTTTGGACAAAACTTGGGGTAAACTGGACAAAGTGGAGCAATGACTTTGGATCCCATGGGATTATGTTGTGTTATGCTGAGGATCTGAGGCGATTTCACAGGAAATATGATTTGGTGTAACTTTTCCCTTGCATTATATAGAAACATACACGCAATGTGTATATTGGTAAATGGAATCAGTCATGCATGTTATGGCTTGAGTTTGGTGGCAGAAGTTATAGGAGTGGAGTTGAGGTGAAAGTGGATGTTCGGTGAAAGTGAGAATTTACTCAATTTAAAACGAATTTAGAAGACACTTTTAACTACTTAACACTTTTTAATACGACGGAATATATGTGGTTGGCATAATATACGGAATTTTAGACAATTGAGGTGAGATATGGCTTCGTAGCTTAAAACTAGTCGGGATAATGAGGTAATGCTGATAATGCGGATGGAGATCGTCTCAGGTGTCGTCCAAAATTGTTTGAAATGTTTGAATTTAAAATGTCGTTTTGGGGTCATTAAAATTTTTGAAGTTACTTCTCATAGATATCGGATTTGTGCCTTCATGTTCCCTGCAGGCCTCTGTTTTCGAAAACCGTGTAACCGGGAGAGTTGGGGAAGGGAGGTGTAAGGAACAAAGGCTGGAATCAGCGAGAAAATAATTGAAAGAGAGAAACAACGTGACTTGCAGCGGTGTTGCTGCGGCGGGGTATCTTGTCCCATTCGTCGCGCCGCATGCCGTCTCGCGTCCCCACTGCGCCACCCGCCGCTCCATTGTTTCAGCCCGTGGTTGATGGAATGGGGGGAGCGCCTCCGGGAAGATAATGAGTCTCCATGCTTGTGGCTGCGAATGGGAGTACGCCCTCGCATTGTGCATCGAAATCTAACAAGGCGTACCTCGCGCATGTTTTGCATCCGATATCCACTGCTAATTGCTAGCGGAGGGGGGGGAACGAGGAGAACGGGGGTCCGCTCCCCTCTGCGCATTCACCACCGAAGCTTCATCCGAGGATTATCTTTTTATTTTATCCTCTGAAATTATGCGAGCCTGGGATTAGCGGATTGCTGTTATTATTCTCTATCCATCCCATTGTTATGGAGTGAGGAATTAAGCCAATAATTCCTGATCAAGTGTTGCTTTGTGTCTTTGGTAACGATCTTTAGCGAAATTGACGATGGATTAATAAAAAATATAGTACATGCGCCATCATTATTTTTCCACGGTTGAAGAAAAAAGTATTTTCGTGGTGAAAAGACGAATTTTTTGTTGAGTTCCCATGGTAGCAGTTTAAAAACAGAAGGAATAAAAGTTACATGAAAAAAAGCTGCGAACATTATAAAATACGCACATTTTACAGTTAAATTTAAATAACGAGAGTATTCGCTGTATATTCATGCGGTTTTTTTAAAATCATCTTGACGAGTAAGTATCAGTTGTAGAAACATAAAAAGTCCCTATTTTAATAATATTTAATGACAAATCACTTCCATTTTAGCGTAAATCTCAGACACTCTTTTGTATTACATGTTGGTGAGAACCGGCAGAATAAATAAAACATGTATTTTGGAGTTTTCAGACAATATTCTATCGTAACAGAATCATAGACATGCAGTTTACCATAAAAACTATTGGAAGAGTCATTTTTATGCAATTATGCGTTCTGCGGTTAACTTAACCCCTCCTTAACCCATATTGGATGTTCTGTGGGTTTGCGTTCCCTTCTGGTCCTCTAATATTCTCGTTAAATGCATTTTTCACCTCCGGAATATGAAGTGGGTTTCATATGCAGCGTGGTAGTTACATCATTTCAATTAATTTTTGCTGAAATTAAAATATTGTCCAAGTGTTTCTATGCTTCCGCCCTTTGCAAAAGTCGAAGTGAAGTTTACCAATACAATTCAAAATTGTTCGCCCATTCTTCTTGAGAAGAATCTCCCTGTTCCCTCGGTTTGCATTAATTTTAAAGTATGCGACGCCAATTCCCACCATTGTAAACTTTTAGCACCATGCTTCCCTCAGTTGGTTATTTTGAGGTCAGGCTTGAGATAATCCTTGTGAGACGGCACATTTTCCCGATTTATTATTAGGGAATCCTTTAAAGTCATTCACGCTGAGCTTTCGTTTTGTAGCAGTAATCTCCTTAAGACACCTAATTAACTTTCTGCAGGGCACCTTTGTTGCCAATCGTCTTCCTTCTATTGTTAAAGGTGTTTTTCTAAAAATAAAACACGTTCGACTACTTTTTCTCATCATCATGAACAGAATTCTCTGATAATCTTGTGATCATTTTTTCACTGAGGTTTCAGTATCCTTTTTGATCTTAGAAGAAAACCATAAAACAACATGTTAGCTACATGAGGTCGTTAACATTTTGTTTCGCGGTGAAACTCTGGCTAACTCTATAATTGTTTTTCTTCGCAAAGCATTGCCAAAGTTTTAATTGTTTTTGTGTGTGAGTGCCTCGGAGTATCCAACCTGGACGCGAGCCGTGTGGCTCCATTACAACTTGTTATTGTATTATATATATTATATATATATATATATATATATATATTTGTATATGTATAACTTTTGGACAGCACAATAGAACACAGAATAAAACAGATAACACGTAAAAGGACACTCACACTGTAGATGATTTAAGCTTTCGGCCTACTCCGAGGCCTTCTTCAGGTCAGACTCTGTTTTATTCTGTGTTCTGTTGTGCCGTCCAAAAGTTATATTGCTCTCGTGAGTACTTCCGCCTTCCCCAACTCTCCTGTGTTCGTCCTTTATGTGTGTTCCTATCCCCTTTAACAGACAGAGAAACAAGTGGGAAGCTATTTTATTTTTAATTCAGTGCTCTCGACTTTGAAGTTGTTTTCGGATATTTTGTTCTGTAGAACACCATATTTATGGAAATTGTCAATTATGTTCATCAGTCGTGGAACAACGTTATCAGAAAAACTAAGTTCAGAAATCAGTGAATTACATCAAGTTATTCAGCATGGCTCTTAGAAGGCGATCTCTTAGACATAAATGGGAAGTTGTGGTTAAAAGATGTCAATATAATGAAAGCTCTGAGTGGGCAATGAATATTTTTCATAAAATATTCCTGAGCTGTTTAGAAAAGCTATAACAATCCAACAAAAAGGATAAACAATCATTCGAAGAAAGAATTTAATCACAGAAATAAATGATATTCAACAAGGGATAAGTAAGTACTGTTTAAATACGGTTGGCAGGTAACGCAGAAGCTTTCATTGGTTGGTCGGGTTGATATAATCGAATATGGAGCCAAATAATCGACTGACTATGCTTTATTTAAACTGAATATTTCATTTTTTATGGGAGAATATTGAATTCAATTTGATAAATATTCGGTGGTAAATATCGCACCATGGGCGATATGGCACGGTGGAAGGGCTTGGGCGTTCCGATGACCCCTGTAGCTGTTCTGTCGGGAGCAGTAATATTCGCTCCTGGTATGGTCACTCATGCCTGATAAGTCGAAGGTTAGAAACCACTCGGAAGTTACGTAGTCGGCGCAGCGCCTGTTCCTCTAGAGAGGCAGTTGCAAAGGCGTCAGATACCGGTGGGGCGGCCATTTAGTGATGATCTCACGTTAAAAATACCGTTGAGGAAGGCAATCAAGAGACTAGGCCAAATTGGCAGCGTGCCGTGTTCGGTAGCGGGAGAGGTGAGGCTCTCGCGGTGGCCACCACCCGCAATCTGCAGTAGTAACGCAAAAGAAGGGAGATTAGAGACTTAATATGTTAGGATGATGTTGAGAGCAGAGGCATAGGAAAATTCAAGCTGGAGACGGGAAGATGCAAAATTGATATTTTCGGGTTTTGTGACGTAAAATAGAATGGGTTGACCGAATGATATTTGTAAATAATGTATGCACAGCGGAGAGAATGAGAATCGGGATAGGTCGCCAGAAGTATGGAATGAAAAGATTAATAGAATCGTAAGAAACATAAAATAGGTTAGTGATTGGATATTATTGATAAAGCTAGTAAAAGCTCTACCAACGAACTTGGTTATTGTTCAGGTATACCACGTTTAACATACTATTTAACAAAAAGAGGAAGAAATTGAAAAGGAATTTTATCAAAAGTAGAAATAATTGCGTGTCCCTGGAAAATAACATAAATAAGTGACGTGGGATTGGAAAGAGAATGGAGGGGTGAAAGCGAGGGAAAGGTCATGTAAACGATTGATTATTCATGTGATGATTAGGGATATAGACGAGAGAAGGGAATTGAAAAAAAAATGTAAACAGGAAAACAGGTGGGAAGAACCAGAATGGAATAAATAATAAACCGAGGCGGGCCGCAAAAAAGGGTGAAAGAAGTATAGTTCAAGAGCCAGTTTGAGGATTAAGAGAGTTTACAGAAATTTGGTGAAATAGCTCACTGCACCGGAAGGTGAGTTTGAATTGTTTGATTTTTTTGAAAGAAAGGAAAATCAATGTGAACCACTTAGACATGAGAGGAGGGTTATTCATTTAGCATGGAAAGATACAAGAGAGATAGAAAGATAAAATGATCAGGTATGGTAAAAGATTCAGCCCAAAAGTTAGAGAAAAAACCATAATGTGATGTATTTAGGGAAACTTTATGCACAAGAATACTTATATTCAGGCTTCACTTCGTGGAATTGTTTGATCTCCATAAAAACATATTGATAACTATTTTAACAGGACACAAGAATATTTTATTGCAAAATCTAATAGGCTAATTGGAATGAAATAGGGCAGTGGGGATAGATACAATTCCTTCGAAACTACCGAAGGGTTTACGGAAACCTGGGAGGAGGAGTTTTTATGGATTTAATCGTAACATTTCTGAGGAAGGGACGTGGCCGAAATATTTCTTCAGTTCAATATTATTCCCAACCCAAGAAAGAGAAAAAGTAGCGAGGATTATAGAACAATAATTTTGATTTCGCACGCAGCTAAGGTGGGTCTTAGGATAATCTATTAGTCAATGGACAGGAAGGAATAGATTACTTGGGTGATGGTCGGTTTTGTTTTGTGAAGGACGGATTTACGTATGATACTAATGATATAATGAGGTTACCGATAGAAAACAACATGGAATAAGATCTGTATTTATTTGTTCTCATGGTTTCCAGAAGACATACAATAGAGTTGATTGTGATTAATGAATATATCATATGACTGAAGATAAGGATAGATTGGAAGAAAAGACGACTTTTCCACTATCAATACATCCATAAATATGCTCAGACATGAGTGTTGAACGGAGAGTCCGGATGAGGAGCGTAAGGAAGAGGTGTCTTTTATCACCGTTGCTTTACAGAGTATGTGCGGAGGAAATGGTTACAGAGGCATGGGGATAACTGGAGACTGGTAAGAAAGTGTTTGGGGAATTGATAAAATCATATTTGACGATGACCAAGCTTTATTAACTAATCAGCCAAGGGGTTTCAACAGTGTTTAGATCATTAAAAATTATCGTATCCTGATTCTTGAATAATCGATGTAAACACAATAGTGATTATAAGGTTTCCAAGAAAGAGGAAAAATTAGTTCAGCGTTGAAACTTGAAGGCACTGACAAGAACAGGCGGTACAATTTGACTATTTTTGAAGTGTTTCAAAGAAGTACGGTCATAAGATGAAAAACTACGTTATGTAAAAAAACTTTCAAAATGTAGAGTAGGTTGGTGACAGAGATGTTGGGTTAGAGAACTGTTAACTGTTGAGAAAAGTCTCATTAAAGCTTTCATATGGCGCATAGAGGTTTTGTACAGCATGGCCAGTGAAGTGAATTGATCACTGTGGATTGGAGGCTATTGCAATGTGAGTGTGGAGAAGGGTGGGGGAGGCGAAATGGATGGAAGTTGAAGCAAACGAAGGGGTACTACACAGGGGAGGAGGAGAGGGGATTATGTAGGAGGAAAGGATAATTCAAAGCATTTGGGTTGGCGATTGACTGTTGAAGGCTATTACAGTGTGTAGAACGTTGAGAAAGCAAAGCGAGTTTGGGGGAGGAAAGCGTTAGACATGTTAAATAGAATAGGGGTAGAAATTATGTTGATTTGAAAAACAGAATATTTTAGAGTTGGATGTCAGTTTATGTTTTGTTTGGCTAGGACTAGAATTGCGGCGATGTGCATTTGTTGTTCTTCCAAAATATTACCAAGTTATGATAATAAAGCGGTCGCGGTGGTCTAGCGGATAGAGCGTTGGACTGCTGACCGGAGGGTCCCGGGTTCGATTCCCGGGCAAGGCACTTTGGGCACCTACAGCTCCACCCAAGCTTGTTGATTTTTCGGGTACCAGATCTTCCTGGGAAACCATAACCGGCACAGGGAAAGGAACTGGCCCCCCTACCCTGATGTGTGAATATTCACACGCCGTCGGGCTTGGTACATGGGTGAGCTCTTCATCACCTACTAAACCGACCTTCGGGTTGATTACTGTGTTTATGGTTTTTTATGATAATAAAAATATTGCAACAATTCCAATCCTGGACGTGAAATGGCTCTCGACTATCTGTCCCAATGCCCATAAATAGCACGTACGTGTCAACAACTTAGAAGGAATACTCTCGTATCTAATTCAAACTGTACGCTAGTGCATGCGATGTATTTTGACATTTACATAAAATTGGCGAAGAAGTGGGTAGATTCCTCGCTGGCCAACAGTCACCGCCAATGTAATGTAGGTTGTTTTTATTGCGAGACTGTCTGCACACCGCCTTAAACTTAAACGGAGTTCCATTTAGTCGGGTGGGCGCTTTATGACGGGGGTTGGAGGGCACAGTACGAGATTGGGCCGCGTTGCTTTAAGGGGGCCAAGACTTCGGGGCGCCGCGCTGCCTTGGTCATTTTTTTTAAAGAGATGGGAGTGTCGCACGCTTTGCAAACACCCCCCCGTGCAGGCCGCTCTCTCCTCACTTGATGGACGATGCCTCCCACCCCCTCTTTGCTTCCTTAACCCCCGCCCCGACCATACACCCACCACGCACCCCATTTCTTCCCCCGCACACACACACACGAACACCCTTGGCCCTCCTTCCGGCCGGGAACGAGACGCAGGTAGCAAAGCCCGCCTCCGAAATTGCGAAACTTGAGGCCGTAGGTCGTCCAAAGGGAAAATATATAGCCATGAATTATTCACGGCCAGCTATCCCGCCTCCTGCTCTCACACTCCCCTTCTCCCGGCGTCGCCGTCTTGTTTCACGTCTTCGTTAGGGCTCTCGCGGTGAATTAGTGCGATCCGTAAAACCCGTGAACTGATTGTTATTTGCACATCGTTCGCCGCGTGTGACTCCGTGCTCTCGTGGCTCACTCACGCTGTGGGTGTGCGCTTGAAGATGCGGTGCGCGCAAGACTCCTTCCTTACGTTCCCCAAGTATCGAGGAAATGGCAATCCGAATCACGTTCTCGAAGACTTTGGTGCGCCGAGTGGAAGTTAACATTCTCCCTCGGTTACGTGACTGCGAAAATCCGAGGAAATGAAAGGGATAAATGATTTATTGGCAGAAAAAATGTTAATTCGTCAGAATTTCAAAAGAAATTCTCGTGTAATTTTTATTTTTTTTATGGCATTAGAAAAATCAAGTTGATTATCCAATTATTATTTCCCATGATATTCCTAAAGATATTTTCATGACTCAGTAATGATTCCAATTCATATATTTAATGAATTTTATAAAAGTGATTATTTATTTATATTGAACGATAATTAGACGCAGCTTTGAAAAAAAAATTCTTAGTCATTTGACCTACGCTGAGAAAATATTTTGAAAGAAAAATAATTAAATCATAATCTAATTGCATCTTAAATGATGCCTTCCTTCATTAAAACGGATTAGATTCTATTTCCTCGGAACGGGAAGTCGGTAGGAAATTACATTTAATGACTTTCATTTTACCGGTTATTCATCCAAAAGCAATCTTCAGTGTACTGATTTCTGATTACTGCTTGTGATGTTGTTTCAAAGAACTCCGGCGAATGGCGAACAAGCCGTGGGTTTTGATGAACTACGATTAAAATCATTCAGTAATCAACCCGAAGGTCGGTTTGGTAGGTGATGGCAGAGGGCACCCATTACTAAGCCCGACAGCGTGTGCAATTCACACATCAGGGTATGGATGCCAGTTCGGGCATCTGGAAGATCTGGTGTAAAGGTGTAATTAGGTGTATATAGATATATACACCTAAGCGTAATGTGATACACACAATGTTCATTTTAGCATCCCTCCCACCCTCTGACCCTCCACTCAGACTCAAAATGATAGATAACGCGTTTATCTGGCTCCTGGATTCCTGGACTTAACCAGGAATTATTATTAAGCATTAATTTCCCCTATCTTCATATATTTAAACCTCTTCTTCCTAAAAATTCCCCTCCCAACTCTTCCCCTCGCAAACCTTTCCCCACCTTCACCTTCCATCCAGCTCAGCAGCATACTTACGTCAACGAATACAATATGCAACGTTTTCATGTGCATTATATTTGTAAGTTAGATGGGATTATCTGTTATTCTTGCTTGGTTACGTTAAATAATATATATGGTGCACAATAATGACACCGTTGTCAAGGATGTAAGTTCTTATCCATTAAAAATTCTCAATAATTTTAAGTTTAATTTCCTGATATATGCCAAAAAAAACCTTTAGAGATTTAGATGATATTGCACCTATATTCATGCCGTCTTTAAACTTTCCATTACCAGTACTTATGAGGTGAATTTATTAAAAAAAACATGGGTGACAATAGATCAAGGTGCTTGGCTAAAAAATCATGTTGTACATATTAATGCTTGGCCCACCTTAAAGTACCCGCTAAAAACTTTGTATAATATAATAATAAGTATTATTTGTGCCGAAATTAAACCCCTCTACCGACGATTTAAACTGTCTAATTGCGTGATTTCATTCAGAAACTAGTGATTTACGAAATTATTACTTTACATTACTCAATTTGTTTGGGCGGGGGGTGACCAACAATAATTTGTCAGCGTATACCGGCCGGCAGAAATTAAAACTGTTGGTATTTTTTTAACTTTCCCAAAAGAACTTGAATTCTGGGTAATCATTGATCTTCCATAAATAATTCTTTCGAGTGTTATTAGTCTTGCATGAGGAATTTTCTGTAAGGCAGTGGTTATCATCTATAGCGAGTCTACTGCTGATTAAACAGAACTGGGTTATGCTCAGAGGTTATTTCCTTCCCTCCACTAATTCATGAATAGTAATCCACCAGAAGATTGCTTTAAGAGCGGATAAAGAATATCCTGTAGTAATAAATAGTTGACGTGAAGTCACGCGTCAGGTGAAGAAAGCACCTCTCTCTCTCATCTTATTTTCGCATTCAGGGTTCTAAGAATATATCGTTCTGCATGGAGTTAGGTGTTCGAGAGACAGCACACGATATGAATCGAAAAACTTCAGCTACAAAGCAGAATATTCAACCCAAGAGGTCACCGGCGCGTTGCCTCTCTCGTCATTTTGAAAGGAAGTGTTCACGATAAGAACTCTTCGGGCAAAATGTCGTTTGCTTTGCTTACAGCAGTGATAAGTTGTTTAGCGTGTTCAATAAATAGAAGAAAAGAGCTCATCAATGAAAGGGCGTTCGCCATTACTCTGTGCGATGCGAGAGAGGAAACCAGTGTCGAGTGAGCAACAGTGCAAAGACTGATTGGCCGGGCTGAGAGGGGGAGGGAATTTCCGAAATAAGGAAACAGGAAGGAGGGCGGTTGAGAATGGAGAGGATGGCCTGCATCTTGTGCGTGCGTCTCCCTTGCGTAGGTGCGCCTGTGAAAGAGATAATGGCTGAGGGTTTTCTGTTGGTGTCCACACACAAACACACACACTGCGCCCTTGTTTTGACGCCGCCGGGGCGGGATGCCGTGTTTTGTTTCCACTCCTTTCCCGTGACGTATTGGGGGGGTCAGGGGCGGATATACTGCCCAACGAAAGTCTCCTTGGTGCTGGTGCCCTGGTGCTGGAGCAGTCGGCTGAGCTATCATCCACTCAAGCCACGGCGGGACACTCTGACCCACTCTCACCCGGGCTGGTATGGAGATTGGAAATGCAAACCGTCCTTGAGAATGCCATGCACTCACCTTAATGGCTTCTGACCGCGCCGACGAAAAAATATTCTACTCCCTATCTCCTAAAATATCCTGAAATGTTGGAGTCAAAATCTCGATGAAAGTGATCCTTGAAGGTGAAATTGGACTATGACTCAAAGATAATGATGAACCTGTGCCTTATAACAAATGTGACAATTTTACATCGCTGTATAAACCGTAAAAAGCATTTATATAAATTTAATGTAAATGTATATATAAATGTTATGTAAACATGGTCACTGATGCAAAATGATAAACGTAAGTTGGAGGCTTTTGAAATGTGGGTGTGGGGAAAAATGGAGCTGGTGAAATGGATCGAAAGGAAAACAAATGAGGAAGTACTGGAGAGGGTGGGTGAGGAGAAGGGTTTGTTGAGAGAAATCCTATGGAGGCTGGAAAAATGGATGAAAGGCGTATTGATCGGTTGTCGGATGCTGAAGACCGTAATTGAGGGGATAATGTTAGTCAAACGAAGAAAAGACAGGGACAGGATAGGCATGTTGTACAGGATGGGGATGAAGAGACGAAAGAAATACACAGAGATGAAGAGGGACCTGATGCAGTGTGTCGCTCGACTGTATTTTGTTAAGAGTCACGAAATACTATATGTATTTGGTAGTTGTGTCCAGCCAAAAACCTACGTAATCGGTAGATAACTTTATTTTGTAAATATTTATAAATATACCAAAGGACTCGAATAAAATTACTTTTGTTTTCCTCTTTCGGTAAATATGATTTTAAGTTCACCTTTTCATAAAATGACACAATGCTTAAGATTGTGTCACAAACTTTAAAAACATTTTTTGTATAAATGATTATAATATTAATATGTTAAATGTTTACAGAATTTGAAATAACTTGTAAGACTTTGAATTGTTATCTACAATAATGTGCTACTTACTATAATGTCATTACGGTGATCGTAGAATTTGAGGAGCTCTAATGGATAAATAAGAGGAGTGTTCAAAAATTACCTGGAATTTTAATTTATTAGACAATAATATTCATTTATTCTTATACATTGATGTTGCAACCTTCCAAATAGTTCCCACTGGAAATTATGCACTTGTACCAGCGCTTCTTCCAATCCCCGAAACGCTCCTCAAACTCGATCTTTGAGATAAACTTAAGTTCTTTCAGCGATGCGCTTTTAATGCCGTCTACGGCTGTAAAGCGACGGGCATTCAAGGTTCTCTTAATTTTTGGAAATAGGGAAAAGTCACACGAAGCCATATCTGGCGAATATGGAAGATGAGGCATCGTTACTGTATTGTTTTTGGCCAAAGATTCGCGAACAAACAATGAAGTGTTAGCTGGTGCATTATCGTGGTGCAAAAGCCATTTTGGAACGAATTTTGCTGCCACGCGTTTCATGCCAAATAAATTGGAAAAAATGTCATGACATAATCCAATCGATATGCTAACATCATCAGCGACCTCTCTAATTGTGATTTGGCGATCGTTCATAACCATGTCTTTCACTTTTTTCATATTTTCATCGATTGTTGATGTGCTGGGGAGTCCAGGGCGTTCGTCATCTTCAAGGTCTTCATGGCCTTCTTGGAAACGCTAAGACCACTTGTGAGCTCTTGATTTACTCATATCAGACTTACCATTGGCCTTTGTTAACATTTCACACACTTTATTTCATTTTTACGCAAAATTTGATACAAATTCCTTGATCCATTTCTTTCAACAAAAGAAACTCGCCGAGCTCATAAAACATGTCTAACCTTAGTGGCTGTCACAGACAAAGGCCACAATGAAAACAGCTGAAAGTTTTATCAAACTTCAGGGGCATGTCTTCCAACATAATAAAAATAAGTTTGACAGTTGGACTCTTCAAGCCCGCGAAATGAAAAAATTCCCGTTAATGTTTTAATACACCTCATATATTTCGTTTCAAATGTATAGGGACTTTGGGACATTTGAACAATCAATTTTAACTGCACTCACGCATATTTAAATGCATATTATGATTGATTACAGTATCTCTTGCTTATCGCAAAGTTTCCGTTTCGAGGATACATCAAAATATAAACTTAATCTCAACCTCACATTGGTCAGGGTAATGTCACCCGTTAAAATCAGTTTGTATTCTTATCGCTGGCAAGGAAAATGAAAAAAGGGAATCAAAAAATGTTATATTTTCATGGAATTAGTGCCACGACCAGCATAATTTGTTGTCCTTTCCGGAAAGCGTTTCCAAACGGACGAAGACTACTGGCAAGGAACCCTTTTCGCAGCCAGTTAAAACATTTCTACATGGCTATCTTAGAGGCAGTTGTTTGCTCATTTGGTAAAATAAAGGAAACTTGATTGTTCTACTTTTGCTTTGATGGAAACTTGAGTACCTACTTTGAGAAGTTCGTAACCAGTTCTTTTCACGTGTGGTGGAAGCATTGATATTCCGGTAATAAATGAGTGAAGTTCCATTCTGGCTCTTCTTTCTTCGGCTGTGAATCTCGCAAACTCGCAAACCCCATTTTCAGGACTTTCAACAAAATTTCATCCAAGAATATTTCAAACCTTTCTTTTGCGATGAAATATTATCTACAAGTAAAGTGTATTAAACGCCTGTTAATGGTTTCTGGTTTCACTTAATGGAAATAGTAAAAACATGTTAACACAAGAAGCAACGAACTTTCGTTATCAAGCTGTAATATTCTGTGGAAAACTTTGTTGTGGAAACTGCAAGAGTTAAATTCATTTGGAGTATGAATCAAACCACTTAATTCTGATTATCTCATCATGTACTAAAGCAATCAAAAATTGAAATTTCCTCCAATCTCTTCCACCAAGTGAGAGTCACCATTCTGGTCAAAGTTTCGCAGCTCGACTCCAATGTATCGTAATCAACTCAACTACTCTGGAATATAAGCATCAGAGTTGAGCGTCGAAACGTCGTCGACTAGAATGGAGACTCTCTCCCGGTGAAAGAACCGAGAGGAACGTCTTCGAGAAATATGCCGGGAAAGGAGCAGATCTTACTTTCGATCCATCGGTGTTCTTTCTTGCCACTATCACGCTTAGTGTATTCCCGAATCTTCGAATGAAAAAACCCTGATGAATAGAGAATAGTCAGGAAACATCTTTATGAGGAAGATGTGAGGGAGGGCGCACTGCAAATATTGATTGCTATTGGTTACCCAGCAAGATACCTGCCGGGGAGTCCTCTTAAAGGTGAGCCCAAAAGAATGGATGCTGGCTTTCATGCCCACTTGGTACACACTTTGAAATAGTGAATACCCATTTCAAAAGGACAGGATTTACTGACCCACCTATTTTAAAGCGTGTTCGAATTTTGAATGAAAGAGTCCCAAGAGATTGCCAAATATTATTTATATATTACAGAGCTTGGGAGATCATCTGAGACTGAGTAGAGCAGTGTTGATATTAATAAATATTGTTTAAAGAACCCATTATCATGTGCTGCATGATGCCCTCAGAAATTCTTGTCAAAATGACTTCACCAATTATGTAATTTTTTTTTAGAAATTTAACCATAATTGCTGTCTAAAGATTTCAATTTAATGCATCATCGCATCAGACTAAGTGCCAGTTAACATTAGAAGTATTGTGGATTTTTGGGCACGTGTATTGCATTTTTTTTTCGTTTACCACATAAAGTAGGTTCACCTAAATGTTTCAAAGGAAACATTGCGATTTATTTTGAGGAACAATGCACATATGCAGATAAATAATAATTTAAAAATATATATATTGCAAGAGGAACGGAAACTGAATAGTTGATCTTCGAACCAGAGAGCAAATTGGCAAATTGTCTTTTGAAATCATTTTAGTTATTTTTCTCGTATCTCTTCCTGATATTTATTAAAAAGCCAGGGTTTATTCCCCAGAATATAGTGAGTTCTCAAAAGGGTAATACCTTTTTGGTTCACAGACACACACACATACACACACACTCATATATATATATATATATATATATATATATATATATATATATAAATATGAGTTCTGTTCCTAATTCCTCTTGAGAAAGGTGGTGGGACCACCGAAAATTCGAGAACCAGTGAGTTTTTCCTCTTTTGTGTTTTGGTTTCTGTGTTTGTTTGTTATGACTTATCAGTGAATTTACATTACACGTTTGTGGGTTTTCCAAAAAAGTGTATATATATATATATATATATATATATATATATATATATATATATATATATATAGATGATGCGGAAGTACTCACGAGAGCAATATAACTTTTGGACGGCACAATAGAACACAGAATAAAACAGATAACACGTAAAAGGACACTCACACTGTAGATGATTTAAGCTTTCGGCCTACTCCGAGGCCTTCTTCAGGTCAGTCTGACCTGAAGAAGGCCTCGATTTCGAATTAAATCAAAATGATAAAGTCAATTTTTTGGCGGCTATTTTGTGATAACACACGTTTAAGAAAATCCATTCCCATCGTTCGGTGGTAATGAGCTTTCGAAGCGTGTTTGTTGATGATGCGGAAGGCTGCTCACAGCGTCATTAGAGCACAGCCTTCCGAAACTTCAGGATTTCAGCAATGCGGACCATTTGAGACTTCTAATGAATTATAAAGATGAATATGGACTTTTTGTTGGAAGGATGTAAACGAAAGTACTCAAGTTATTTAAGTACATACTTAAACTGAAGTTTTCATAGGCTAATGGAGGTATCCAATGTATACCATTCGTTTATTTAAAAGTCATTTCATTCTACTCTTTTGGTAGAACTGGGAATCATAAATGTTACGTGATCGAATTATTTGAGAAACTTTGATATGGAGCGTAGTTATGTACGGCGCAAAAACGTGGTCATTGAAGCAGGAGGGTAGAGGTTTATTGGAGGCTTTTGAAATGTGGGTGTGGAGAAGAATGGAGAAGGTGAAATTGACCGAAAGGAAAACAAATGAGGAAGTACTAGGGATGGTGGGTGAGGAGAGGGGTTTGTTGAGAGAAATCCTATGGAGGCAGGAAAAATGGATGAATGGTGTATTGAGCGGCAGTGGGGTATTGAAGAAGGTAATGGACGGTAGAATGTTAGGCAAACGAGGGAAGGGCAGGAACAGGATAGGGATGTTGGACGGGATGAAGGGAGGAAGGAAGTACACAGATGTGAAGAGTGACTTGATGTAGAGTAGGTTGCTGGATTGTAATTTGTTAGGAGTCACGAAATATGTATTTGGTAGTTGTGTCAATCAATAAACCTACCTTAACGGTAGATTACTTAATCATAATATACGGTATACATTTTAAATTAAGTAATATATATAATATATACATATATAATTCGCCAAGCTCAAATGGCACGTTGGATCTCTGGCAACTAGCGCCGATAGTGGGCGGGGCTATAGTCCGCGTCATGGCCGCCATTTTACACCAGTTCGCGTATTTATTGGGCATTCTACTTGTTAAGAAATTGATGCATTCATATATACAGATATATATCCATTTATTTACCAAATATTTATTTTAAAAAGTGTATTCGTAGGAAATCGAGTCAAGTTATATTTCTCAAGGTAACTTTATCATATCGTAACACACAAAATTACTTTTCTGCAATGTAGTTCTTATTACGTATTATCATCTCAGTATAATAGGCGAAGAGTATATTAGAATATAATATTGTTCAATGGTAAGAGATGGAAAGTGTTCTTTCGAATTTCGCTTTGTTATTCCAAAAATTTAGAACACAGCGGTTTGAACTGGCCAAACGAAGCTTACTGCTGAGGAAAAAGGGATTTAGAGGGCAGTCTTAGGAGCTTCGGCGATGGATGAATAGGTAATTTTAACTATCAAGGCCCGTGAATATATTCATAGATTTTAATACATATGGAGTTTTAGCCTTTAAGCCCATTCACATTGAAATGAAATGTTTGTTAAGATTAACAAATTAATGGCATTGTGTGTTTAAAATTTTATTCGTATTGAAGCAAGTTTCTTTTAGTACCTAGCACCTTGTTATCACTAGTAATATTTTCCTACACAATTGCTTTACCTCGGATTAGACTTAACAGTAGATAACTACTACTACCTTTATAAATGATTGGTAATAGAAATAGTTTATATCAAGACAATAATGATTTAAATAAATGCGTGCGACTGCAATGAATGGAAATGGGTGTTTCCAATCTACGTATTATGACTCTATCATACTACATGCAAAAAACAATTCATATGACCTCATTCAGTATTCCTCAATACATATCTGAAAGCCTAGTTTCTTGTGATGTGCGGAAAAAGAATCGAATATCCATGTTTGAATTGTCTTGGCATGTTCTCCTAGCCATTCATTATCTTTACGGTACATTTCAGATTCCGCAATAACCGCTAATGCACTTACACGGGTGAGCTCATGTAATCAATCAGCCCTTCTCGTTAGCCTAAATGTGGAGAAAGAGATATTCAGGAGCACTGTCCGATAAGTGCCTCCCTACTATTCACTCTTCTCTAAGAATCCGACGCTACCGACTGGTGGTGCCGAATCCTTATAATTTCAGCCGTTCATAAAACACATAAAATCAATAAGACCGTAATTATTATAGTTGTTATCTTTTCTTCTTCATTATATGATTTAATATTAGATGTTCTTCATGATGAATTGAAATATTTCATTAGTTTTAATTCTGGCCTTCGTGATTTTACGTATAAAATAAAAAGTTTTAAAATTTTTTCCCAAAAAAGAATTAATGGCAGGCTCAAACCAATTGTATGCTCCAGGAAGTAGTGTTTTATCATTCAAATCAGTAATTTACTAAGATATTATTTCTAGCAATATGTGCATGAAAGAGGTGTTTCAGTTGTGGGTAGAAATGTCTACAGTTCTTCACATTTAATTAATCAGTTTATATTGAACTTTTGTATGAAGCTGTATAGTATTTTAAAAGCCCACTTGCCCCGATTGTTGACACGGTCTGAAAATTACGCTGGTAATATGAAAACACTGGTAAAATATAACCGATTATTCATGAAAATTGATCCGCCTCTCCCATTCGCCATTTTAACTTTCTTTCATCCTGCACTTCGTGTCAAGCAAGTGCTCACTTTACATTAAATATCGTGGTGAGTGTAATGATATGAATTTAAATTTGTTTATTTCATCAATATTCTCCTTTGAAATTTTGCAATACGTCCTTACGGTTTCACCCGCATTCCTCTGAAATACTCACCGAGTACTTAGCATAGTGTACACACCTCCAGCCCTTTTGATGTCTCTTTAGTATTTCCCTGAGATGGAGGATGTGGCGATGAAGGTCCCAGAGAAGTGCTTACTGCGTCGCGCCGGCGCCACGCAGTGAGCGCTCGGAGTTCATTTTAAAGTGGAATAGTAGCATTGAGTATTAATTTAAATTTCCTCTTCCAAGACGGAGAAAATCGTTGCTTCGAGGCAGGTGACTGACTCTCTAGGAGCCAGGTTATCGAGAGCACCTCCTTGGGAACCGCGTCGAAGGCCGACCACGCCATCGCACACTAAACACGCGAAGTTGCCATTATAATTTAAGGGAGCTCCGAGGGCGGCGCACGCGTCGGGCGTTAGCTGGGGCCGGTCGGCATTTGCATGCGCCCCGCGAGTCATGATTCTCGCCCCGCCGGCGTGTTTGGGATCGGATTGAGTTCGTGAAAGATCGTGATCGTTCCATTCGTGTTAGAAGGTGGGCCGAGAAGGATTGTGACGTAACGGAGGGGTGGTTGGGTCTTCCTTGTTTTCCTGCGTAACGATCACCGCTGTCCCCCCTACCACCTTCCCCTCTCCCCCCGCCGCAACTTCCCCCGGCCCGAGTGGGGGCCGGTCCCGTCCATTGGCGAATGGGTGTTGGGATCTTGCAGAAAAATAACTCCACGGTTTATGGAACCTGGAAAAAAATTCCACGTGCTAAAACTCAGCAAGTTCTCCCCAAGGTCGCTTCGCGCCTTTAGTTATCGAACTTGGTAGTCCTGTGGCAGTCCATTATATCGTCGAGAACTTTCAGGGAAAGAAATTCCTTTTTTTTAGTGCACTAGATTTCATGGAGTCGGGCAGTTTCCAATAAAATCGCGTCCGTTTTAAAGTGCCGAGTAGAAGGAAATAGAAGAAGGAATGGGTGATACTGTGCAATTAATAAAGCCAATAAAAACATTGGTTTTGAGAAATAGAAATAAATATGTTTGATGTGCTTGCTTTTATCACCGGCGCGAGATAGTAGTGTCTGCTTAAAGATTAACTTGGGCGTAGAATTTGCGAGACGCCATACTAAAAATGTCGTTCCGCAGCCGTCAATCCCTGTGTCAATTACCCACCACCATTCCATCGGATGAGGTGTCTCCTTCCCACGTGCGATACGATTCAACACTGCGGAGATTCCATTGATGCCCTGCTCCTTCGGCTGTCAAGTACTCTTCCGCTTATTCAAGTTGAATCAAGATAATGGTGATTGATTTCAAATTTCCCATCTCAGGTTATTGAGCTATTCTCGACTTATTATTGATCCTGTGGCAGCTGGACGCAGCGCGAGATATTACTTTAAGTAACTACAGGAAATGTCTTCCATCGATCTACGCATCAAGTAACACCACGTGTTGGTTTTATTTCACCGACTGGTGCAGTTTTCGTTATGTCATCCTAAATGTTAGCTGGATATGCTGGTTCATATTTTTTCCTTGGATTTCTGGCCAAAGAGAGAAAGAGCGCGGGTGCGATCTAATAATTTGTACCGATTTTTTCGGCTCAGGCTCATCTCTATCTAAATACGTCTGAATAACACCCCTCAAGCCGACCCGAGAGTGTTTGGCGGGAGGTGCCAAGCCACCAGCCATACCAGTCATTCATACACCATCACAATCATTAGACCTCTGAACAAATATCAGTTCGATCATGCACTCGAACCAAGGACCCGGAGGAAGGTACTTCTTTACATGAGATAATATTCAGTTACGGGATACAATTGTCCAAATAATAAGAGAAAAGTGTTATGAAGATGATTCTAGTTGAATTTCTTATAGAATAAATATATACACCATCAATTATAACCATCTCCTTCGCGCCTGCGGTTATATCTATATTTATCTCTAATGTTGCGAGGAAAAAACGTTTTAAATCTCTCTTTTACGCTATGTATAACCCCGTGTCTACGTACGTGACATGATCTAGGTTTTTACATGGGGATGATACGGGTAATATGAGTTCTTGGATGAGTGATCTATCGCAAATTTACGCAATAATTTTCAACTGTAATCAACCTTCGGTCAAATAGTGGCTCCCATCTATTCGATGGTTTCTGGCTCAACTTTGTGGAGCCCATGTTCGTGGAATTGAGAACACAATGTATTTTTCCACTGTCCTTTATTTGGTACTACTAGTGCTAATATTGACTCCCATCCTATTTCTTCCAATAGTGTCGTGACTTCGCTACCTTGTTCACAACAACTGTTCACAAACTTAGTTGCTCTACGTTGCACTCGATCTCGTTTCAATATTTAGCCTGGCTCGCGAGGATCCCACACAACCGCAGCATAATCTGGGTGGGCCCTAAAGTGAAATAACAGAGCTCGTTTGACCCTCTCATTACATTTGACAATTATCATTTTTATGAATCCTAACTTTTTATTTGATTTTTTCACACATTTCAGGAATGTGTTTTTCCCAGAACGTGTCGTTAGTCATCGTAATAACCAAATATTTTACCGATTCTACGTTTATTATGTTGGTTGTTGCTGTATGGGGTGTTTTCGAGTGAAATACCCTTCTTCCAAAAATTCATATAGCTCATTGTTGTTATCAGAGATAAATGCATTACGTTCAATTACTTTTTGCAAATATCCTCGGAATATATAAATATATAAAAATATATATATATATACATATACATTTATATATATATATATGATTTCTTAGAAGTAACACGGAAGTGATGAATAAAAAAACTTCTGACTTGCAAACTTTTCCCGGCATTTTATATAGGTCAGTGCTCTATACCCCTGAACCTCAGGGTGAACAATCATCGCGCCTCATGTAATCCCTCTTCCCCGTCCGCGGGTCTCCCCATCCCAAAATATGCCTCCCACCACAACACCCCCTTCAACCACTTTTACAATGTTTCCGTTCTAGCATCCCTTCCCCCATCCGACATCATCCTCAATCTGGAAATTTCTATGCCCGAATTTGTGTACTTTGCTCTGGAAATTAACCTACTGGAATATTATTTCCTTTATTCTGGCGAAGAAAGTTAATACAAATTTGTTCATTTATATTACTCGCCTTTATATTCGTCGTTAATGACATTTTATTTATATTCTGCCCGGAGAGAGGTTGGGTTGTGTCCAAAAAAATGTTAAGAGTTAAATTTAATAAAATCTGAAAAGCAGATGAATTTGTGTTTTAAAAATTAAATACAAGTAATGGGAGGCATATGAAAGGTATAGTGCAATAGTATAGTCAAAAAATTTAGATGGTGTGATCCAAGTGACGAGATGGGATGGAGCTGATTACACTGTTAATAACATGAGACATTTCACTTATGCATATGGCATAACCTACAAGGCATATTCATAAATTAAAAGCCGTTTGCTTATATTTAAATATTGGCGCTTCAGAACACAGTTTTGCTTCTGCAGCGCCATCTACTGATTCATTGAGAAGATATAGCAGCATTTGTTTTGTTTCAGAAGTTGTTTGCTTGTCCGTGCATGCAAACAACAATGTCCGCGACAATCGTTGATCCCGCCAGCTGTGAAATGCGTTCTGTCATACGATTCTTGTATGCAAAAGGATTGTCGGCTGCTGAAATTCATCGAGAATTATGCCTAATTTATAAACCTACAGTTATGAGTGAAGGAAAGGTTAGTCAATGGTGCTGTGATTTTAAAAATGGACGAACAAATGTCCATGACGAAGAGCGAAGTGGTAGGCCCAGTATTCTGACCGATGAAATTGTTTCGCAAGTGGAACAAAAACTGCGACGTGATCGTACCGAAAATGCTCACCGACCACCACAAAGAGCAAAGAATGTCCAGTGGACGAGAGTTTTTGGGTCGTTGGGAACTCTTTAAACCACCCACCATACAGTCCTGACATTACACCCAGCGACTACTTCATCTTCTTGCACTTGAAACAGTGGTTCGGTGGACAACGTTTCGAAACCGAAGAGGGACTCTATGACGGCGTAGTCAATTGGTTTAAATCTCAGGCGGCGAGCTTCTATGGAGAGCGGTTAAAGAAGCCGGTGTAGCGGTACGAAAAATGCTTAGAAGTGAACGGCGATTGTGAAGTAGGTTTGTAGCTAACTAAAAGTGCCAATAAAATGTGTTTCATATGAGTATATTTTTCCTGTGACCAAACAGCTCTTACTTTATGAACACGCCTCGTATATAAACGTGAACTTCAGGATCGAAGCTCATTACCGCGATGGCTATGCCGTTATTGCACAGAAATCGGAGCGTGACGAACGCCTACTGCCGCATATGGTTTCCCTGGGCACGTGGAAATTGCCGTTCGGGCGCAATGGAGACGCGAGGGCTCTTGGGAAACGGGAACGCCAGAGTAGGTGGAGTGCGAGACACTGGACGCATAATCAACCCTTGTTCCACGTTCTTTTCCAATTCTTCCGCCTTCAATTTTTCTCCGAAATCTTGAAAGTTTCAACGCTTTGAGAAAATGGGAAAACTTCTTCTCTATCCTTCTGGGAGTGAGTGGAAAGGAAAAAGAGACTCATTTCACAGGTCGAATCGGGGTCGATCGGTTCTCTCCCTTCCCGCCCCCAACATTTGTCCGAACGACCCGTTTGGAAGGCTCGATAACACACTTCCCTAAAACAGTCGAGACCTTTCTTTCTTTCGGATCACAGGGCATTCGCATGGATTTTCCTTTCCGTCTCTTTTGGAAATATTCCCAATCGAAAATTGAGAGGATGGTGGGCGAGCAGATTGGTGAGGTGGCTGGAGTGTGTCGGCGTTTCCCCTCAGCGACGGCTTTGCTTCGTTAAATCCTATACTTATATCCCTACTCCGCTTATGAAAATATGGTGTGCTGACTCGTTTGTTGAATAGGACTTTCAGCCTCCATACTTTTCCATGTAATTTAATTTAAAGGAGTGGCAATTTTTTTGAGTGAATCTGATATTGCAAGGAAAAAGAAGTAGGGTAGGAAAGGGTATAAACCAAGTTTCGGACCATGCCCTTGTAATTCCCATGTGTGAGGCCACAATCATTTAGTGTTATTCTTTAATTATTCGCACATTTTGTGTTGACATTTAAACAATCCTTTGCGCAAAATATTTTCAGTTTTATTTCGACATTCAATGAATTTTTCTTCTTCAAGCCTTTTTTTAGATTTTCTTATTACTACTGAAATAACTTTTAGACTTTGAATAATTTTTTCCTGTCTCCTTTTAAATGATGATGGAATACTTCTCGTCTCCTTAACATCTCTCTTGCTTCTGTACCAAATCATATTGGTTTGTAATTATGGCGTTTGAATGTTCAAGAAATTAATCGTCTCTATCTTGTCACATTATATACCGAAACTTACTCCTAGATTTTTTTTGTGCCAATGATCTCTAAATTCTCCAAAAATCCAGTGCCCATGTTTGAATATATATATATATATATATATATATATATATATATATATATATATATATATATATATATATATATATATATATGTAATGTATATATATATATGTATATGTATATATATATATATATATATATAATCTTGAAAATGACGCTCTCCAGCGACGCACAAAAACACAAACACTAGGTTAATAAATATTAAACACACAGAAACATAAAAGAAGGACACTTACAGTAGATATTTACGTTTCGACGGCACAACCGTCGTCATCAAAATCTGTGTGAATCAGTTTCTGTGTGTTTAATGTTTATTAACCTAGTATTTATATATATATATATATATATGTATATATAACACGCTTGTGAAAGTCTCATCGAAGTGAATAATAATGTGTATGAAGCTAGCCCTAGTAGACAAACACAAAAACACAGAAACACATTGACAAGAAAAGGAACTTACTTGGTGTCGAACTTCCGGTGGTCCATGGCAACTTCATCAAGGAAGAGAAGAGCAGAACTCCTAGTTCATCTGTCTGTTCTTCTCTTTCGTGATAAAGGAGGCGTGGACCACCGAAAATTTGGAACCAAATGATTCTATATGTGAATATATATATATATATATATTATATATATATATATATATATATACATTATTATTATTATTAGGTAATCTACCGTTTAAGGTAGGTTTTTGGATGGACACAACTATCAAATACATATTTTGTAACTCCAAACAAAACCCAATCTAGCAACCGAAACTACATCAGGTACCTCTTCATCTCTGTGTACTTCTTTCCTCCCTTCATCCCATCCAACATCCCTGTCCTGTTCCTACCCTTTCCTCGCCTGCCCAACATTCTCCCTTCTATTACCTTCTTCAAAATTCCACTACCGCTCAATACGCCTTTCATCCATTTTTCCTGCCTCCAAAGGATTTCTCTCAACAAACCCCTCTCCTCCCCCACCATCTCCAGTACTTCCTCATTTGTTTTCCTTTCGGTCCATTTCACCTTCTCCATTCTTCTCCACACCCACATTTCAAAAGCCTCCAATCTACGTCTATTCTCCTGCTTCAGTGACCATGTTTCCGCACCATACATAGCTACGCTCCATATCAGAGTTTTAACGAGTCTTGTCTTAACATCTCTACTCAACGTCCCCGTCATCAACTCCCTCCTCCTTGAGAAAGCCTCCTTGCCTAGCGCAATTCATCTCTTTACGTCCCTACCACTTTGACCATATTGGTCCAAAACACTTCCGAGATATTTCAAGAAACTGTAATAGTAATGATTTTTACTCTCTGAAATGGTTGCATTACTTCCGAGATATGTAAACTGTTCTACCTGCTCTATTTTTTCCCCGCCTAATTTAATATTTAGCTTAGCCTTTTTCTTCCTGGAAAATCCCATAACCTTTGTTTTATTAATATTGATTCTCATCCCATATTTATCGCACTGAACCTCCAATTCACTCAGCAATGCTTGCAACCCCTTGGCTGACTGAGCAACCAATGCTTGGTCATCAGCAAACCTAACCGATTTTACAAATTCCCCTCCAACGTTCATTCCTACCTCCAGTTCTTCCAATGCCTCTTTAATCATTTCCTCTACATATACGTTGAACAGTACCGGTGACAATGGGCAACCCTGCCTTACACCTCTTCCTAACACTGCCCATCCGGACTCTCCGTTCCCCACTCGCACCTGAGCAGTCTGAGACATGTACAGGTTGCGGATCAGTCTCCTGTCCCTCCAATCCATTCCTATTTTCTGCAATACACGCGTTAATTTTTCCCAATTCACTCTATCAAACGCTTTTCCGAAATCTACAAAACAGGCAAAAACGTCCTGATTGTATTATGTATTCCTCTCGACTAGTGATCTCATTACTGCAATGGCATCACGCGTACCTCTTTCTTTCCTGAACCCAAACTGATCATCCCCTAAGTAATCATTTGCCTTACTCTCTATCCTTTTGTTGATGATCCTGAGAATAACTTTAGCTGCGTAGGATATCAAACTTATTGTTCTGTAATCCTCACATGACGAAGCCTTTGCCTTTTTTGGAATCGGAACTAACACCGATCTCACAAAATCTTCCGGCCAGATTCCTTCCTCATAGATACTACGAATCAGTCCATATATGGCCTTCTTCCCACCTTTTCCTAACCATTTCAACATTTCTACAGGAATGTTGTCCACCCCCACGGCCTTATTTGCTTTCATCTCCTTTAATGCCCTTTCTATTTCATTACTACCGGAGGCCCTCTTTCGGGTTTTTATACCATGCTAGTTACTTTTAAGCTTCCAAATGCTGCTCTAGTTACGAACCATTATTCTAATATCAAACTTAGCCTTATTAATTATTTCTAAAACCGCATAAACCTTGTTTTTTACATTTTTTCACATCCCATGTCAACTACAGTGACCTCCCAATGCTCACTGTTATGCTCGCAATCCCTTGACTGACCGACAAACTAAAGGTTGATAATCCACAAACCTAACTTATTTTGCGAATTTCCCGTGGGCCTTCATTCCTACTTCTAACTTTTTCCATGCCTCCTTGCCTATTTCCCTTATATATACGTTGAACAGCAAAAGAGTACTATTGGGCACCCCTGCCTTATTCCTCCTCTCTCAAAAACTACCCTTCCAAACTCTCCATCAGCCATTCGGACCCCATCATTCTGAGACGTGTACAGGTTAATGATAAGTGCCCTATCCTTCCAATCTATCCCTAAATGGGTAAATGATGACGGGTTAGGTGAAAGAATTGACTATATAGTTTCAATCTCGTCTCAATGAACACCTATTTTGATAAAGGCTAATATTTCCTGAGTTGCTTTCATTACACGAACATTATTCCGAGAAGAATTTTTCATCCATCTTCTATTCTGTTCATTTGAGGATTCTTATTTAGTAAAAATCATAAATGGTTTGTATAAGAAGTTTTGGGAACATTTTCGTAAAAAATGTTTCAGGTATTGTTACAGTACCTCAATGCTTTTAAGTATATTCCTTGAGTGTCGAAAATTTTTGTCAGTGGCTATTCTACGACTAGAAGGCTTCCTGGTAGGCGGATTCCAGAAAATCCGTCCAAGCTTCTTTGACGGCACTTAGGTCCCATGGTGGTGTCCTTTGATGAAGGAAGGATATCACTTTTAAATTGGGGCTGCAAGGAGTTTGGGGAATCGTCGCGATGCCGTTGAGGGAGGTCTTTGCGAGCAGACTCTCTCTCGAATCTGCTCTTGGTCCTCCGTCATAACCTTCGGGAGGACGAGTTTAGTGCAGATATTTCACATTTACCAAATTTTCAGTAATAATGATGTGTGCACCGACATCTTGTATCATGTCAATAATACGATCTACGATCATGCGCACACTTAACCGACGGTCTGAATTTAGCACTGCACGCACACGTCAGGACAAAATGGTTACCAATACGAGTACTTATCATACAAACCATGTATTTTTGATTACCTTGGTTCGCCAGTATCTGTCCTCGAAATATTTTCGGATAGCTCGTAATTTCGGAAGAGGGCTCCGTGTTCTCATCACCAATTTCGTACTAAGAAATCACATTCCCTCTGCACTATCGCGGACTATTCCTCTGCGGTCTCCTTCCTCCTCCATGCGTCCGTGCCGGAGTCCAATCCGGACGCGGCGGCGCCCGACGGCGCCACCCCTCTCCTCACTCACTCCCCCTCTCCCCCTTACTTTATTCCTGAATCAATTCGCACCACTCTGGAAAGACCAGACATCTTAAAAGCGACCGCGCCACGACAATTCCGCCCCCCTCGCCCCCACCCCTAGTGCCCCCTCCCCGCAGTATTCGGTTTCTCGACCTTCCCATGCCCACTCCCTTCGATGCCTCGCACTCTGACCCCAACATAGCCACGCGTCTCGTTCCCCTTCCCGGCCGGCCTTCAATTGCCGTACCGCGGGAGCGGCACATTCCTGTCCGCCTATTCGCTCGACGGGTCACGAGTTGTACAGTGCGGTGCACTTGTGATTCCAGCGATTGTCCGTGAATCGGGAACAGCAAGTCTCCTTCGCGTCTTCTTCCGGAGGCACTTTGGCCAAAACAATTGAGTGCCTGGCCACGCTCCGTTCAACGCCTCCTCCGTCTCGAAAACTTTCCGCTTTTCTCGGGCGCGAGGGTGTCTCCCCCCTGCGGACGAGCACGCGGCTCTCCGCACTCATCCCTTCCCTTCCTCTCCCTGCATCTCCTCTACCTCTCCCTCCCTCCCTCTCCTCGCCCTGGACCGATTCCAAACCTTGTCGGCCGAGACACATCAAATATTCCTTCCCTCGTAAAGCAAACGCCGTACTCCGGCCACGTATCCCCTTTTATATAGACGCCTAAACCATCTCTGTCACTTTATGAAGAGTCATTAAATGAACTTGAGTGGGGCAGCGATTTGGCGCGAAAGTATATTCGTTCTATTCTTTCGCAATTTTGAACGAATGTCACAAAAAAGCGGTAATCGGTAGCGATATATTTTCTAGCAAAAGAGGGATATGAAAACTTTATGTATCACAGTAAAAATTCACGAAACATTAGTTCGGGAAATACTGTACTTTAATGGTGGAATGCAAACAAAGAAGGAGTATAAAGAGTGAATTAGCTGAGGCAGTAATTAAAAATAGCGTGGTGAAAGACGCTGTGCGAGGATATGTCCACTTTACATAAGAAAGGTGTAATTGTTTTACTGTGCAGGAAGGTTAAGACGCCATTCTGAAGTACGTATAAAAAGGGAAATCTTTCTAGTACCTGATGAGAACGGTTAAGCGTTGAAACTAGTTGTACGGTAATAAATAACAGTGGATATATTCATTGTGTTCTTAATAAAATGGATTGGAATGATAATATTCATCAAGGGTTGTGACATTACGCTGTGTTTATCGTGGGAATGGGCCATTTCAAGTTTCCATTTGATCAGGTTTGCATTTGAACCCGTGTCATATCCCTTTCGTTCTCTTTCCCACAGCAAATTCTCAAGTGCACTCGTTAGTTACCTCAACTGGCATTCGCCTTCTATGATTCGCAACTGAGCAAATCCATCTCCCCTCCTGCTGGAAGCTACGTTCGCGCCCGCCCTGCGGTGACACTGTGCTGGACTTTCGTCCACTGGAGGAACAGTTGCGTCTGGACACCTCGTCACCCCCCCTCCCGCGCTCTTTTTTTCTTTATTTAAACTTGGATTCACATTTGGAGCTCGAATCGTCCTGCTAATTCCCGCAAGACGTCTCCACCCTCCCTTCCCTTCGCCCTTGGAGTTCATCCCAAATTCTATTTCACACCTTTCGTCCTTTAACCTCCACAAATGAGGCGAAATTCCACAAGAACATGGGAAATAACACGCTCTCCTCCCCAAAGAGAGAAGTAAAGAATTTGACCCAACGCTACAGGAAGAAGAAGTCTTCCCTCATGGAGAAAGATGAGGGATGGAAAGGGAAATATAGGGATACAAAAGCACAGCAAACAATAATGTAAAGAGCACTACATTACTTAATGGCGTTCCAATGCGGTCATGCGGGAAGGGTTTTGGCAACAACACACAATAGGTTAGTGAAAGTATCTGCAATTGAGTAGAACTAATTATTCCCCTTACGCTGAGGGTGACAAGTGGCATTTTTTTATCGGAACAGCTAAACATCGATGATATTTTAAATGTAAAAGGAACGTAGTTACAGTCGTAAATCAATGTAAACAAAAAATGCCGAGACCGTAAACTTGTCAAGTTTACAGTCTCGGCATTTTTTTAGTAAATTGATGGTATTCTCGACGTGGTATGTCTTCCATGACAGCTGGCACTGGTCATGGATAACGGATGCCCTCTGAAGTATGAAGGTTCATGAGGTTGACTATAAACCATTTTTACCTCCACCACCTCATGAAGAGAAGGTTCATATGACACCGGGATCAATATCCGCACAATCGACCTATATTCCTTTTTATGTACTCATATGCTATTATTATTACAAGGTAATCTACCGGTTAAGGTAGGTTTATGCATGAAAACAACAACCAAGTAATAATTTTGTGACTCCTAACAAAACAAAATCCAGCTACATAATCTACTTCAGGTCCCTCTTCATCTCTGTGCACTTCCTTCCTCCTTTCATCCCGTTCAACATTTCTTTTCTGATCCTGCCCTTTCCTCGTTCACCTAACATTATCCCCTCTATTACCTTATCACTTTGTGGAAACGATACATATTTGCAAAAACTTGGTGACCTGGAAAAACCAAGTGTTTCTTTTGCAAAAATCCAGTTGTTCCCATGCCTCTTTAATCATTTCCTCCACACATACGTTGAACAGCACCGGTGACAATGGGAAACCTTGCCTTACACCTCTTCCTAACACTGCCAATCCGGACTCTCCGTTCTCCAATCGCACCTGAGCAGTCGGAGAAATGTATAGGTTGCGGATCAGTCTCCTGCCCCTCCAATCCATTTGATTAAATATATCGTAAAAAAAACCCCATAGTGTTTCACAAGGACTGCTCTTCCTAAATCCGTCCTGGTTGTGGCTTAGTATCCTGTTCCTAATCCCTGTCAGAACTTTTTCAAAATTATCATAATTCAAAAGTCCCTACTGACACTTTTGAATTTCGAAACCTTTTTCCAAATAGTCAACGGCGATAACTTTTTTCGAATGCGAAAAACAGTCGGACTAACCTTCCCCGCTCAAGAAGAGCCCATTGCCACCTTCGACGCGGACTTTCTGCTGCAATCTCATCCATTGCTTGGATTGCAACACGTTGGTCATTGGAGTGTAGTGGTTAATCCATGTTTCGTCCCCATTTGCGAAATGTCGCGTCGTCCTGCGGATTTTTGATGAAACACTTGGAAAACATCTCACGATATTGCTTTGGGTCAACTGTAACTTCGGTACCAACCAAACTGATAACTGTCTTACGTCCAGATTTTGGAGCAAAATATTAAATAACCGTTCCCTCTAGATCCCTGCAGCTTTAACGGCCTCTTGCATTTACCATTTTTATCGTTATTTGATGGATTTTGTCAATTATCTCTTGAGTAGTGAAACATGCTCTATAACAGTCAACCTCGCCTACTCTCATATTATTATTATTATTAGGTAATCTAACGGTTAGGGTAGGTTTTTGGATGGACACAACTATCAAATAAATATTTTGTAACTCCAAACAAAACCCAATCCAGCAACCTAAACTACATCAGGTCCCTCTTCTTCTCTGTGTACTTCTTTCCCCCCTTCATCCCATCCAACATCCCTATCCTGTTCCTACCCTTTCCTCGCTTGCCCAACATTCTCCCCTCTATTACCCTCTTCCACATTCCACTACCGCTCAATAAGCCTTTCATCCATTTTTCCTGCCTCCATAGGATTTCTCTCAACAAATCCCTCTCCTCACCCACCATCTCAAGTACTTCCTCATTTGTTTTCCTTTCGGTCCATTTCACCTTCTCCATTCTTCTCCACACCCACACTTCAAAAGCTTCCAATCTACGTCTATCCTCCTGCTTCAGCGACCACGTTTCCGCGCCGTACATAGCTACGCTCCATATCAGAATTTTTACGAGTCTTGTCTTAACATCTCTACTCAACGTCCCCGTCATCAACTCCCTCCTCCTTGAGAAAGCCTCCTTGCCTAGCGCAATTCTTCTCCTTACGTCCCTACCACTTTTACCGTATTGGTCCAAAACACTTCCGAGATATGTAAACTGCTCTACCTGCTCTATTTTTTCCCCGCCTATTTTAATATTTAGCTTAGCCTTTTTCATTCTGGAAAATCGCATAACCTTTGTTTTATTAATATTGATTCTCATCCCATATTTATCGCACTGAACCTCCAATTCACTCAACAATGCTTGCAAGCCCTTGGCTGACTGAGCAACTAATGCTTGGTCATCAGCAAACCTAACCGATTTTACGAATTCCCCTCCGACTTTCATTCCTACCTCCAGTTTTTCCCATGCCTCTTTAATCATTTCCTCTACATATATGTTGAATAGTACCGGTGACAATGGGCAACCCTGCCTTACACCTCTTCCTAACACTGCCCATCCGGACTCTCCGTTCCCCACTCGCACCTGAGCAGTCTGAGACATGTACAGGTTGCGGATCAGTCTCCTGTCCCTCCAATCCATTCCTATTTTCTGCAATACACGCATTAATTTTTCCCAATTCACTCTATCAAATGCTTTTCCGAAATCTACAAAACAGGCAAAAACGTCCTGATTGTATTATGTATTCCTCTCGACTAGTGATCTCATTACTGCAATGGCATCACGCGTACCTCTTTCTTTCCTGAACCCAAACTGATCATCCCCTAAGTAATCATTTGCCTTACTCTCTATCCTTTTGTTGATGATCCTGAGAATAACTTTAGCTGCGTAGGATATCAAACTTATTGTTCTGTAATCCTCACATGACGAAGCCTTTGCATTTTTTGGAATCGGAACTAACACCGATCTCACAAAATCTTCCGGCCAGATTCCTTCCTCATAGATACTACGAATCAGTCCATATATGGCCTTCTTCCCACCTTTTCCTAAACATTTCAACATTTCTACAGGAATGTTGTCCACCCCCACGGCCTTATTTGCTTTCATCTCCTTTAATGCCCTTTCTATTTCATCGTCGAGTATGCCTGGACCTAAGCTATCTTCTTCTACGTCATGTTCCTTTTCTATGTCTAACCTTGTCAGCCTAAGTTATTTGCCATACAGTGTTTCTATATATTCCTTCCATCTCTCTTGGATTTTTCCTGGTTCAGCTATTATCTTACCCCATTTATCTTTAACTGTTAGCACAGATCTTGCCTTCTTACTTCCCGATAATAGCTTAACCTTGCTGTATAGAGCACCAATTTCACCCTTCTGTAAACTTTCCATATCCTCGCATTGCGTTTTCCACCATTCTTCTTTTGCTTTGCGTTTTCTTGAAACGAACATTACATTTCATAACAACTAAATTGTGGTCAGAGGCCGCATCCGCTCCTGGGAAACTGCGAATTTATCACACTGTTCCTAAAGCTGTGCCTAACCATAATATAATCTAACTGATACCTTTCTGAGTCACCTGGCATTTTCCATGTATACCTACGCCTTTTGTGGTGTCTAAACCATGTGTTAGTGATGACTAACCCCTGTGTCCTGCAGAATTCAATTGCTTTCTCCCCGCGTTCATTCCTCGTGCCTAACCCATAGTCCCCAACCTCAACACCATCTCTTCCTTCGCCTACCGTCGCATTCCAATCCCCCATCACTATCAAATGTTTCCCTGCAGGAACACTCGCGATGATATCCTCTAACTCATCATATATCCTATCGACTTCTTCCTCCTTGTGGTTGCTCGGTGGCATGTATACCTGAATAATGACCAAGTTCGTCGGCTCTGCTTTAATCTCTACGAGTAAAATTCTATCTGTCGTTTGCACTATGTTGGCTACGCTTCTTCCTATCCCTTTATTTAAAATTACGGCAACCCCTTGTTGGGTCTCGTCCCCGCCGCTGTATATCACTCTATGATTGTCACTCCAGTAATCCCCGCTATTTTTCCATCTCACCTCGCAGAGACCTAAAACATCTATATTACCTCTTTCCATCTCTGGCTTAATATTTTCTAATTTGCCTCTCCTCAACATTGTCCTGACGTTCCAGGTTCCTATTCTAACTACTTTCGCTTTCTTCTGATTCTTCTGTCCTGCTGCAGTTATTTCTTCCCTGCAAGGGTTTCGTGGGATGACGACCGCGGAAGCCTTGCCTCTCCCGCTGCCGGGCACGACACACGGCCTCTTGGGCCGAGTCCCGTAGTTGCCAGGACTCATATTATCTATAGTGCCCATCATTATATTCTTGGGAATCATAATTGAGGTGGTTTCCCGTTGCCTTCCTCAATAGTGTTTTTAACGTGACACCATCACTTAATGGCCGCCCCACTGGGGTCAGACGCCATTGTAGCCGCCTCAATGAGGAACAGACGCTGCGTGGACTACCTTTCGTCCGGCTTTTAAACTTCGACCTATCTGGCATGGGTGACCCTTCCAGGAGTAATTATTATTACTCCCGCCAGCACAGCTCTAGGGGTCATCGGAACACACAAGCCCTTCCACCACGACAAGGTTGTAGTCCAGGGGAGGGACTCTCATATTGCCACCTTTAAAATTTTTGAGCACGAAAACCTTTAAATTTATTATAATCGATGGCACAGAGAAACCTCAGAATATATTTCGTTCGTCTTGAGTCTACTAAAGCGGTTTGCTTTAAGGAAAACAATTTTTACCAATACACAATATGCCCTTTCAACCAATATTTGGAAATTTTTCGATAGCTGGATTGAAAATAACCCCAATTGCAATAAATTAATCGTTCTTTTTGGCAGAAACGTGTGTTGCCTTTTCAAGAGATACTGCTTCCTGAAAATAAGTTTTCAGCGTTGAAGTGATGCCTCTCTCTCTGACTTCGCACGAACCTTTCGCCCTGCACAAGTAATTGTATTTCCGTGAAATTCGTTTGCTTTGAACGACCCTTTGAGATGTCCTCCATGAATCATATTATTCACGATGCAGTTGATGGCTGCACTTTTGTCTGAATTAATGTTTGGGGAAGTAGTATTGCGAAATGGACATAAGTTATTCCTTGTTAGGGACCGACAGATGTTGTTAACTGGCTTGAGCGCCGGGAGCGTGGAACTATTAAGCACGACCACGCACTCCCTCCAGCCAGCCAGCCATGCGCCACCCGTCGGCCCAGTGCATCATTCGGGGCCTCGTCGAGATGGGGGAAGGAGATGCTGCTCACTCGAAGGCTGAGCACCGCGCGCTCCATTGGGAAGGGGACACCGAGGCGCTTCGTTTTCGTCGAAGGGCGAAGAGGCGCCTCCCCCGGAGCCCACTCGCCCACTTGATCTCCACTCATTAGGTTTTTCGCTCTCGTCAGCGCGCACTAGACCATTTCCTGCCTCGTTGCTTGGAGAGTAGGGGGGTGAGGGGGTGTAATTTTGTGAACAGGCGGATATCTTTCTTTCCATCGTCTTAAAAAGTCCCCTCTACTTTCCAATTCCCCTCCCTCCTATCCCCAATCCCCCTCCCTCCTATCCCCAATCCCAGACTCAATCATCTTCCCAACCTCTTCTGCTACTTTCTCATGAAACGCAATGCACACTAATAATTTCCGTGGCATTTTTTATCCTCAATGGAGTCCCTTTTACTCTGTTCTCCCCGTCTAACTGTGCAAAATTGCGTGAACTAATTGCGATAATTAGAGACGCTATTGCCTCCTAGGAGTCTGAGTGGTACCACGACCGTTACTTTAATGGACTCATTCGCTAATGGGCATCAACGTGCAGAAGTTTCGCAGTGCATAGAAATCATTCGCCTCGTCCGAGACTCGCTTAGCCTCTATTGGTTGAAGTTTAAGGCCGGTAATCGGAGCAATATGGGTTCGGGTCCCACATTAAGGTGAATGACTATTGAAACGTGAAACGTCTGAATTTCCCAACTCTTCTGCTCAAACTTGTCTTTATTTCTAAGCCCGTGGCTGTCTCATTACATTGGTCTTACTATTTTTCCTTCTAGAATATAAGAACCCTAAGTCGACGCTTCATTTGCAGAATTCCCTCTTTCGACGACTGTCTCAAAAGTTTTCATTCATGTAATTGTACATAAATCGTATTTAACTTTATTACTTTCTCTCGTCGCTAAGGGATCGCAAAATGTCCAAAAGACAAAAGAGGCTCATGCACGTAGGCGTCATGAATAATGGCGGGGAATCATGATATATTCCATTGAGGTTCTTTCTCTTCGGAATAGCTACTCAATTGCGCGGCCGTGGTCAGAAATCATTCTCTTAATGTCCTCAGAGAACCAATTGCATCCATCGAAGTCTTTCGAGAAACCTATCTACCAATGAAATGTGGAGGAAGTTGAATTCACCCCGGAAATACTGCCAGAAATACGAATTTCTAACTACGAGTAGTGAAGTGATGTGCTTGGAAAAAATTATAAAATTTTATTGAGCGACATCAAACGACAAAAATGTAACAAAATTTAAAGATTCATGACTGGCTTCATAATGCCAATGTATAGGAACCCTATTTTCGTATCACTCTAAGGTAACGTTTACGAAATTGTTGCATAACAGGAAAATGCCTTTCTTGGAGTCGCGAACCTCCTTCCTTATGACTACTTATTAAGTTTTTTTTCTCTTTGGTGAGTAAAGCCTGTAAATCAGCAAGACTCGACGGCTATGACTAGAAAATCATCAGGAAGAAGTTTTTAATGGTCCCTAAAGATGTATTTGAGGAGCTAAGAAGCAATGTATTGATGTAAATAGGTTTATTGGCAGGTTTATAATTAATGCTTGGACGTAGATTGGAGGCTTTTGAAATGTGGGTGTGAAGAAGAATGAAGAAGGTTAAATGGACCGAAAGGGAAACAAATGAGGAAGTACTAGGGATGGTGGGTGAGGAGAGAGGTTTGTTGGGAGAAATCCTACTGAGGCAGGAAAAATGGATTAAAGGCGTATTGAGTGGCAGTGGGATTTTGAAGACGGTAATAGAGGGGAGAATGTTAGGTAGACGAGGGATGGGGAGGAACAGAATAGGGATGCTGGACGGGATGTAGGGAGGAAGGAAGTACAGATAGACGAAGAGGGACCTAATGTAGAGTTGGTTGCTGGATTGTGTTTTGTTTGAAATCACAAAATTATAGTTGTGTCCATCCAAAAACTTACCTTAACTGGTCGATTACCTTAAAAAATTAAGGTTTGGTAAAGTTGTTGACTTGATAATAAATATTACACAGGAAAAATGGTCGAAGCCCTATTAAATTCCTTTTCCTCGCAAATCCCAAACATTTGTTATTTGTGTTGTCATTTCTGAACAAAGTAAACATGAACTCTCATTGAATTATAAATTATGTTATATTTTTAGGTTGCATTACCAAATTATTCGCTGTAATTTTTTGCACCTCTTACTATATATTGAAAAGTTGGCTCGTTCTACAAATTTGTATTTAACTTGCTGCAATGTCATTAAAGCGTAACTTAAAGTTAAAGAAATTGCTTGTGTTGAATTTTATTTCCTTGAACAGAATACTGTTAATCAGAAAGCCCGGATTCAATCGCGGCTGAAGCCTCTGGGCACCCTCAGCATCAAGTGTTCCCATTATATGTGGCTTTTGGGTACCAGATCTTGGTGGGAAGCCATAGGGAGCACCGAGTAAGGCACTTGCCCCCCAATCACCCTGCTAGCGAGTGGATTGCACGCCTTTAGGGCTTACCACTAGGTGATCCTCTCCCCTCGCCTATCAAAGCCACCCTTAGGGTTGATAGCTCTTTAACGGTTTATACTCAATTCAGAGTAGTTTTGATTGAGATGGTCAAAAAATATAGTATCTTGTAACTGAATTATAGTGTCATCAGAAGAATATATTGCTAAATTGTATAGTTTCGAAATTTCCTATATAATTCATCGATCAGCGGTTAAGCTTAATAGTATGCTATGCAAATCGGTCACCATATCATAATTGAAAATATGTGCAGGATATTTGGTATATCTTCAGGCGTTAGTTTTTGCTGATATTGTTAATATATTTCAAACGTAACCTAACATGTAGAGCTTTAAAGTAGAACATACAAGTGAGTTATGCAAAAACTTTGTAGACATTGTGTGTTATATATTCATATAAAAATTGCAGGAGAATAGAAGGTTTCTTTAACATTATTTCATTAAAAACTCAAGAACTTATATTTTGAACTAATGAAATCATGAGATTAAAGGTGGAATTGCAGGTTTAAGTAAGTAAACATTTTTGGCAACGTGGAATTTTTTGATTTTGAGCAATCTTTAGAAATTGAAGTAATAGTTCACCCAAAATGAATAGTGTTTATAGTTTTCGTAAAAAGTAATAACTGTTCCTGTGGTATCTAACTTCCACGTATCGCAAGACATACTAATCGCGTTGTCCGACACCGAACTTTGGGAACTGTATACATAAACATGTTCATGAAGAGATCTGTTCACATACAACGTTTGTTCCAAAAGTAGTTGGAATAATTTCATTTAAAAAACTATTTCCAGAATTGATAAATTTACTCAAATTTCTTCGAATTAGCACGCTACTGCGTCCACACACTGCTGCCAGCGGGTTTTTCACGCCTTCTGGAAGGCGGCACCCGGACTAATGCAAATCGCTCTCATAAAGGCCTGTTGTAACGCTTCCACCAAATTGTCGTGATGCCCTTTCAGCACGAATTTGAGTCGAGGAAAAAGGAAGAAGTCTGGTAGGGCGTTGTCTAAAAATTTTGTATCCTTACTCAAATGGTCGAGAAACTCTTGACAGATCCGCGTGCGAGTTACCTTTTGTTCGTCCGAGAGCACTCGTGGCACCAAATTCGCACACACCTTTCTCATTCTCGTATCTCCGGTCAAAATCCGATGTACATCACTTTTAGGGTTGCCAATTCCATCAGAAACCATACGAACACTCAATCTGCGATCCCCGTCTAAAAGAGCTTGCATTCTTGCAAGATTTTCGTCTTCTTTTGAGGTCGAACGGCGTCCTGACAGGCGTCTTCAACATCTTCTCTGCCCTCCCAAAACAACGTATGTCCCTCCCTCTAAAACACCCGATCTACCAATGGCGTCATCATCTTAAGCTGCCTTGAGCATGTCATGAGTCTCTTTCCAGATTTTTCCCAGATTCCCGTAAAATTTGATGGCGTAGTGCTGTTCTAATAACCCGTTAATGACGGAGGGTAACGATATCACACTATAGTGGTTTCGCAAACGAACGATTCGCGCTCCGCTAAGGCTGAGATTCAACTGCCACCGTCCTCCAGCCATTTCTGAGACTCCCCTCCCTCGAACCCAGCCAGAGAAACAGCCGCCCGTCCCTCCGTCTATCCGGAAACAAATAAGTCAGTCTACTTTTGGGATAGACCTTGTGCGTAGAATAGTTGGTGTTTCGCAGGTACACACATTTCTCTCCTCGCCCAGGGAAAGATGAATTTTTTAAGTGTCCTCGGAAGCTGACCTCGGAACTTTTGCTTCAGTTCGGTACAGAACTTTCCATCTGGGATCTCTGAGGACACGATGCCGAAACAGGTCAACACGTTGCACAGCGTGCGGTTCCTCGTAATTCTCATTGGGGCGCCAATGAAATCAAATGTCTCGAACTTGCATCCTGCTTCGGGTGCGGCATACGTGCCTCCCATTCCAACGAATCCGGAGTTCGACGAGCGATCCCCGACCCCGTTCCACCCCCTTCTGCCCTTAGCATTTGAGGGAAGGGGGAGGGCGATGCGTCAGAGGAAGGAAGGAGCATTGCGACCTCCGCAGGCTCTCTTTTCCTGGTGAACTCGGCGGCCGTTGCCATGCCAACCGCCTCCCGGATTCACGCAATGGCGCCCGCCCCAGCCAATAGGTTGCCCCGGGAGGCAAAAAGGCGGGAGAGGCCCGGTCCGCTCCTCACTCACTCGCACGCCCGCTCGCTCCCTCGCCCATCTGAAGGCTTCCAGGGATGATTTTTCGGCAGGCAAGGCAAGGGGAGAAATGCGAGGAGGGACAGCTACTGCAGACAGCATTCTTCCAATCCAGGGGGCGTCCGTAATGGCTTTGGTGTGTCGCGAAGGATTTAAGTCGATCCCTCTATGATCGCCCCAGTTTGGCTCCAAAGTTTGAAAGGATTCCAAATTTCAATAAACTCTCCTGTATGATCAGACCAAGGTTGAAATATTTGGATTTAAAAATGCATAAAAAATGTAATAAAAGTCCTGAATTATTTTTTTCCGGCGGATGTTGAAAACGAACCCCATTTTATGTTTCGTATTTGTGAAGAGTGGCTCCATAAATAGAGCACTAAATGCTTTTATCTAATTGATTTTCATATGCGAAACACATTTAATCATATATGGGCAAATTCCTATTTCACAATTTCTACATAAATAGTTGTTAGAAATACTAAAAGAAATATCACGGGTATCGAACCATATAATTTGACCAATTTATATTATTAAAAATTATTTATTCTTATTTATTTGAAGTATAAGATAAAATTATGTCTTCGGGTCATTATTTCAAATGATAAATGAATTACACTGATAATCTAATCAGTTCTATTTACAACGCAATGCAGTGGTAGGGGAGTTCATTACCTTTCGTATATTGTGAGAGTGTTATTTTGATTTTCAGTCTTATCTGAAGAAAACAAGGACGATACATTTTCTAATTATAATAATAAGGAAGGTACTATTTTTTGGCAGATTGAAATCAATTAAGCTTGCCAGTGAATTTTTAATAAGGTCAAATGTTTCAATTGGAAAAAATATCTTCAAGGAAGACACTAACCGGACGAACTGTGCCAGTTGTTGAGCAGGGTGCAGCTAAATAGAGGTGAATTTGTTTTAAAGTAACATTCATTATGGTTCAATTTATTTTTTCCTGGTCATTAATGACAGATTTACAGTAAATTTGGGTGTCACGTGCGTAGCTTTCAAGTAATCCAGACGAAAATTCATAGGATTACTAATGTTTTAATTGATTAGGAAAAACGTTACTTGATTTCATTGGCATATGTTTGCTTTGAACGCCAACTGAATTTCCTGGTATTCGGATTCCTATAAAGTGATGAGATACTCACAGTCGGAAATTTTGCAAATTTAATTATTTCACAGTCAGGAGTTCTCTCTTCAAAGTTGTTCTTATCAAAATTTGCATACGCGTCCATATACATGCCCCACGAACGGGGGAGTGGCCCCTGTCTTCGTCAGAGAGGGTCTTGTGAGCCATCGGCAGCTCAGACGAGGTGTTGATGGATCGAATGATCCGATATCTCTGCTACAGTTATGAGTCCCGCCTTCAACAGCAATTAATCAATGCATTAAAACATTATTCATAACAATAATCAAAACCTCTTGCCTCCCTTCAATCCGTCCAAACTTCCGATTCTTTTTTCTCCATCCGACTCATCCTCTCAACATTGCAACCTCTGCCTCAGTCTTCAACAGTTCATTGTCACCAGTGCGTCACTCCATTCTTCCTAACTTTGATTTTCTAACACTCTTATAACTTCTTTCTTTGTTTTTCAATCCCTCATTTCACTCATGCCAACCTCCTTCTCACCCAAATCTCTAGGGCTACAAGTCTTTGCCTTTATTTATATTGCAGTATTTCTTTATTAAACTTACATAGGTATAAAATAACCAAAAATTTATTAATTTGTGAAGATAAAAACATTTTCATATACAGGGTTTGTGTAAAAATTATCGAGAAAAGTTTCGAAAAATATTTTTCTTTTATGTTGAATGACATGAAATTATCGACATAAGATTCCCACGCACTTTTAGTTTTTTTCATTTATTTTTCTTTTAGTTTTCCATGCAAATTTTGGAAAGTGTGTTGAATTACTAAGTCAATAATTTAATTTCATTTTAATATGTTATGTAACTTCCATAAAATTATGCCATAAACAACACATTTATTTCAGCTATTGCTACAATGCCTCAAAAATTCTTCAAAACACATCCCTCAAGTATCCACACAATTTTGCCAGTTACTTTTCCATGTCACGACGGACCCCTGGTAGACGGATTACGGATAAGGGTACACGTGTGCAAGCTTCTTTGATGGGTCCCGTGGTGGTGTCCTTTGATGAAGGAGGATTTCAGTTTTAGAAACAGGAAATAGTTTGCTGGTGCCAAGTTGTGGCTGCAAAAGGATTGGGGAATCGTAGCGATGTCGTTGTAGGAGGTCTTCGCAAGCAGACACTCGACTCTGCTCTTGGTCGTCCGTTAAAAGCTTCGGGAAGACGAGTTTAGCGGGGATATCTCGCCAAATCGCCATATTTTTAATTATAATTGTGTGTTCACTGTAATCTTGTCAGTACCAATCTACAATCTACGATCATGTTCACAGTTTACCAACGGTCTGAGTTCAGCACTTCACGCACACGTTAGGGAAACCTTTGTATAGATACCTTGATTACGAACCTTGTATGCATAATCTTACATTCCAGCAAGATCTTGTACTCGTATGTTTAACAACGTGTCTCAGCCACTGGGCATACATAATACATAAATGGAGATCGGGCTGATGCGGTTGTGTGGCTTTTCACCCACAAGGTCCGGGTTTGGTACCCGATGGTGGCCGGATTATCGGTGGTATCCCGATCCCTATTTGGGTGGCTATGCCGAGAACACTTGATCTCTCAAGGTGAAAATTATCTCAGCAATCGCTCGCCTCCCTTACAAACTATTGCTACGAGTGTAGCTAATATTATGACAGATACTTTTTTGTTCTTCTCTTTTAATTTTTGTCCTAAATACTGAAAATTTTGAATTTTAATAAACTGAAGGCATACATGGATAGATTTTTTAACATAAAATGTAAGTTAGTTTTTAATCAATAGTTTTGGTACGGACTCTAAAAATATTAGTTTTTTAGATAATTGTAATGTGAAAAACGGAGTTTCCAAGTTAAGAAAATTTCAATCAAGCATTAAATATGAAATAATATATTCACTGGCATGAATCTTGGACAAATATGAAGCAAATAGATGAAAATATCTCTGTGTGTAAATCTTTTTCCGTACCTATTTCGAAATTTGAAAAAAGTTTATTCACTCGTGAATTTTAGTGTTTACAATTAAAATCCACTTTCTCTAGATGTTGGTATCTATCCTCAGCAATTCTTTCGCTTAGATAATTTATGGAACGCGACCTAGACTGCAAAGGACAGACGCATAAATATACTTTTCATTTGGTGACTTTGGTTTTGGCACGCATTCAGACAAACATTGCCACTTCTTCCGATAACGGTGGAAAACTTGACGACAGTAAAATTTCCGTCAATTACAGTATTTTAACGAATATATTCTTTAAAAAATTACGAGATACCCGAGGGAAGGAGATATATATATGTGACATGCCATCCACATGATCTTATAACATGAGGTAATGGAGAAAAGACGGAGCCAAATAACGTCCTATCATCAACAGACCTGGGTGATGACTCGAGGGTGTTGTGAAAAAGCTCAGACACACAAAACACTCTCTCTAATAAGTATACTTTCTGTAATAATGATGAATAAATATATTTTCTCAGCAGGCCTTGAGCTCACGTTTCCGAGAGAAATCGTTGCGTAACAATAAAATGTCTGGATGAGCAGGAGGCTCCATGGAGGTTTGATAAGAATGCGAAATTAAAATAGAGCATACACAAATAGATGGTACAAAATTTTCTTTGCTAGGGTATCAGTGAGTTATTGAAATGAACTGCACCAGAGAAGTGACCTCGTGTTCAAAAACTTCGAGTTCGCAGCATAAAACTGCATCGCTTCAAATCCACTGTTGGAAGGAACACGGCACACCCTAGAGATTTTAATTTCTCTTTTGATTTCGTGACCGTAGGGTGTTTTCGTCACTTTCGTATTTTCAAAATTAAAAATCCCTTTAATGTACTAATGAATGCCATTTAAAAATACCGAATAATTATAACAATCGATTGTTTTCCGTGGTGCATATAAAAGCAATTTGCTCGGAAGCAGGATGATGGCCGCACAGCAGCGAGTGTAAAGCGAGGAGAGGAGAGGGGGGGAGGAGGGGAGAGGCAGGCAGGGTTTTGCCCGTCATTTGTCACGCGAGACGACAAGAGAGGAGGGATGATGGAGTGGGGGAAGATGATTCAATTGTGTTGAGCTACTGCTGATTTCAACTCCCACCACCATTCTACGAACGCAAACGAGAAATCGTCCAGAACAGAAACGAGACGAGTTCATATGCAAATCAACTCTACGAATAAATGTTTATTTTTAATAGGAGCCAGCACAAAAGACTGGAAAATGTTTTCCCTAATCCACCATTTTATTATTAATTCCTTAACAATGAAACAGAGACAAAGGGTTGCATTCATCACAGACCTGGAAAGATTTCAAATCCTTATTGGGTAGTTCGACGAACGTAATGGTAATTTTTTCCTTTATTCCCTTAATTTAAAAAATTCATCCTTGAAATCCGATAGAAAGACAGATAGTAGCAATCCCGGTTGAAAAATAATGTTGAAATGTTATTAGCCAGGATTCACGTATCCTTTATCCGTATCAATGAACAGTATCTGGAGCAAAGCCATAGAAGTGTAGTGAATGAAACTTACCCTTTTTTGTTCGGCAAACAAGAATTTTTGTTCAGCTAAAAAAATGGTAATTCAAGATTTTAAATGGCCTATATCCAGCGGAAAACGTGAACATTGTCATACATACTGCTGATGATTTACTTCCTTAAGTAATGCCCACGTCCGCTGTGATATAGAGGACATTAAATTTTGAGATGTACCATCGCCCCAAGATTGTCTCTTTACAGTAAGGTAATTAATAAGCTGCGTGATTTCTTGAGAATGAATTGAAATTAAGATAGAATGAATTTTTTTGGTGTCATTCTAAGTTTTTAATATCTTCGTAATATCTCGACAAGTGTACGAGATGTCAGTCAAACAAATAGACATACTATATTTCGTTATCTTTTAAATGTTAATAAATGTGAACAGTGAATAAAAATAGTACATACAGTAGAATTTCTCCTTTTTACCAAAGCCAGAAAGCAGAAAATTAATAACATACCAATAATTCTGGTTGTCTTGTCTGATTTTTCTTGCAATCGACCATAAATTACGTATATCCATTCTTAAAATTCACGAGTAATTTGTAGTATTACATGGCATTAAATTTTCTTTAAAACAGAATTAGATGTTGTATACTGGTGAACTCGGCTAATGGGATGTCTTACTCTTTGTTTGGGGACAACGAATTGGATTTATTGCTAGATTGGCTTTGGAACTTAATAATATATTTTTAACATCATACTGTTGGTATAATCTTTTATATATAATATTGAATTTACCTGTTGAATACATCTGATTATTTTACATGGAATATAATGCGGAACAAATTTATCAATACCTATGCTTAGAGAAAATATCATTACCACGCCCATCTATGCCCATGCCCTTCCCTCCCCTTCATTCGAGTGCATAGTGGCATTCTTTCTAGTGGTGCAGGTATTAGCATGCCAATATATTCAATGTCTACTGCCTTCAATTTTCCCCGACCACTTTCCACAACCCTTTCATTCTCCCCCCTCTTCCCTCCCTTATCAGCGCTAGTTCTTTTTCGTTCTCTATATTCAATTTTTTCTCTCCATATTCCATAGCTCTCAAATCCAACAATTTACGCTAATCAACATTGGGTGACCGTATATTAATTATTCTGTCTACAATATTTATTTACTTGGTAATTGCTAAGTCAAGGTCAACGCTGGGTATCTCATGACGTAGGTACCTTAAGTCCCACTTATCAATTCTCTGATTTCTAGAAATATTTCTCTCAGTATTACTTTTCTCGTCCCATCTAAACTGCTGACAAAAGACGATCCCAATTTTAATTTTCATTATTATTATTAGGTAATCTACCGATTAAGGTAGGTTTTTGAATGGACACAACCACAAGTTATATTACAATATTATATATTATTATATTACAAATGTTTTTTGACTCCTAACAAAACTCAATCCAGCAACCTACTCTACATCAAGTCCTTCTTCATCTCTATATACTTTCTTCCTCCCATCATCCCAGTCAACATCCCTATCCTGTTCCTACCCTTTTCTCGTTTGCCCAATATTCTCCCTTCTATTACCATCTTAAACATCCCACTATTACCGATTAATACGCCTTTCATCCATTTTTCCGGCCTCTATAGGATTTCTCTCAACAAACCCCTCTCCTCGCCCATCATATCTAGTACTTCCTCATTTGTTTTCCTTTCGGTCCATTTCACCTTCTCCATTCTTCTCCACAGCCACATTTCAAAAACCTCCAATCTACGTCTATCCTCCTGCTTCAATAACTTTTCCACGCCGTACTTAGTTTAACGTATCAAAGTTTTACGAGCCTTTTCTTAACATCCTTAATTAACGTCCCGGTTATCGGTCCTCTCCTACTTGTGAAAGTTTCTTTGCCTAACGCTATTCTTCTCCTTTTTTTTCAATCCTAGGATTGGTTTATTGCAGCCCTCCCCTCTACTCTATTAAATGTAAATTCCCTCAATCTTTGATACCTTCTCTGTTTTACGTCTTTCCTAATATGTCCTATGTCCAAGTCTCTTGGTCTTCCTCGTGGAATATTCCCATCTATTTTTCCTTCTATTATATTTCTAATCAATCATTATTGTGCCTCAATGTGTGTCCAAGCCATCTATTTCTTCTTTCCGCAGGGTTCTCCATATGGTTCTATCCTCTTCTTCTCATCTATATACTTCCTCGTTTATTACTTTTTCTTTCCATTTAATCTTCAGCATTCTCCTCCAGCACCATGTTTCAAAGGCTTCTATTCTCCGCTGGTCCAATTTTCCAATGTCCCAAATCTCGGAACCATAGAGTGCCATGCTTCACACGAAAATATTAACGAATTGTTTCCTTTTTTTCAGCCTTAGGTTCTTTGAACATATTAATTGCCTCTTCTTGATGAATTCGTTCTTAGCTTGGGCTATTCTTCGCTTGATGTCGGTCGAACTTCTTTCATCCCATGTTATGCTGCTGCCCAGGTAGATTCCACTTGTTCTAGTTTCATACCTCGAATTGTTATATATGTATTAACCTTCTGTCTTCCTCACACATTCTAGTTTTCTTCTTGTTGATGTTCATATTATATTCTCCCAGCACTTGATTCATAGCACTTAGTGTTGCTTGCAGGTCCGCTCGCCACTACTGCAATGTCATCTGCAGAACTGAGCATGTTGATTTCTTCTCCATTTACCTTGACTCCTTTGATGCCCAATTCTTTTGTTTCTTTTATTGCCTCTTCCAGGTATACGTTGAATATTGCTGGCGAGAGGTTGCATCCTTGTCTTTATTTTGGTTTCTATTTTTCTCCCATGTTTAATTTGCATTCTCGTAACCTGATTCTTGTGTAGGTTATGGATAATTCTCCTGTCGTTGTAATCCAGTCCAGAGCTTCTAGTATCTTGAACATCTTGTTCCATTCGACGTTGTCGAATGCCTTCTCCAAATCCACGAATGCCACGTATAATGGCTTATATTTACTTGCCTCATTTTTTCCGATAGGACTCTCAAGCTGAGAATTGCCTCTCTTGCTCCTCGGTTTTTCCTGAACCCGAAATGTGTTTTCTGAGAAGTTTTCTTCTCTCCTTCCTTCTATTCTTTGTCTAATTATCCGAGTTAGGATTTTTGATGTTTAGTCACAAAATTCGATGTTCTGTGTTCTTCGCATTTATCTTTTTTCGGTTTCTTTGGTTTTACAATCATTATACTTTTCTCAAAGTCTTCTGGTATCTTTCCGCTGTCGTAGCTATCTTTGATTATTCCAAATAGGGTATTCTTCGCGTTGACCCCGAGTGCCTTGGTTATTTCTCCTTTTATTTTGTCAACTCCTGGTGCCTTGTTGTTTCTCAGGTCAGCCACGGCTCTCTCGATTTCATTTCTTAATATCTACGGAACTCGACCGTCTTTATTTACCATGCTTTTCTCTTTAAGTAAGCCATCTTCCCTTGGTTTGGGAGCTTGATAGATACTTCAATGTATTCCCGATGTCGCCATCGTCTATTAGTATTTTTCCATTAGCGGCTCGGATGTTTTGCGATTTTGTTTTCCCTTCTCCGAATTGCCTCTTCACTAGTTTATCAGCCATTTCGCTATTTCCCTTTTTCATGTTGTCACTAATTTCATCGCAGCAACTTTCTATACATTCTTCCTTTAACTTTTTGCACTCTCGTACGACCTGGTTTCGGAACAGTTTATAGAGGTCTATTATCTAACCCCACTTATTTTCAACTGTTAGCACAGATGTTCCTTTCTTACTTTCCCATAACAACTTAACCTTGCTGTAGAGCGCACTTAATTCACCCTTCCTTTGTAAACTTTCCATGTTCTCGCATTTCGTTTTCCAACCATGCTTCTTTTGCTTTATTTGGGCCCGTCTCAAGTTATTGTTTAACTCTTTGTACATCATTTTGCCTATCTCTGTGTTTAAATTCTTCCATTTTCTTCTCTCATCCATTATTGTAATCATTTCATCCATGATCCATGGTTTTCATGTCCTTTTCCTTTTAACGATTCCTATTGTGTCTTTTGCGGCTTTCGATATCACTTTCTTGATACAATCCCATTTTTCTTCGATAGTACTCAGCTCTTTACCGTTATCCATGATTTTATCTACATACTGCTGATACTTCTTCCTTGTTAACCCATTTAATGCCTCTACATTAAACTTCATAACCGGCCACCACTGTCTCATCTATTTAAAACGGTCGCAGCACTTCACAACAATTAAATTGTGGTCAGTCTGCATTCGCTCCGAGAAAGCTGTGCTCATTGATCACACTATTCATAAACCTGTGCCTAACCAGAATCTAATCTAACTTATACCTTTCCGAGTCACCTGGCATTTTTCATGTATACCTACGCCTTTTGTGGTGTCTAAACCATGTGTTGGTGATGACTAACCCGTCACCTGCAGAATTCAATTGCTTTCTCCCCGCGTTCATTCCTTGTGCCTAACCCATAGTCCCCCACCTCATCAACATCTATTTCTTCGTCTATCGTCCCATTCCAATCCTCCATTACTATATAATATTTCCCTGCTGGAGCAACACGTGATTATATCCTCTAACTCTTCGTGTATCCTATTGACTTCTTCCTCCTTGTGGTAGCTCGGTGGCATGTATACCTGAACAATGACCAAGTTCGTCGGTTCTGCTTTAATCTCTATGAGTAATTTAAATATAAAAGGAACCTAGCTACGGTCGTGAATCAATGTAAACAAAAAATACCGGGACCGTAAACTTGTAACGGTACAGTAAGAAGGCGGTGTATGAGAGAATGGAATGCGGCGTGTTTATGGCTGTGATGGCCATAGGAGGACTGGTGAATGTAGGTAGTAGTGTGTGATGGTTTTTCGTAAATATTAAATGAAAGTTGATTATTTGTGTGTGGTCATTGGTTGTGGCCATTGAAATTATATTGAGAAATGTTTTTCTTTAATTTAGATTCGCAACTTTTGCGAGTGTAATTCTTCGTGTCAGTATTAAGGGACAAGTTTACGGTCCCGGTATTTTTTGTCTACGATTAATATTCTATCAGTTGCTTGCTCTACGTGGACTACGCTTCTTCCTGCCTTTTTATTCAATATTATGGCAACCCCTCGTTGGCTCTCGTTCGCTGCTGTATATTATTCTACAATTATCACTCCAGTAATCCCCGCTATCCTTCCATATCACCAAGCATAGACCTCAAACATCTATATTATCTCTTTCCATCTCTTAATATTCTGTAATTTGCCTGTCCTCAACATTGTCCTGACGTTCCATGTTCCTATTCCAACTAATTTCGTCTTCTTCTGCGTCTTCTGTCCTGCTGCTTTATTCTTCCCCTGCAAGGGTTTCGTGAGATGACAATCGCGGAAGACTTGCCTCCCCAGCTGCTGGGCATGACACACAGCCGTTAGGCCGTGTCTCGTAAGTGCCAGGAGTCATTTTTAGTATACTCCTTATCGTAGTGAAAATTCTTGATGATAAAAAATGGCGTGGTTTGCCGTTTTCTTTATCAAAAGTTTTTTTTAATATGACACTGTTAGTCAGTTATCCAGTGGAGACGTAATCATTTCAATACCTCTACATTAACAGAACGTCTATCTAATCCAACTGATTTTATTTCCACCATTTGCAAATGCAAGATAAAATAATAGTTTTATACTGAAATTTACGTACTCATAGACATTCTTGAAGGATTCCAAGGAAGTAAGTGTAATTATCAATAGCAAGAAGGAGATTTATCAATGTGTTATCTCAACGGAACAAGTTATATGGGTCACCTTGAAAAAATAATTCATTAATTTTTTTTGGAACATTCTAAGACTCTTACACCAAATTTATGGAAATGTTCAACATTCCGGGTTTGGAACAAAATTGGTTTTCTCTGTAATTTCAGTTGCAAAATTATTAGCTACTCTAGGTTTATTATTTCGATAGGTTTACGAGAAATTCCAGTTTTTTGATGGATAAATGAATTCAAAAGGCATAAAAATTTACCAAAATCTTTTAGATGCCTCAAGGTTTCGGTCGGTTATTCGGTTTTGTGACTGCAGAGCGAGATGGGATGGTAACCCAAACCCAGTTGATATACTTTATCTAGTAGTAAAACATTCCTCTATACAAGACAGTAAAACAGTATGAATAGTTAAGACTCTTCTTAGAAGTAAGTAAGGTTTTCGGTTTGTTCAGTCGCATGGGATCGACACACCACTTCTTATCTCTAGGGTTGCATACGTTTAAGAATAATAGCCATTAAAGGGAGTGAAGCTGCTTTAATATTGCACCAGAAGGTTCCTATACCGGCCAACGCTTGCTCTTACCTAATCATCATTCCCCTTACAGCTCCGTCTAGTTTTATAATTTTCTTGTATTACATTACCTGAAAATGGTTCCGCTCGATTTAAACTTGAGATCTTTTAATCTCCAAAAATTCTACGTGCAATTATACCCAAATAGAGTTTAAAATTTTAGGAGTTATGTCAAAAATAATTTTTCTGATCATATGAGAATGTATGTAAAAGCGTTGATGATAATATTTTGTGCGTGTATGGGTAGCGCACTCTCTCCGGTGGTGTTGTCTTTAGTTTCTAATTTAATATGATCGCTCCAAGCAGATTTCACGGCTGAAACACGACGACTTCTCGAGCAGACGGGGAGGAGGCTGGAGGTTAAACTCGGGAGGTCTTTCCACATGTCGAGTCCAGCGTCGAATCTTATTCCCTCCTTATACTGCATTAAAATTTGTCAATTGGCAAGTCGTCTCGTTATCGACCCCCGGATGGCATCACTCTCCACCAACTCCTCTCCATGAATCCACCTAGCGGTATACACGATTGGTATAAAAGGTATCGAGAAAAGTTTCGTAAAAACAGATTTATTCCAGATATCGCTGAAATGCCTCCAAATTATTCAAAGTGCATTCCTAAAGCAGTATCACACTTTTTCCGGCGACTTTTCCACGACTCGAAGGTTCCCTGGTTTGCGGAAGGTCCATGACCGTACGCTCGCGGGCTTCTTTGAGAGCTTTTAGGGTCTCATGATGGGGTTCCCCTTTAAGGGAGAGAGAAGTTCACTTAAAGGAATAGGATATACTCTGATGGTTCCAAATCGAGGTGACAAAAGGGGGTTTGGGGATCGTCGTGATGTCGTGGCAGGTCTTCGCAAGGAGACACACTCGACTCTGCTCTCTTGGTCGTCCGTCCAAAGACCTTCGGGAGGACGAGTTTAGCGCTCATCTTTCGCATTGTCAAATTTTCAAGGATAATTTTGGGTAAATTGCCTTCTTATCGATGCAAATAGTACGATCTGCGATCATGTGCATGCGTGACCGAGGGTCTGAATTCAGCACCTCACGAACTTCTTAGGAAGATATCATTTCCGATACTTTTTATACATTCGAGAATATACCCAAATCCATCACCTCGGCATGCCTCCGAAATGGGAAATCACTCTCGCGCCCCTTCCCTCCCCTCTCTCTCCTCCTAAGCGGAGAATTGTGCGCGCACAACGCAACAGGCTGTCATTATTGGTCCGCGCAGCCGCCGGACACCCCTTGATTCCACCAACACACCCCTTCCCTCCTCCCTCTCTTCGTCCCCCTCCATTTGATCCCCTCCCCCCGGGATTTGGGGCTTCCTGTGATGGGGAGGGGAGTTGTGTGGGGGCGGGGGTGTGATAGGCGCTGGCGCAGGGGGGGGGGGTTGGAAAAGGAGAGGTTAGTTGCGAAAGAGGCGAATACAGTCCAAGGAGGAGGAGCTGGGGATGGCGATAAGGAGGATCCCTGTTCCCTTGATGAATGGGCTGGTGTTCCCCCATGGCAGATAAGTATCTCCACGTTAAGGGATACGGGCAGATTGTAAGGGACTGATAATGAACGCGTCCCGAGCTGGGAAGCATGACTATGGTGGTGGTGAATCCTTTTTTGTTCGTAAACCCATCTTAATCATCTTGACTTAAAAACCCTGAGATTGGCTTTCATTTGCTGAGTTTATGTAAATAAAGCCAATGGCCCTTTTGGTCGTCCCTGGCGATGAATGGAGAGAATGCTGAGAAAAAAGCCTAATAGTGAAGATTATTAGGAGAATGGGGAGAAAGTCGAGAGAAAAAACAAATTTTTAGTTATATCTGGTGAGTCTAAGTAAACAATTGAGGTCGGTATATTAAAGAAATTTTTATGGACAAATAATTCATCCCTACAAATAGAAATGGCGTAGAATTTATTTTGATTACCTTCTGCTAGTGTGCTAATGAATGTCAAATTGTAAGCTTAGCCATTAAACAAGGCTGTGTAAGTATTCAAGGAATGGGGTAATAGCTTTTTAAAATACCATGAAGGGAAAGAGAAAGTAGCGCAGGTAGAAAAAACAATTCAACAAAATATTAAACTGCATAATGCGAAATGACAGATAATACATGTACGGTTAAATTCATCCGATAGGCAATGGTATACTACGTTTACGGTTTTTAACGATGAAAATGGACCACTACAATCATTTAAAGGCGTTATTCTAATGGGTACTATCTTTATGACCGGAAGTAATCAATGATCAAAACATGTTATATGTTCCATGTTATCTACAATTTACCTTTGATAGCTTTTTTATTATTTTATTTTTTATTCAAATGACGCGAGAGCTTTAATGTCAGGTTTAATTTAGGACAGAGTAATTTAAACAATTCCATATTTTAAAATGGGATGGCCTTTTTGTGGGAAGTTTAGTATTTTGCGAAACCACACTTCCTCTGGTAGAGGTAATACTCTTCCTCTCCGTCAATAAAATTAAAAAAGAATCAGGAGGCTTATAAATACATGTTTCTAAGGGAAAAATTAATAGGGTATGGTCTAAGAAATTGCCCCTCGCTCGGAGTTGATTAAGCCGTAATCAAGTGAGCCGCACTCGTTAACTAAACAAATAAAACCAAGCATTCAATAAATGAAACAGGATTTATTCAGAGAATCATCAAACCATGTTGACGTCAACCCATTCTCGTGTGTGCCTCTCACCCTATCATTTATTCCCTAAGCTGCCATGCAGAACTCTATGTCGCTTGAGGTCTTCTTGCCGTGATTCTATCGCGGAGGGTGAGGCTTGTGAGAATCCTTCACAAGGAATGCCAGATGATGGCTGATTGTCACTTTCGCCACATTTTTATTGATACATATTTAATTCATTTATTATCATATTATGATAATTAGTCGTTTTCAAAATCATATTTTTCTGTACTATCGTGAAAAAGGATTTTTTACCTTCTGACGACGATGATGGAGTTATGTATCCATGGGTACGCCGGCAGCTGAAGTCGCGACCTAGGATGACCGTGCGCCGGAAAAACACAAAATATTCGAGTTTTATTGAAATTTTGGCTTGGCATGGTAAGATACATTCCTGTACGTGTGTCGCAAAAATATTTCCTGGACCGGGACTGGAACACCGGATCTTTCGACTTGCCGGGCGGATGCTCTAACCACTAGAGCTATCGATAAAATGTAATTTACAATGAGAGATCGAAGAATCGGGGCGCTTGGTTGCATGAAGACCCGCAGAACTCAATGTAAATTACGTCCCCTCGATAACCCAAGCGGTTTGAGCATCGGCCCGGCAATTCAACAGATCCAGTATTCAAGTCCCGGCCAAAGAAATATTTTTGCGCTGTGATCTATTCGATTCTATCTTCCCCACCTCTCCTGTGTTCGTCCTTTATATGTGTTTTTATTCCTTTTCCTTATACCTATTTTCCATGTGAATGTACACATACACGAGGTGTGTTAAAAAAATAACAGGAGTTTTAATTTTTCGGATAATAATATTTATTTATTCTTATGCATTGATGATATTGTCACCTTCAAAGTAGTCCCCATTGGAGATTATGCACTTGTGCCAGTGCTTCCTCCAATCCGCGAAATACTTCTCAAACTCGATCTTTAAGATAGCCCTAAGTTCTTTCAGCGATGAGCTTTTAATGTCATATACGGCTGTAAAACGACGGCCATTCAAGGTCCTCTTAATTTTTGGAAATAGGAAAAAGTCACACGGGGTCAAATCTGGCGAATATGAAGGCTGGGACATATTGTTACAGTATTGTTTTTGGCTAAAAAATCACGAACAAGCAATGAAGGGTGAGCTGATGCATTATCGTGGTGCAAAAGCCATTTTGGAACGAATTTAGCTGCCACTCGTTTCATACCCAAAGAATGGGTAAGAATGTCATGACATGATCCACTCGATATACCAACGTCATCAGCGACCTTTCTAATTGGGATTCGGTGATCGGTCATAACCATTTTTTCACTTTTTCCACCTTTTCAGCAATTGTTAAGGTGCTGGGGCTTCTAGGGTGTTCGTCATCCTCAAGGTCTTCACGGCCTTCTTGGAAACGCTTATACAATTCGTAAACTCTTGATTAACTCATAACAGACTCACTATAGGCCTTTGTTAATCTTTCATACAATTTGTTACACTTTATTCCATTATTTACCCAAAATTTGATACAAATTCTTTGATCCATTTCTTTCAACAAACGAAAATCGCCGAGCTCATAAAAAACGTCTAACCTTAGTGGTTGTCACAGAAAAAGTCCACAATAAAAACACCTTAAAGTTTATCATACTTCAGGGGCATGTATACCATCATAATAAAAGAAAAGTTTGACAATCGGACTCTCCAAGCCCGCGAAATGAAAAAATTCTCGTTAATATTTGAACACACCTCTTATGTGTGTGTGTGTATATATATATATATATATATATATATATATATATATATATATATATATATATATATATATATATATATATGCATCGAAAATGTTGTATGCATGTCCTAACATTTATCTCGGTTTTTTCTTAGTAATAATTACTTATAAATATTACATCAAAATATATATTGGGCTGCTTTACACTTTTGTGCACGTGTGCATTCTATTAAAAAAAATATGCCGCGGAAAAAGTGAAGCAATAGTTCTCCCTATTCTCGATGGTGGCAGCGGTCATGAAATGATCCCTACTGATCTCCCTGGTCACTGCTCTCAGCACAATACTCTCTGATGTTTCATTCGTAGAAATAAGCGTTTACGGGGATGGGACTATTTTTCTTAGCATTTATCCTCAACAATAGGCGGGGTATGATCTATAACATAAGATGTCAAACATGAAGAAGCCGTAAGGTCAAAAGAACATCAACCTTGTGGATGCGTTTCAAGTGGAAAAATCTGCCCATTTGAAAAAAAGCGCGAGTTTTTCACGGAGAGGGAAGTGCCCACCCATACTCCGCAAGCGCGTCTTGTGGGCGTGCAATCCCCTGGCTCTGTTCCTTCTTCCCCCGAATTCCTCTCCCCCCGAAGTCTCGCACACACACTCACCCCCTCGTTCCTTCCCTCTCCCCGCCCCCTCCCCTCCGCCCCCACCCCCCATTCGAGTTCTCCCTCCCTTCCTCCCTTCGCCTCGTCCTTTCGCAGGGATCGGCTGGGCGCCACCGGGAGAGAGTCCGCGTTGCAGTTCGCGGCAGTCATCGCCCCGAACGGGAGCCGGGAGGCCTTGTCGCCCATGCGCTCGCCCCACGGCCCGCCCCGTGAGCCTCGATCCCCGTGCCGCCGACCCCCTTTCTGCCCCCTCCTTGTTCTTGGCCCCAGGGAGTTGGAGGAGAGCGGCATTTTAAGTCTTCTCCGTGTTTTTCTCTGCGATAATTCTGTATCCACTGCCTGGAGCGACACACTTATCCCTGCTATTTTATTGCGAAGTGCGAAATCAACATATGGACATTCGTCGCTTGTCTTCGACGCACCTTGTTTTGTGTATGCTTTTACCGCGCGGACAACTCCGTTGGGTGCCCCGGGTGGGGTGCGGGCGAGTCGGAGTGGCGGAGAAAGGAGGCGTGAACCGAGAGTGATTGCCGTGCCGCGTTCGGTTCCGTCGAGTGCGTGACCCGGTGAGGTAGAGACTCCTCTCCTCGGCAGACTGCGAGCGTTCCTCCTGCGATATCGACGACCCTTGGAAGGCAGCCTCCAGGAAAGGAAGACGAGAGACCTCAGTGACCTCCCTTTGGAGAACAGCCTTGGCGGGCGGTCGTGTGTGAGCGCATCTCATCGCCGCCGACCCTCTGCTTTCTGAAAGATTGATTGGCCCATGCAATCACTCAAATGTCGTGAAGCGACAAAAGGAACCTCTAAAGAAGGTCATGGGAGAAAGGCAAAGGAAGGAGCGTCCAAGTGGGTGGAGAGGTGTGGGTTGTCAAAAGTTTTAGTGTCATTCCAGTGGGTTTATCCCTCGTAAAAAAGGTCCCTTTTTCTACGACATCAAGCCGAAGTATATGCAGAGAGGGAACGGATGAGGGAAGGGACGAGTATCGTTTCCAATCAAGAAATGAGGTGTCCTCTCATTTTGTCTAGATTTTCCCTGAAAACGAATGCAACATTGATGGGTTCCATTCCCTAATTAATTTTTTGGGGCCGTTTCTGGTGGTGTCCCCGAGGGTGCAACACCATTCAGGCTCGTCCGCTCGTCGAGTCCTCCCGGCCATCGCCGAGTTCTTGGCTGAGCCGCGGGAAGTGAAAGAGTTTGTGGTGGGTCCCAGTCGTCGGAGGCGCGGTCCTCGTACCTCGCTGTGCTCTGGGGCAGGAGGAAGTCGTTACTCCGCATCGGGGGTCCTCCTCCCTGCGCTTCCCCTTTGTGTTACTTGTCCTCCCGGGGAAGTGAGGTGAGGAGGGCGGGAGGTCGATTCGGATATCCTCCTGGAGAGGGCGATGGAGGAAGCAGCGGTGGACTCGGGCCGCATCCCGGCGGGCGCTCGGCCCGGCGTCGCCAGGCAACCACGTGCGGACGCCACGCCCTCGTCCCCGCTGCACCACCGTCGAAACGACGCGCCCCCCCTCTGCCCGCCGCGGCCCCTCCTCCCTCCGCCCCTCCGCGCGCCCCCGACGGTCCAGTGAACGCGGATTTCGAAAACACGCGCCTCTCTCTCTCCACCCAACTCCTCTCGCTCCACCCCCTTTTAACTCCCACGGCCTAACCTCCTCCTCCTGGGAGACACAGTAACGATCTCTCTCGTCACCCACCGGTTTGCCTCCCTCACCCCCCCCTCGCATGAGGGGCGCTCCGAAAATTCCCCGAAGAAAAATCGCCCGCGGGGGCGGGTTGCGGGGGGGAGTCGCCCCGTCCGACGGACGCTTTCCGTCGGCATCTGATCCCGCGGTCCCGCCCACCTGACGGAGAACGACCCCTGCCAGCGGATCCCTCCTTCTCAGGAAACACATTTCCAAAATTCTCGCGGGGTATCGACTAATTGGAATAGTACCCTGATCATGTTCAACCATCAGGGAGTCAGGAGAAAAATAAGATACTGATACAATCTATATACACACATTTGTACTCATAATTGACCAGGAATCGTTACCTCGTAGTCATAACTGTCGGAGCAGCAATAAAAGATCGCTAAAACCTCTTGGGAAAGTCTTCCTGATCCGTTTGTTTTAGCGGAAGAGATTGGGGCACGTTGTGTTGGGTTATTGTAGGTGTCGCTTGGGATCGGCGATTTGGGATTAAAGATTCTTGACCGTGGGGTCGGAAAACGTTAGAACGGCACAAAGGGTCCCTCGAGGATGAATTCCTTTGATTGATGACTAAAATTTCATCTTCTACTCTTTACGTACTATATAGATTCTTCTTCACACTTCTTCACTCTTTTTGTGCACTTGCGCAAAGCCTTCATCTCCACCCATTTTGTAAGTGACTCCATTTCAATGCTACGTCTATTCTCTCTTCGATAACTTTGGATCTTATGTGTGTCTCTTATTCTATTACTAAATTAACTTTCACTCCAATTCTCTCACAAAGTATAGTATATTCAAAGCTATTAATTTAACCCCGCGCGTGATATGGTCGTAGTTTCAACCAACAAGGTATTAATATGACAATCAAGGTTGCAAATAAATAATGTTAACTTATTTTTAATACTCGAATTTGATGTTACATTACAAAGTTCAAATTTTAAGAAAGATTGTTGATAAATTATCATGAGCGAATGAATGATAGATATTTACAAATATTATAATAAACTATACGAGTTAAATGATACCAAAAATACAGGGTATCTCGCCACTTCCGTTCTCTCCTGGGAATATTATAACTGGAAGTTCCAGATGAAGGGATAATATAAATGTTCACTCGGGGCGTTTCATGAATTGTCACGGGAAACTTTGGTGCCCGAGTATAGAGAAGAGGAGCGTTTTGCGTTGGACAGAAATCTCGACAGGGATTGAACGTGGCGGAAAAAAGTTATAGCGATTCTACGACTCCGCGGGAGTGAAAGAATCGACAGTCGATGTTTTGCAGGGACGGTTATGAGAGGAGCCTTGGAACCCCTCCCCATCCTTCCACGGAGCAAGACGCCAATCTGCTGGCACCTTCCTTCCCTCCCCGTCCAAATTTCATACCAAAGTTAGGTAGTAGAGAATTGTGCTCAAATATTCGGCATAGGGACATGAGTAAGTTTTCAAATAAAGGCGTGGAAACTGGGGGAGAACTTATGCTAAAAAGATCGTCTGGATGTTGAATGGGTGACTCATGAAACATCATCCTTCATTTAACCATCAACTGCGTTTTACAATTTGCTTCGATTTGGAACTCATACGAGGAGGTGGAATGCAAGAGCGTAGCGGAATGCTCTCGCTTCTTCCTTTACTCAGAAATCAGAAAATCCAGGTGTCGCTCCGGCGGGAAATCTCAACCTATTCTGAATGCACCTAATTGTAGCAGCCCAGCTGGATCTTCCACTGGTTCGTGGAAGAATCATTAAGAGCTGAGTTACAGAGAGTTCTCGAGAACTCAAGGCGAGGTGAAGGAGCGCCGCCATAGCTCGAATCTGACGGTGCGAGGCCCTCCGAACGGCGGTGGTGGACGCCCGTTGGGTGGCCCGGGTCACGAATCGCTGCCTTGTAGATCGACGCTTTGGGCGAGGAGTCGAGCGGGGAGGAACCAACCGAACCCTGAGGCACGCCAAACCCCGGCCAGGACGATCTCTCCCGCCCGTGAGGCGGCGAGGAACTTCGCCTGCCGAGTGATTGTCCTTTCCATAAGCGAAAGTGCGCCGACGGGTTGCGCCACCATCCAGTCCCGGCGGAGAGCGCCCACCGGCCCGGGCCTTCAGTCTTTCCGGACGGATGCCAATGGGAGAGAAGCAGTGAGAGAGGAGCTTTTTGCGTCCCAAACCTTCCACTCCCTCCTGCCGTAATAATCTCCTCAATTGAGGGGTGGGTGACGCGACACAAGGGGGCTCAGCATCCACCGAGATGAACACGGTCCAGAGCGGCGGCGGTCAAGGTGTGGCGTCCGGGAAGAAGGGTGGGGGACTCGAGGTGAGTACGGGGGTGGTGAGAGGCCGAGAAGAGGACTGAGGACGCTATGCTTCCATGGAGATGGATGCTTATCGCCCCCGGCTCCTCGATGATTCCGGCGAAAGCCTTTGGAAAAGAGACGTGCCATTGAACCCTGTCCCATAATTAGGGCCATACGTGCGGTCACTTACCTTTTCTGCACTAAACCACAGCATTTTTCCATCCATTTTTATAATAATTGTTCTTTTGAACTTTAATTACTTCCTCAGCAGTTAAAATCTATTCTAGTCGCATGAAAATTGTTTAACGTGCGCCAATCTTGGATCTGGTAGATAACTTCATTTTTGTCGCCTGTGGTGTGTTGATACTTTTGCTAAATTTATGCTTAGATTTTATTAAACTTAACCTTGCAATTCAAGTGGAAACTTGCCAAGTAACTTATCTATTTCATTTTAAATAAGGAATACTCAGATTTTTCTTTACACATTTACTTCTACCTTGTTAAAGTACTTCATTTTTTGGCTCAAACAAATAGAATACAGTCCCACTGTCCCATTTTTGACACGCTTTTGACATTTTTATCTTTGCCACCATTTTACGGAAATATGTAAAAAAACGAAAAAGGGTGACCACGACCAAAAGTGTTCCTACTGACTTTTTATGACAAAATCATACTTTTTCTATCCTGTTCTGATCACAAAATACAAATTTGTTTTGCCAAAGACTTTCAAGGCTAGTGTAATTCACCTAAGAGCGACATGCATCTACTATTCAAAAGTCATTGGTATTATTTTTGGGGTGATTTTTCAATTATTTTCTTTTCAAAAGAATGATCAATTTTAGTAAATAAAAAAAAAGTTTTTTTTTTACAATTTGGCATTTGCTCAAAGATCTAAAATTTTTGTTTTCGACAATTATTTGCACGACCACTTATTAATAATTTCAATCAATTGGTTCACAGTTTACTTATGGTCCTCACTTAATTTCGCTTTACTGACCGCTCTTGAAAAAAAGCGACAGAGCTTAATGAGATGAGATCGATCTGTTTCCAGATTCATTTTGTGACATCGTTTACCTACGACATAGTGGAATTATCAGTTTAAGTGCTTTATTTGGTAAATAGTCGTCTGTGGTCAGCTAAGAAATGAATTGCAAATGGAGGTGAACGTGTAGATCAACAGTTCCCCCTAAATTCAAGACAAAAAGTATCCAAAGCCACGATGTGGGTTCAATATACTTCCAAATGGCATGCTGTAAAGCGTATCTTTACATCAATTTGGTCGGAACAACGAAGTATTACTCAATAGCATACTTGTGCGTAACCATTTGATTGATTTGGCATAAGCAATGGATATTTTTATTTGCGAACACTCCTCGTGTCACTAAATCGATTCATTGTGAATGGTTATGCGCCATTTTTAGCGAGGCTACACGCATTGCTTCATTAATTAATGTGAGGATCATCCCTTTATTTTTGGATTATAACATTATCTTAGAAATGATTCGTGTGTACCTAAAATAGTAGTATGTCTCCTGAAAAACATTTTACCACAATCTATTTAAACAACAACGGTAGATTGTTTTTGGTCACAAAACAAAGTCAGTAATTGCTATGAAATGTTGCGCAGTCTAACTCATAATAAATAAATTTGTGAGGAAATGTTTTGCTGAAACACGTGTAGACGCAAAAACATTATCAACCATGGCCATTAAACTGAATTGAAATATTATGGGTGGTTATTTTGAAGGTGTACTTCAATCCTATTTCCATGGGTGGTGACACTAAAATGGTGGCAAATGTCAATGCAGAAGAACTGAATTCATCGAGAAAGTGAGCGGTCCAGCGTGTTACGTGAGCGGAGACCCACCCGTCTCCTCCCTCGATGCTCCCCTCGTTCGCCGGAGAAGCGCGTCGATGACCACACGTCCCCCTCCCGCCTCGGGGCGAGCTCATCCGTTTCGCCGAGGAATGCGAGCGGCCCGCCAAGGGTTGGTGTGGGTCGACGATCGGTCGCCGGTGAAACCCTGGGGGGGATTTGGATTCGATATTAGAAGGGTGCGAGACTGCGGATACGGATGCACGGCCCTTTTTGGTTCGATCCCCGCCGTGGTTCGATACACGCCCGCCGACCCCATCCCCTGTCTCCTCGCTTCGGGGCCATCTGGGTCAAGTTTCTCCCCTTATGAATCCCCCTCTTAATTGATTCCATTGTCGTTAGATCGAGGCGCGATGGCAACAACCCCTATCCCTCATTTGTTTTTCCCTCTCTCTTCTTTGTCCCGAGGACCAGGGAGCGCCGCGCCAGTAGGCCTCGCCTCTCGGAGCCCCCCCCGTCCCCCTCGTTTCATCGGGGGGCGCGCGTCGTTCTTCTTTTGTCTCGTCCGGAGGTGGGGTCGACGTTCATCCATCTCCGAGACGCCATCCCTCCCAACAATGAAAACCGTTCACCACTTTATCTAAATTTTATCCATGAATTCGGAGAATAAATTCATAACTCCCTCGGCCTTTTGGTCATTGGAATAAAGTAGCCACCCCAAAGTTTGGCGTGTTTCTTTTACCACCCTTGAATTTTCTCCTCTGGCCCAGGCCAGCGGAAAAAGCTCGCGATTTCAAACAAATATGGATTTTCGATGCTCAGATTCTGTTGGCATCGTGTTTGGGACATTTTTAGTGATTCTGACAAAAAATTCCATTTTTACCTTTTCCGTTTGTGCTTAACGTACATCGGCGTGTAGTGATCGCATGATTAAGAAATAAGCAAAAATAAGAAAAATCTCGATCAGTAATTTCAGAAGATAACAATCAAGGCTCAAAATTCAGACCCAATCAATCAATCCAGCCTCACGTTCATCAAACTTTTGGGATTCTTGTTCAAGCTCGTATTCCGAAACAGATGCGACAACTCGTCGTGAGTGACGTAATTCTATAACTTAAACTCATTAGGTTTACTCGATTTTCTTTTTTATTTTTATTATTGTAACTTGATAACCATGTAGAACATTCAAATATAGAAAAATAAAAATATTTTTGCACATGAACTTGCACCGATTTAAATTTATCTAAAAATCTTCGGTTCGCATGCCTACCACGCGAGCTCTCGTGTCATCAATAGAGCATATTGTACGTATCTGATGTAGACCATTATATTAACGAGATTAAAATGATTGGAATTGTTCTTATCGCTCACTTATTCATAAAAGCAATTATTATTTTAATATTTAAGTTCGAACGACGAAGCTGTCCCTCGAAGAATTCGAAGTTGCTCCATCGGATCGGCAGAGTGCTTTTGTGCGTAATATATTGGAGTTATTCACTGATGGCGAACAAACCAGATACTCGACAATGACCTGTTTAGAAACCTACTCAATATTTAATTGTAATTAATTAGGTGCTTAAAGAATTTACTTCTGATAAGATGGAATTTCGAAGATTTGGCATTTTTTCCATTTCTCTCATGAAGAGCTGATTTGTGTATCAAAAATACATTCAAAGCTGATTAGTTAATAAATATTGGCTCAAAAATTTCATATAAGACTTCATGAGCATATATTATTGATTTTGTGTTGAAAATATCAAGTTTTAATCGATATTTTCTATATATATAATATATATACATATGTATAATTTAAATAGAGGCATTGAGCTGAAAGAAGAGCTGTGCCCTGCCCGTATTAACCTCTCCGGATGACGCATCTTGGCGCTCTCAGGTGCACACAAGCGGTGTGATTTTTTGTGCACCAGATTTTCCTGGGAGGGCATTTTCGGCACAGGAAAATAACCTGCAATCCTCCCCCCCATTATCATTCAGATTTTTGCATTTCACATGCCGTTGGGTTTAGTGCCGGGTAAAATCTACCATCAAATATCAAACCGACTTTCGGGTTGATTACTCTGGTTGGTTGAATTGCATGTTTTCTTTGTCTTATCTTCTCTTTTGTGCAATCACTCAAATTTTATTTTATGCTTTTTACCATCAAGATTCGCACACAACTCTTATGTTTCGCACGCTTCTATTATTCATATTTTCAGGTCTGCTTTTCCAATGGCTCATGTCTTTGATCCACTCACTGGTATAATTCATGTGAGTGTTTACATCCGTTGCTTCTTATTACTTAAGCTCTATCTTATCATATTTTAGAATAGGATTGTCTATTCGCAGTAAACGTCTTCATAGAATGATCTATTCTCCACTTCTGCCAAGTTCTCCTCATCGGAAGTCCTGCTTCATACGAGAATGGTTCAGATTTCAATCCTTCGAGTATTTCTTTGTTTAAAGCATAATTCAGTCGCACTTTCTTTTTCCACATTAGGATTTAATTCATATTAATCCTTTCTTTCTTGTAATTTTCTCAAATTATATTTATTTTTTGGTCTATTATTGTGTTTTAATTGGGTCCACCAATCTGTGTTTTCTGCTACTAACTAGTACTGTAATTACCAGGTGGAAACCTGACGCAGGTATTCTTGGTTCAATCCAACGTTCCTCTAGAAAAACGCAAATGAATTCTCTGCCACTGACAAGCAAATGATTATATTAACAGATTAAAGTTTATCAATATATTTTTCTTGCGAGAATCATTTTTCGGGCGAAACTTTCAAATTATCTAATTGAACTGGAACATTTTGATCGACCATTTTGGAAATATGCGTTTAATTTCCAGTCCACTTCACCATCAGAAAGAAGCGGCTTTCTTTCCTCGAGGTCGAGTAAGCCCAAATCTAAGCTATCACTACCTACGTTTTTAATCTCCTTCTTTCCCTATGTTTTGTGTCATAACGCCTTTACCATAGGGTTCATATTTATATTCCCTCCATTTAAATTTAATATCTTCTAGTTAAAGTAGTAATATTTCTGGCTTATTTTTTTATTGGTTCATGGATTTTCCCTCCTTACTTTCTGACAGTGATTTCATCATCCTGTACAGTGTACCTATGAACCTCTTCCAAGATAAAATTTCCATGTCCTCATTCTATGTCTTACACTATGCTTCTTCCACATTATTACATCACTTTCACCATCTATTCTCTTATAAGTATCCTTTCTTCCACAAAATGTCCATCTACAAATACCTCAAATCTAAGGCTCCGAGATGTTCAAATCTCCCGTGGTCTTCTTTTTCAATGATCTATTCGAACGAAATCCACCGAGTTTCTCATCACAAAGGAAAATTTACTCTGACGTTTCCTCGCTTCTAAGCTTCCCTTTTATTGTCACCATAGCATGCCTGGTTTGGCTTCTTTCTAGTTCTCGGTTTCTCGGTCATCTCCATTAAGGGTAAAGCAATGAGAATAGGCCGGTACCAGTTCAAACCCCCAACCACTAAATTTTCACGCGAAAGAATATTTCCCCATCTCGAGTCCTTTGAAGGGCATAGGTAGTAACGTGTGTTGATTTCTCGTGATAAATCGAGCTAGAGTCATTTCCCCGTGCTTGTCCTCCGCCTGGATTTCGTTCATCATAGTGGCCTGAAGAGGAGGCCGTCCCGCTCTGGAGGGAGTCGAGATGAGGTAGTCCCTAAGGGACGTTGTCCTCTGCCGCAGGGCGACGACGGTTCGGAGCTAATTTGCGCGGGCTCTGGACGTGGGCAGCATCCTCTCCCGAAGGAGGGTTGGCTCGGAGGGCTCCCTGTCTTCCCCACGCCCGTCAATATTGCGGTGAAAATGGATGAATCAATTCGGAAATGCATTGCTTGCATTGCACTTTGAGGACAGTGGCGAAAGTGTAACCAGGCTTCATTTGAGGGAGAGGAGTCACTTACGCCGTCGCAACTCAAGTACTCATTTTTTTATTATTTGGTATCGGTTATCATCAGTCTCATTCACTACATCATGCAATTGATTTCAGACTAAAAGGTTTTTTATTGCTTGCAAAAGTTTCCTATTTAACATATGGCTTCTCACTTTGTTCTTTAAAAGAAATGATAAGCAACACTTATCGAAGGCCTTTGCGGACCGTGGCAAGATCGCACCTGGCCTCACGCATGAGTTCTGCTTTGCGACAAAATATTCTTCATTTGCTCTGCCTGTGTTTTAATGTTCTTGCTCTATTCTCTCGGGACGATTGACTCCGTTAGATGCGTGTGGTATTCTGGAGTATTTGCGGCTTCGAATCGCAAATCGAATTGCAAACGAAGAAATGATTTTTAGAAAGGAGACTGGAAAAGGTATACCATTAATTCCGCAGCGAAATAAGGTCTTGTAACATGTTGCCAAAAAAATGTTTAATCCAATTAAAAAAATCAAAATACTCCTATTTATTTATAGTAATTGGATATTTTTGTCTACAAAAACTCTTGAATAGTGGGTTTCATTTTAATGTCTTGTCATTTAAACTCGTTTCTGCATTTCCTCTCTGCGTGGACTGAGGTTATTTCACGTTCCCGAAATCACTTCCACTCTCCATTGTAACATTTTATTGTTTTGTGCAAATCTTAAAGTGAGGTTTCTATATTTGTGCTTAGTGAAAATATTTGCGATAGCATTTTTCTCAAATGCCCAAGTTACTTATAGTACTTTGTTTCATTTCACCATTTTGAAAAATAAAAATTAGTTACCGTTTGAGTACTACCATGAACGTCTATAAAGCAACCTCCCGGCTACTTGTTGACGGATATTCTTTCATGAAAATTTCTAAATTAGTCTCATTCATCCACGATTTCGTGAATTCCGTCTCAGGGAGCCGGATGCCCTATTCCCTTCTTATTAGGTCCGCATCGAGTAGTCGCTAACGATTGGTCATGCTAGGCACAATTCAGTTGTCATCAGCGTCCTTACACGACACCGGCAGATTCAGTCAATTTGAAAACTAGGCCGTAAAATTATCTTTCGATACAACTAGGCTTTTCTTGGACTCCTATCTCTAAGAATAATCAAAACATATGCGTTAGACTGTAACGTGTCGTCAATAAAGCATAACCTCCAAGAGATTGTTATCACTAGGTGGCATAGTTTTTCACTTCCTTTTTCTAATGTGTTTAACTTGATGTTAAGTATGCTCAGATTATGCGTACGTATTTAACTTCTGAAATTTGTTTGAGATGCTTAAATATTTTTTGTTTAATTTAAAAGACATACCGTAATAGGTAATGAAGAATTTTCGAACTTCACTGGAAGCTCCACGAGTCGAGCAGTATTGAGCATATTCATTAATGTTTCAACTATAAGCTAAATGATTTTCCATTCAATTTCCAGGCGTAAAATAAAATACAACTAATGATGCCACAATGAAAAATAATACCATGAAACCATTAAAAGTGATAACATTTTCTTTCTTTTCATAATTTTGTTTCTCAGTGACCACATTCTAATGAAATCTGTACCATAAAGACTTGAGGATATGTAATTATCGATGGGAAAGAGAACATTATAAATAAATTGATAGCGTCAGTCATGGTTTCCTGAGCTCAAAATCGCTTCCTTATCTCTCTCGTGGTTTCATTTTCTTTCCCCTTCGACCCGATCGCCACTCCCTGTGCATTTCTGCTCGCTTCTCCAAACTCCTGCCCTTCTTCCTTCCCATGATGCCCCTCACACCATTAAATTACCTCTTCCGAACCAATTCGGGATTTGCGGATAGGGGGGAGTGAATGGGAGCGGGGCGGGGTGCGGCGTGTGGTGCTGTGTTTGGGCATTGCTGGGCAACCTTCATTCGTTTTCGAGCGGCTGGGAAACGTTCCCACGATCCCGAGCGATTGGAACTTGCGAGGGGGGCTGGGAGAAAAGCAGTGTTCCTGTGGGAAATATAGCGATATACATATCTTACCCTTCTACTCTACGACATGCGAGTGTGTATGCAAGAGGTCGAAATAAATATTACTTTTGACCTCTTTGTTTGCCTTCTCGATTCCTTTCAACGAACACCCTCGACTCTTTTAACTCTTTCGATAGCGTCACTTTGCCTCTTCTGTTTTCTCCAAATCCACTCCGCTCATCATTCTACTCCAAGTACATCTTATGTCCCTTCTCTCCCTCATTGGCTACTCTTTTCAATAATTTCGGCATCCAAGTGACAAACTCCTGTAATGTACGCATGTCTCCTCCCACACATCCCCTTTTTAGGGTGACAAACGTGGAGATGCGCGTATACTTAGAGCGTGTCTACTCAGTTTTGAAATTGGATTCGCAAGTTATGGCAGCTTCGTTCTTTCAGGGAGGGACGCAGTAACACTCTTTCTTAATTTCTTCAAATGTTAGCTTCAGAGTACCTTGAGATATTCCAAAGGTATAGAAATCAATAGAAAGTCATTGTTTCCCTGCCAGTTTAAGGAAAAGGTTAATTGGATATATTACTTTTAGTTTTAATTAAATTTTGATTTGCCGAATTTAGTTTACCATGAAAGTGTAATACTTTTACGATTTCACTAAAGTTATACCCATCTGTGGGCATGCTCTTATAAATAAAACGAGTTCCACTCCAAACATCCATCGTTACGCATTCAAATTCACTGCAAGCATTTCCCTTGCCACTCCAAGCGCGTCTTGTTTAAATTTATAGGAACTATTTAATTTTAAAATTTTTATGAAGATTTTTGCTTTATTTCTATTTCCTCTGGCGGGAAACGCTAAAACATCATTATTCTGCATTAAAATCTTAGCAATATGCGGAAGAGAGTGCGTACAATAGGAAATTATTGTTCATATTTTGGACACGTTTTACACACACATTATGCACACTATTTTTGATGTGGTGAATGGCACACTATTGTGTTATACATTTAAATTCTCATACAAAAGGAGTCACGGCTTAAGTCTCGTCAACAAAAATCAATTTGCGAATTCCGTTTTGTAGCCAATAATTGGCAAATAAAAACAGGGAACGTGTTAAATTGTTCAGTTAAAGTTTGCTATGGTCTTTCGATTAAATTTGCTGAAAACAATAAGGATAACTCTCCAAAATCACTTTTTCTGCTCTGACTGAGGGTGCGATTTCAATCTAACACATGGGTGGCCTGCACCGTTACAGTCGTCCCTCGATCCTCTCTCCACCAGATTTCAAGTTCCCAAGGATTCATTGCATATCGGCTGGAATATCTACTCCCGTTGAAACAAAAGCATAGCGAAATTACTTCAATCATACGAATTTCAAGGCTCGAATTTCCCGTCTCGACGGAAGCCGGGCGCCAACGTCAGCAGGATTGACAAGTTTAAAACCCACGCCTCTTTCTCTCCCGAAGCTCGCATCCAGCGTGCCTGCCTTAATTTTTATAGAACGACGACAGGAGATAATGCATTAAAAACCTACTTTCTCATGAAAAATCACAGTTTAAAAGAGTTACCCCTTTTGCAATTCCATCAGTTGAAATTATAACTTATGTTGAAGCCTGTTTTTCAACTATTGATTACTAAAATTGTGGATACATTTTGAAAGACTTTGATTGAGTAAAGGTTATTCATATTAAAGGCTAATTTATATTACTGGTGATGAATGAATGACAGCTCCTTATTTTGCGGTTATCCTCGGATGAAGATTAACTGAGGCTACGTGATTTCAATAAATGTTTCAAAATGCAAAACCAAAGGCAGTAAAAGTGGACATTGAGGTATAGAGTAACGTTATTTTCCATTTTGTGGGAACTACCTAGCAGCAGCGATCGAGTTAATTGCTGAATCCATCAAAAGCCTGAAATAAACATTCTGGGTCAGCCAGTCTCTTTTCTTGGGAATAGTATTTCTTCCCAAATTAAATTTGACCCAGATACCGAGTGGGTAAATTAGAATGAAGCCATAGCGCAGGGTGGTCGTGAACGAACCATATATCCAATTCACTTCAGGCATAAAAAAATATTGAGACACTTAAATGTCAGCGGAAGCTTTTATTCATCGAGTGCAGTAGCTCGTCCGCCGGATGGCGCCTTTAAGTCTTCAACTTCATGAAATTCGAGGACTGGGTAGCCATTTTCGAAGTTTGAGCTTCTTTATCTCTCTCGCTGACCTTTGCTATCCTCACTCGGTGTTTAATCATTCTTTACTCATGGCAGCTACGTTACTTCTTGCTCACGGACCAACCCTCATATCTCTCTCTCCATATACGAGGTGTGTTCGAAACATAAAGAGAATTTTTTCATTTCCCGAGCTTGGAGAGTCCGATTGTCAAACTTTTTTTTATTATGATGGTAAACATGCCTCTGAAGTATGATATAACATTCAGCTGTTTTCATTGTGGAATTTGTCTGTGACAGACACTAAGGTTAGACGTGTTTTATGAGCTCGGCGATTTTCGTTTGTTAAAAGAAATGGATCAAAGAATTTGTATCAAATTTTGCGTAAAAATGAAATAAAGTGAGTGAAATGTTAACAAAAGCCTATGGTGAGTCTGGTATGAGTAAATCAAGAGTTAACGAGTTGTATAAGCGTTTCCAAGAAGGCCGTGAAGACCTTGAAGATGACGAACGCCCTGGGCGGCCCAGCACATCAACAATCGATGAAAACGTGGAAAAAGTGAAAGAAATGGTTATGAACGATCGCCGAATGACAATTAGAGAGGTCGCTAATGATGTTGGCATATCGACTGGATCATGTCATGACATTTTTTCCAATTTTTTGGGTATGAAACGCGTGGAAGCAAAATTCGTTCCAAAATTGTTGAATTTTGAACAATAACAGCGGCGAATGGAAGTGGCTCAGGAGTCACTAAATGAAGTAAACGACGATGCAGAATTAGTGAAACGTAATATAACCGGTGGCGAAACATGGGTTTATGAATATGACGTTGAAACTAAGGCTCAATCAAACCAGTGTAGGCATTCTGGCTCACCAAGATCGAAAAAGGCTCGACAAATGCGGTGGAACGTGAAGGTATTGTTTACTGTGTTCTTCGATTTCAATGGCATATTGCATCATTAATTCCTGCCGCCAGGTCAAACGGTCAACAAGAAGTACTACCTACAACTTCAACGCCATTTGCGTGAAGGAATCCGAAATAAACGCCCGGATCTATGGAAAAACTATTCATGGCTTTTGCACCACGATAATCCACCAACTCACACCTTATTGCTTGTTCGTGCATTTTGGGCCAAAAACAATATTGTAACAATGCCCCAGCCTCCATATTTGCTGGATATGGTAATTAAGAGAACCTTGAAGGGCCGTCGTTTTACAGCCGTAAATGACATTAAAAGCGTATTTTCACACACACACACACACATTTATATATATATATATATATATATATATATTTATTTATTTATTTATTTATTTATACCAGTTCATAAATTGTATATATGTGCGAAGATTGACTTGAATACTGACACATACGGACGGGAACATTGAAGAATGTAGTATCTTCAAGTTAGTATGTTGTCCGTGTCGACCCCTTATTTTCTATTTTTTAGGAGAAAACCGTTGAGTAATCTATGTTCGGAGTTTGAACAGAGATTTCGCCCGACATCCGTCACATACTTCTTCGTTCGTTGCCCCTCAGCCGGCTTCACACCTCAACCCAGCAGATTCGGTCTTGGTCGCCGTACCTGGTCCCCGTCGCTGAATGGGCGGGCCGGAGACGTGGGCTGCGAATCCCCCTCCCGCCATTCCCTCGCTCCTTCCTCCCATTCCTCGAAGCCCCTTTCCGGTCTCTGTCGCCTCCCGCCCTCTCATATCCACTCCCCACCCACCCCTCGCTAGTCTCTCGTCGACGCCCACCCACGCTAAGCACTCCTCGGCCCTGCGTGATTCCCGAATAATTACTTCGCTCGTTAGCGCCCTCCCCCCTTGTCCTTCCCTCCCCTTTCGCCCTTTCCCGGCGCATACTCCCACCGAGGGATTTTTCGGGTGATTAGGAGGTGGGTCTAGCAGCACCGACTAATTTTGAGAAGGCCTTGATCATCAAAATAGCGCCACAACTAGGTTTATGTGACGGGAAAACCGTAGAGGCCGCTTCTACATATTTTAATATAATCGGTTTTATTGCCAAATCAGAATGAACAGGAATTCAACGAACGGTTAGTTTAATATATTGTTTGCCCTTATTCTTATTTTTAGTTTCCTTTTTGACGATTAGTTTTAATTGTGTCGGTCAAAATGCAATTTTAGGACTATCATTAACTACTATTTGGATATAATGTTATGGTGTGACTTTATCTCAAGACATTAATAAAAATAAGAATGCAATAATCTAACAAATTAGCTGGTGATAATAGATTGCAAAGCCAATTGCAATTAGAAACTATTTCATGAAAATGTATTCGTTGATATAATTTTTACATTGCGTGGAAATAAGTAGAGCCTCTTAACAGAAATTAATATAATGCTTGAATGATGGGTCAAAAGTTCGTTAATTTACATAGCGCCACCAAAGGTTCAATTAGGGTAGACGTGAATGGCTGCCTCCGTACCTTACTTTTTGCAGGTATTAGTTACGAAGTTAATACCGGAATTTGTAGTTAACCACCTATGTAATTTCAAATCATTCGAGCATTGGTATTGTGTTTTACAATATCTTTGAACCGCGAAAAATTAATGACAACATTTGCTATTACTTTCAAGTGCAATAATAGCACGATTTTCTACTCTTACTGATTTATGGTCTGTACATGGAGTGTAAAAATAAATTGTGGTTTCAAGCATTACAATGCCGTAACGATTTGGAAATTATACATAAGTTTTTCGGGGATGAAAACCAAATTTTTCATTAATAATTTAATGTTAAAAGTTCCGATTTTTCATTAATTTTTAGAGAGAGTCAGTCTGACCTGAAGAAGGCCTCGGAGTAGGCCGAAAGCTTAAATCATCTACAGTGTGAGTGTCCTTTTACGTGTTATCTGTTTTATTCTGTTTTCCATTGTGCCGTCCAAAAGTTATATTGCTCTCGTGAGTACTTCCGCATCATCTATATATATATATATATATATATATATATATACACAGGTTCACACCGATAAGTGGTAGGACTGATTTTTTTACAAGAATTTCATTGACGATATACTTACATTGACTTATTAATCTTCAAAGTATGCTCCTAACTAACACCGATCTCACAAAATCTTCCGGCCAGATTCCTTCTTCATAGATACTACGAATCAGTCCATATAAGGCCTTCTTCACGCATTTTCCTAAACATTTCAACAGTTCTACAGGTATTTTGTCCACCCCCACGGCTATATTTGCTTTCATCTCCTTTAATGCCCTTTCTATTTCATCGTCGAGTATGCCTGGACCTAAGCTATCTTCTTCTACGTCATGTTCCTTTTCTGTCTAACCTTGTCGGCCTAAGTTCTTTACCATACAGTGTTTCTACATATTCCTTCCATCTCTCTTGGATTTTTCCTGGTTCAACTATTATCTTACCCTATTTATCTTTAACTGTTAGCACAGATCTTGCCTTCTTACTTCCCGATAATAGCTTAACCTTGCTGTATAGAGCACCAATTTCACCCTTCTTCTGTAAACTTTCCATATCCTCGCATTGCGTTTTCCACCATTCTTCTTTTGCTTTATTTGTGGCCCTTCTCAATTTATTGTTTAACTTTTTGTACTTCATTTTGCCTAACTCCTTTGCGTAACCTATGGCCGACTGACAAACCAAGGCCTGGTAATCGGTAAACTTAACTGATTTTACGAACTCCCATCCAACTTTCACTCCCACCTCCAGCTCTTCCTATGCCTCTTTAATCATTTCCTTCACCTATACGTTGAAAGTACCGGTGATAATGGGCAACCCTGCCTCACACCTCTTCCTAACACTTCCCATCTGGACTCTCCGTTTCCCATTTGCATCTGAGCAGTCTGAGAAATATACAGGTTTCGGGATAGTCTCCTTTCCCTCTTATCTATTCCTATTTTCTGCAATATATACATTATTTTTTCCCAAATCACTCCATCAGACGCTTCTCCAAAATCTACGAAACAGGCCAATACGTCCTGATTGTAATATATATTCTCCTCGATTAGTGAATTCATTCTTGCAATGGCATTACGCGATAGTCTTCCCTTCTTAAACCTAAACTGATCATTCCCTAAGTAATCTTTTGCCTTACTCTCTATCCTTTTGTTGATAATCCTGAGAATAACTTTAGCTGCGTGGGTTATCAAAATTATTGTTCTGTAGTCCTCACATAACGTAGCCTTTGCCTATTTCAGATTAGGAACTAACATTGACCTCATAAAGTCTTCCGGCCAAATTCCTTCCTCATAAATATTATGAATCAGTCCATATAGTGTCTTCCTCTCACATTTTCCTAAACATTTTAATATTTCCCCAAGGATATTGTCCACCCTAACAGCCTTATTTGATTTCAAGTTCTTTATCATACAGTGATTCTATGTATTCCCTCCATCTCTCTTGGATATTTTTTGTCAATTATTATCTTACCCCACTTATTTCTAACTATTATAACAGATCTTCCCTACTTACTTCTCGAAATTGATTTAACCTTGCTATATAGTGAATCAATTTCTCCCATCCTCTGCAAACTTTCCATATCCTCGCGTTTTTTCTCACGTTTTCCACTAGGTTTTTTCTTTGCGTTTTTCTTCTTGAATTTTTTCACTTTAAACTAATACAAAATTTTGTAGGATATTACAACCAACTTATTCGTAAGTGAACTTGCTAAGCCCAAATTCAATTCATATGCCTGTGGGAGGCAAAGAAATGTAGACAAGAGTACATGTATGATTATCAATAGTAACCTTAAAATATTTTGAAGAAATTCGAACTCACTGGATGAAGTTCAACTAGGATCTAAAATAATTTATTTTCTTCAATGAAGTACTGAATGGAGACTGGAAAATGAAGTAAATAATATAGCTTTTTTAAATACAACACACATGATTTCATTTTTCTACTTCATAATACCAAATGCGTAAAAAAAGTATGCACGACTCCTGTCTGTGGTTTTTGAGTGTATCTTGTGGTGGTTTGGATGTAACATCATATTCAGTGAAAAAAATGTATAATTCTCTTAAAATGAAATGTCTATTAATATAACCTTTTTAAAGCATTTGCGTATTGCTTTTCCGATATCACCAAATCCTCGGTGTCATGAAGATAAGCGTATGTTCGTATTAAACAGCAGCTCGCGAAAACCTAATGAAAAATCTGATTTGTTTATCTCTTTCGTTTATCGTATGAATGAATAGATCAATTTTATAAAAATACTGGGCATAGTTCGTTCACGTCTGCTGTGGTATTTCTTTTGCAGCTCTCGTGCCTTATCCAATCACTTTTTAGAGTTCCACGGTCGTTAACACGCGTGACTCTTCCCTTTTCAGAAACGCAGCCACTTCGGAAAAGTCTCCCGTGTCTTAACAATTGAGAATGTCTTCCATGTGAGAAGAGCGCCTCTCTTCTCACAATGGAGACCCCGCCGCTTTGGAATTTCAAATTCGAAAGGAATTGGTCCTCTTCCAAGCGAGTTTACACAGCTCTATTGTCGTGGCCCATCAGGAATGCTTGAGTTATTAATAAGCTGAATTCACTGTTGATAAATATTTTGGGTACACGCTATAGTCGTCTTTTGTAGTTGCTTGAGAAAAATGGTAGCAATAAAATTTTTGTTTCTATCTTTGTTTTTCCTATATATTTAATGTGGCGTTGATTTTCTTAACGTCCACCCAAATTGGTGAAATGGTGATAAATTCTCCAAAAGTGAAATATAATTTAACATAATTTGAATTTTTCCTGATTCAATTTGAATCGACATGCTGGTAGTTATTTTGTTTGGTTCTAGTATCCATTTTCAAAGTTATCTGGAAAAGAGCTCACCAATGAGTTCTGGAGTAAGTGCAGTTTTTTGTCCGTGTTTGTCTACCGAAGATAGAAGGTGCTTTGTTTCGTTGCAAACAAAGGACAATTAGGTCCGCCAGGAACACTTTTTAAATAAATATGTCAAAAAATTTAGAATTTCTACTTCTAAATTTATTCTTGGATCCAAATGTGTGGAAATTGGCCTAACCCGATGGGCAATTTCTCACAACATGCTTGAGCCTTGTCAACAACGCTCTCTATTGAAAGGCCCCTGGGGGCAATTCTTTACCCCTTGACGTTGTTGGGACTTTCAGCGTCACTTGTTTATTGTTTGATAAATTATCCCTAGATCAATTACTTGCCTTGTATGATTGATGCAGGATGGATGCATATGCTAACTCATATGATTTTTATAACATAATCAAATCCGTAACCGTTCTGTTGTACACTAGGTATGGCTTGTATGCGTTTATATTATTTTCTTTGTTATCGAGTACGTCATTAGCTAAGAAACTGAACATTGAAATAATTCTATCTATATTTCGAATTTTCGGAATATCGAGTTTAGAGAATCAACTGAATGCGAAATGTTTTGATCTATCCATTTCTCTGAGCTCCGCCGGATTGGTCCGATTGACAGGTTGAGAACCATTGATATGCCAGTAGACTTCCATGCAATGTCAATACCTAGAAAAAATCTTTTGCTTCGATCAACAAATCGGAGGGTTATTCTCGTAGGACGTAGCTACGTACGGCGCGGAAACGTGGTCGCTGAAGCAGGAGGATAGACGTAGATTGGAGGCTTTTGAAATGTGGGTGTGGAGAAGAATGGAGAAGGTGAAATGGACCGAAAGGAAAACAAATGAGGAAGTACTAGAAATGGTGGGGGAGGAGAGGGGTTTGTTGAGAGAAATCCTATGGAGGCAGGAAAAATGGATGAAAGGCGTATTGAGCGGTAGTAGAATGTTGAAGAGGGTAATAGAGGGGAGAATGTTGGGCAAGCGAGGTAAGGGTAGGAACAGGATAGGGATGTTGGACGGGATGAAGGGAGGAAAGAAGTACACCGAGATGAAGAGGGACCTGATATAGATTAGTTTGCTAGGTGGGGAGTCACAAAATGTTTATTTGATAGTTGTGTCCATCCAAAAACCTACCTTAACCGGTAGATTACCTAATAATAATTCTCGTAGGACACCTTTTATTACTGCGTCATATTCCACGAAATTTCGCCCACCAAACTTGAAAATACCTAGTCGTCGTCTAAGAAACGCTAATCTGACTCGGTTGGAATAAATCCCAGAAAATAATTCCGTGAAGGAAGCGAATGAGCACCATCTCCCTTAGATGCATTGGTGGACTTTGAAATGTTCAATGGCAGTTTACGATTAACTGAGATTCATTCGCGTTTATTTTATACCCGTTAGGGATTTGGTCAACCTTAGTTATTTTCAGATTGGTTTGACATGGTGTCCTCCCAGGTCTCTCTCTTCGTTTGTTCATTAGATCTCGCCTTCTGCTCTTCATTGCCTGTCTCTATCTCTATATCACCGCCTCCTTCATCACTTCTTTCCTTCCCATTTTCTGTCGATGATTGCTATCGAAGGACCGTTGAGTCTGAAACTTCGGCCGATAAGTTTGACCGTCTGTTTTTCAGAGCTATCTTTATACTTCCATCGCATCTTGGTCTTCACAAACCTTCTTCATTTTTTCGTGCCTTTATAGATCCTTCTGTCTAATTCCCTTCTGTCTCAGGTAGGGTTACAATTACCTGCTTCGATTCCAATCACCTATATCTTTATCACTTCCATTGACCACACTCGGGTCAATTGCAAATTTTACTTCTCATCCATGATGCAATTGTGATTCGAGGTGCCAGTAGATTTTGCTATGGAAGACATACGTCATGGCTCTCGATGACAGTTCTTCCAAATAAGAAGCGAAGTTTATACCTTTTATTCACGATATTACTATTTTCAAAATTTTGTTTCTTTTGGTTCTGTGGACTTGTATATTTATGTTTGCTTTGTTTTCATCAGGATAATCATGAGCAAAGTTTAAGCGTGGCTAATGCGTATTCCACAATATTTCCTCAAAGTAACATCTTTATGGAGATAGCTTACCTTCCCACTAAAATTCTATATCTGGAAGTTTACCAAATCCACGCGGGGCGCAACTTTCGGTATAGAACCGGCTTGGCGAGTGGCCATCTCAAATGGACAGTAGTTTGAGTGTCCTCGGGACGTAAATTCGAAGTCGTGAATTTCACTCAAGTCGTGGATTTTTATTATTTTCCAACGGTTCGATAGAATTTTTACTCCTCGAGTTATCTAATTTTATGGTGAGAAATAGTTTTTTCCTAGCTAAGGAATACTCTTCTTGACTGCGAAGTTCAATGCAAATACATATTACAAAAATACGATGAAATAAATAAAAAACTATGCCTAATGCAATCTAAATATTTAAAAGTGCAGAGTGTAAATAATGTCAAATAATTATACAAAAGTTTGATTGAAGGTCTACCTCTTCATAAAAGTGTAATAGAATATTAAGAATTACGTTCTGAAAGCTGTGGTTATATTTGCATTTACTATAAAATAAAAGGTTTTCCAACTTTGAAAAATATGAAACTGAGTACTGATATTTTAAAAAAATGAGCCAATGCTTGCTGGTACTCGACAGAAGGGAATCGTTAAAAAAAAACTTTAAAAAATTAATACAAAAATCAAAATTTTTGCACAATAAATTGATATTCTTTGTTTAGTTACTCCTACATCTCCACAATACCACCCCAATAGCACGCCACCGCAAAGGGCGTGTGGCGGTGGATGTTAGGTCACCACCCGTAAAAGAGAACAAAACGACATGCAAAATAAACACATCCCTGTAAACATACATTCATAGTGGAGTATATTATATTATTATTACGTAATCAACCAGTATAGGTAGGTTTATGGATGGACACAACTATTTAATAAATATTTTGTGACTCCTTTGCACCTCCTTTTGTACCTCCTTTGTGCGCTTCTTCCTACCTCTTTTTTTAATATTACGGCCACCGCTAGTTGGCTCTCGTCCCCGCCGCTGTATATTATTCTATAATTATCACTCCAGTAACCCCCGCTATCCTTCCATGTCACCTCGCAGAGACCTAAAATATCTATATTACCTCTTTCCATCTCTCGCTTAATATTCTCTAATTAACCTTACCGCAACATTGTCCTGACGTTCCATGTTCCTATTCTAACTAATTTCGTCTTCTTCTGCGTCTTCTGTTCTGCTTCTGTTATTTCTCCCCCGCAAGGGTTTTGTGGGATGACGGTCGCGGAAGCCTTGCCTCCCGCGCTTTCGAGCACGACACAAAGTCCATAGGGCCGAGTCCCGCAGTTTCCAGGACTCATAGTATCTATAGTGCCCATCATTATATTATTGGGAATCATAATTGAGGTGGTTTAGCGTTACCTTCCTCAAAAGTGTTTTTAACGTGACACCATCACTTAATGGCCGCCCTACTGGGGCCAGACGCCTTTGCAGCTACCTCACTGAGGAACAGACGCTGCGTGGACTAAATTTCGTCTGGATCCTAACCTTCAACGTACGTGGGTGGCATGGGTGGCCCTACCAGGAGCAATTATTATTACTCCCGCCAGCAAAGCACTAGGGGTCATCGGAACGCGCAAGCCCTTCCACCATGTCAAGGTTGCAGTCCATGGGAGGGAGGATAAAGTCATGCAAAATCTTTCAACTTACACTCATGAAAATATATAGTATAATATTTCCTATCCACTAACAAACGATTGCACCTTAAAATGTGGGCGATATTTGTCCAATAATGTGTAAGCAAGAATTTGACGAGTAAGAAAATAAAAGTCGGCTACCACATTGACATGCAATATATAATGGTACACTCTCCCAAGAGAACATATAGGGAATGAGACCCAATGCTGCAGGTAGCGGGAGGGTCCCCCCATAAGGGAGGGACGAGCGTTTGAAGGGGAAACTTAAAAACAGACAAAGAGAGCAAGCAATACAGTAAATAGCACTTCATTCTTCAATGGTATTCTCAAAATTCTAATTCAACAAAACATGCGGCATAAGTGAAAATGCATCCAATTGAGTAGATCTAATTATTCCCTGGACGGAAAAAGAAAATGCTTAGTTCTTCCACACAAATCACGTATTTGTGTGGAAGAACAAAGTATATTCTTTTTTCGTTATGAATCGATTCCACAAAGTGATGCCTCAAACCATTATTTTTGTTCCCTAGACGCTGAGGATGGCAAGTAGAACATTTTCTATCTATAACCCTACAGTTGCTATGCCGTATTGTCCATGGGATGAAGGAGACGTGGAGTCTGGTAGTTATGGAATCTATTTCCCGAATCATATATACATATAATTGATGGTATTCGGCATAACTTTGTGAAACCGATTCATATTGGAAATGAAAAAAATGATAACTTTGTAATTTCACAGAAACATATATATATATATATATATATATATATATATATATATATACGGGTCGCGGTGGTCTAGCGGGTAGAGCGTTGGACTGCTGACAGGAGGGTCCCGGGTTCGATTCCCGGGCAAGGCACTTTGGGCACCTGCAGCTCCACCCAAGCTAGTTGATTTTTCGGGCACCAGGTCTTCCTGGGAAACCATAACCGGTACAGGGAAAGGAACTGGCCCCCCTACCCTGATGTGTGAATATTCACACGCCGTTGGGCTTGGTACATGGGTGAGCTCTACCATCACCTACTAAACCGACCTTCGGGTTGATTACTGTATTTATGGTTTATATATATATATATATATATATATATATATGTATATATATATATATATATATATATATATATATATATATATATATATATGTATATATATATATATATATATGTATATATATATATGTATATATATATATATATACACTTTTTTGGAAAACACACAAACGTGTAATGTAAATTCACTGATAGTCATAACAAACACAGAAACCAAAACACACAAAAGAGGGACTCACTGGTTCTCGAATTTTCGGTGGTCCAACCACCTTTCTCAAGAGGAATTAGGAACAGAACTCAATCAACTTTCTGTTCCTAATTCCTCTTGAGAAAGGTGGTTGGACCACCGAAAATTCGAGAACCAGTGAGTCCCTCTTTTGTGTGTTTTGGTTTCTGTGTTTGTTATGACTATATATATATATATATATATATATATATATATATATGAAAATATACATACAAACATATATACATAAGCCAAGCGACCGATGTATGTTGGAGTGCGAATAATTTTCAAGACCTCAGCCCTAAAACCTACAGCATGCGAATCTGAATTTATTTAGTAAATTCAACATAGCATTGAGTCGTCTTTCTTCTAACGACTGTGAGACTTACTATCATTTCACGCAAACACTAAGTTGAGGAATATGGAATTCCTAGAAAAAGTTTCAATCATTCAACAATTTCATGGGTAGTTAGTATTTTTTCACACAAGAGGCTCAAAATTGGTACTCCTACATATTAGATTATCAAATATAAGCTGTATGGCACTCTGTACTAACGGCCGACTACCATGAAACTCTCTGCTGCGAACAATTGGGTGACCTAAGAAAGGTATTAAGTTGCGTTCTATTTGTGTGAAAAATGGCAGCCAATTTCTTCATCCATCCATGGAGTTAATAACGATAACAACCACCATAATCGCCACCATGATGTTGGTACATTCTTAAATAAGTATGAACATCTATTAATATTATATTTTCCTGCGAGAATGTTTTCAAATTGCCGTGAACTTGTTCGTTGATGTTTCAGGCCTAGCGTGATGAACTTTTCTACAGGTATTCAATCATCAAACGACGCTATGGATCGCGTGGACATGAAACGTGACTAACATGCAGCGAGGCAAACAATTGCATTCGGGGTTGAATGAGAATACTTGTGCTGACAAAATTCCATCAGCTGTTCAACTTTGATTGCGAAATACAGAGAGAGAAAAAACTAAAAACGTTTTGCTAAAATTTTAGCGTCGAATATCTTGAGCATTCAGGCACTGGCTAGAGATTTTTATTTATTATGGCTTGATTTATTTTCTATGTTAACATATATTATATTGTCTCCTAGTACTCAATTCTTTTTTCCCAATTCAACCATCTATATGTTTTATACCGTCAACCTTTTTCGACTTCTTAAAATATAAAATTAGAATTCATGAATATTATTTCAGATGTGAATCTGCATCTGCTCTAGGGAATCCGTGTCAGCTAATTCCTCTAATCCTATAGCTATTTTTAGCTATATTCGATATTTTCAGGCTTAACTTTGTGGAAAAGACACCTGAGGATGACGACAATGCTTCGAAACTAGTTGTGCCGAATAAAATTGAGTGGAAAAATAAATAGTTATTTTTATTTCAGTGACTTTTTTAGCCATGTTTTGATTGATATCTAATAAGGGGTGGAAGCATTAAGTTATGCGAATACTCTGGGCTACATTAAACATATTACAAATATATAAAGCGCGTGGTGCCGCATCCAACATTATAGATATAATTAGGCCTCTAATTACTTTAGTAGGGTTGACAATTGCTACAAAATTAGAGTTAGACTGTCGAACCGATATATTCGAGTTGAATTCATTCAATTGTCCCGCGCTCTATTCGCGACAACACTAAAAGAAGGAACGTCTGAGAAAATAATACACACACGCCGCCTAAAATAGACGCTTGCAAGATCAAATTCTCACGAGGCAGTCTCCAAATCTGGCGTCCCAACGCCCCCCTGCCATGCGCCCTTGTGCCAGGTGAGCTTAAGGTGAGTATATATGAAGACCATTGCACTTGTGAATTGTCCGTCCGAAATGCGTAGAATACTAACCGGTAATAAGTGTCTCAATTGCATGTTTTCCTGCCCTCTTTTAATGTATTTTCTTGTCCTCTTTGTGTAGGATTAGCTGCTAATCAAGAAATACCCATAAGATATGTAGGTATGTTGCATGATTGGTGTTCGGTCACCCCCTTTCCACGCGGTGTTTGGTGGATCGCTGGGTGCAAGGTGCATGAGGAAATACAGTGAATATATGTAGAACGACTGATGACCTACCACCCCCTGCCACACGTTCTTGCGACAGCTTACGGGGTATTATGTCGATGTAGATTAATAAAATATTGTTCTAGTTGGGGGGTGGCATAACGCGACTACGCACTCGTAATGGCACACCAATTTTCACGACGAAGGTTAACACCACAGCGCGGAATGGCTTTTTCATCGACAAATTAGCTTTTTCATGCAAAACTTTGTTATCAATGCTCTCGATAATAGCTTGGAGTCCACGTTCTCATAATATTTGAGCGACTGTCATTAGTTTCGTTCACAGGGCGCGGAACGTTTCTCACTTTGAATATTAGTCCGCACGAGTCTTTGAATGAGTATTTCGCAGAAGAATGTCACAGCGGGGTCTAATCCGTTTGCCGCCCATTCACGCCGCCTATGTCATCACAGTACAAGACTCGCACTCGACCAAATGGTCGCCAACAGGGTACGTGATTCATTGATCGAGGCCTCCAGAGGACGACGGCATCTTAACTGGCGACTCGGCGAAAAATTAAGATCTGGGAGCATGACGAGCGAAGGACTTGGCCGCTACTTGGCGTCCAAGCACCGCGTCTGTCTCGGTGTACCCGGTGCGTGGGAGAGAGCCATTTTAAGGCAGGCAGGCAGGCAGGCAGGCACCCTTCACTCGTCTCGACCATCGTGCATCAACCCTCCGAGGCTGCATTCGCCAAATCAAGACAGTCGTGAAGGGGTCGCGCCGTCCCCGAGACTCCCGCGTCTTTCCTTCTACCAAGTCCCCGTCCTCTTCTATATCTTTCCCTTTCCGCTGAGTGTAAGCCAATCCGTCTCCCTCCCCTTCTCCTCCTCCCATCCCCCTTCTCCTCCTCCTCCCATCTCCCTTCTTTTCCTACTAATACCCCCCTTCTCCTCCTCCTAACACACCCCTTCTCCTCCCCCTAACACCTCCGTCTTATGTGAGACAATACGTGCTTCATCTGGGTGGCACTAATGCAGTGTCGCAGGCGGCCGGGCCTCTCTTCCGACCGAGGAAGAGAGAATGTTGGGGGGTTGGTTTATTGCTCTGGAGAAAGAGCAAGAGAAGATAGGGAGATGAGGTGGAAGGGAGGGAGAGGGCTAAGAAGGTTAGACGTCTTCCGAGTGGGAAGAAACTTCTCTCCCAGCCCCAGTGAGTCCACAGAAGAGGGCTGGAGATAAGTCGCGTAATCTCTGAGTGTCACATGGATCCGTACGTATTTATGTAATATAATGGCGAATTGAAGGCGTTTACGCCCTTTTACTGAAGGGTTGCCGTAGGGGTGGAAGGTGCGAGTCTAGTGATGCCATAGTGGTGCTTGGGAAAGTGTACTTCTTGAGAAGGGCGAAGCGTGGCAGCAGCTGTAGGGTGTCGTGCGGGAGGAAGGAAGGAGAACGTATAAATAAAAGGTAATGGGTGACTAGGGGTTATCTCCGTGAAATTAATCGACGGGAGAGGCGTTCTTTCCTCCCCGTTGTAAAAATTAAATGCACGATATTTCACTTCTGGTCGACATTTCCCCTGCAAGCGTCGTGAAATTTTGATACTTTTTTACATTACTCATTGTTGAGAATTGTTCGATTTGGAAAAAATATATTCCACTCTTCCTACGATTGCGATGCGACAAAATGTTGCAAATTTTTAATCTACTCCGTTACATTACCTCTCCTGTTCCATCGACAACAAAAACATATTGTTTTGACCATGGAAAACAAACAAATTGGCACATCTCGAATATCAAATTTCACCCGTATCTTCAAAATACTGCTAATAACTTATTTTATTCACAAGTTAAAATGTTTTTAGCTCATATTGCTTCTGTCGGTTTTCTAAAACACTGCTGGCGTTCAGGAAAACGTTGACGATAACAACGAGGAAGTTTTATAAGAGAAACCAATAGAGCGGATGTGGCGTTGCGGAAGACGCATTGCGAGGATATTGAAAGTGAATAAGGAAATGGTAAAATAATAAATATAAAAATGTGAAAGCTCTGTCAGAAATAAGAAGGAAAAATTCGCAGAAAAACTCAAAGATAAGTAAGGAAAATTATTACTTGCACCGAGTAAAATTCATAGGAGATAAATTGAGTATATACGGCATAAATAGTCGCCAAGCTTAGATATAAATAGAGAAGTCAGGGGGGAATTCATAAAACACATCCAGATATGGTGATTATCAAGCTTTAGTTTGCCAGTCAGTCATGGGGTTGACAATTTTTTTGAGAGCATTGAAAAGTTAGTGCATATGGCATGAGATAAAAATCAATTACTCATAAAAAATAAGATTTTTGAGGTTTTCTAGGAAGAGAAAGACTAAGCTTAATATTAAAACAGAAGGTCAAAGCTTGAACAGTTTACGGATCTCCGAAGTGCTTGGTACCAAAATGGTGGAGGTAGTAGGGATATAAGGATATTAGTTATCTCTGGGCAAAGAGACTTTCACAAGGACAGGGGCGTTGTGTAAGGAAGTTAAGAAAAGACTCGTCAAAACTTTGATATGGATCGAAGTGATGTTCATAAGGAAAGGTGGCCACTGAAGAAGGAGGATAAAAGGCGTAGATTGGAGGTTTTTGAAATGTGGGCGTGGAGAAGAATAGGGAAAATGAAGTGGAAACAAAAGAAAACAAACGAGAAAATAAAAGGTATTGTGAGGGAGGAGAGGGGATTGTTGGGAGAAAACATAAGGAAGCAGGAAAAATGAAATGAGGGTATTCTGATTGGAGATGGCATTTTGAAGAATGTAACAGAGGTTGTCAGGCAAACAGGGGCAGGAATAGGGGATAAGGCGGTTGAATGGAATGAGGGGAGGAAGTGTTCGGAATTGAAGAGGGGCTTATTGTAGAATAAGGTGTCGGGTCCTTGTCTTGTTAAAAGAGGCAATGGAATGAACGTGATACCTTCAGGTAGTTTGTGTCTATCAAAGACCCTCATTTATGCGTAGATAACCGATAAAAATAATTTTTCGGTGGGTTGGAAGGTGTTTGAGACGCAATGGCGCTCGGAATGGGTTTGAAGGAGCGTGGCGGAAGTGGCTTGGAGATTGGAGAGAGAAGGAGGAGATAGGCAATGCTGGAATGGGTTTGTGGGAAAAGGGGGCGGAAGGGACGTTGGCAGTGGCCAAGAGGAAGGCGCCGAATCCAGTGTTTGGAAGGGGACGGGTGGGGGGAGCGTCGCTCTGGAGTCGTCATCTGCCGAGCTCTCGGATAGGCCTGAGTCCAGGGGAAGGAATCATTTTTTCTCCATTCTCGGAAGGGGTTGTTTGGTGGCCTTTTTTGATGTTCGTTTAAGATACTATCGCCCTCAGTTGTGAGTGAGAGAAAAAGAGAGGGAGGGTGGCTGCTACTCGTTCTTAAGGGTGGAGTCGAGCTGGATGAATTGCCCGCGTCCTCGATCGAAAAAGGAAGTCGGCGAGGGCAGGAGTAAGGCGACAGGACCCATCTACATTGACAGGGATTAACGTGCGTCCTGCCAATTAACTGAAAGTTTCGAAGCTGTGATGTCTTTGTGAGTGAGAAGCTTGGAGAATGGCTCATTTTGCGCCATTGTCTAAAGGCCCGACATGTAATTACAGTAATTAGACCAAGCCCAGTGCTATACAGCCAAACTTCGCTCAAAAACTGTGTTTAGTGGAATTCAGTTTTATCATTGCTTACCGATTTACCCGAGAAAGAGTGAATTTCGACCAAATTTCGAATCCATTATCAATCACTCAATATAATCTGGAAGCCAAGGGACTGCGCTTGTAGTCGAGTGTGTGTTTTCAATTAGGGCAGTGGTATTTTAAGTGGTTTCTGAAAAAATTAGAATAATGTATTAAAGAAGGCTTAAATTAATCGATTGTAATATTAAATCCAATAATGGCATTTAAAATTGTTAGCTGCAATCGGCGCCATCCAGCGTACCGGTTTTTTCGAGGGACATTATATACTTACACTCCATTTTGTACTCGTTATCGCTTTCAACTCCGTATTTTCATAAACTGACGAGTGAAAATATGAATTTTATCCAAAAAATCCCTCTAGCTAGCTCAAAATTATGAGAAAAAAAAGAATCTTTACATACATGTAATAAGTAATGCTATGTTTAGGAAAAGAGTTATTCCTTTCAATCATTCGTTCAAGGAGTTTTCCATCGCTCTTTTACACATACACATCTACGCAGTATTCATTATACAAAGGATCCTTTTGGCGATATCGTCCGATATCTTTATCGTATCGGATACATTTGGCAGACCAGATAGTATTTGGATCCTTTGCTTAACGCCTTGGTCGATTTTCCTGCGATGCCGTCGATTCCCAATGATTTCTTTTAATAAGCATTTTATTCCTAGATCTCTGTTTGTTTGCCTACTAAGTTGCAATTTCAAATTACCTACTGCTTCAGTTTCAAATTACACTTGGCAATTACTACATTATGATCACTATCAATGTCCGGACTAGCCTCTTAACTGGGATCAATGTCCGGACATAAACCTCTTTTTAACTGGCATGAAATCTATTCGCAGTTTACCTATTTTCCGGGAGTGGCGCCTGCGGGCATGGCGCTTGAGCAAACCAACTGGCGTCTACCACGAAACAATGTCCGGCATCGGCAAAACTTGACCTTTTGATTCCCTCTCTCATGTATTTCTCTCCTCATGGCCAAATCATTCTGCAGTGCCGCTCAACTTCCCATTCCACACTCTCCCTATATTTGGACATCTAATTTCTACAATTCTCAGTGGTTCGGTACGGTTTCTTTGTTTTCATTTCCCGTTAACTGTTTTTTCCCTGTAGCTCAGCTAAAAGTTATCAAACGTTGCAAGAAGAGATTCGTGTAATTTCAAAAGAAAATGTACCCGGAGCTTTTTGTAGCTGAAGTAAATATTGGCGCTACTTCTACAACTTTGAGAAGATCGTCGGATGACGTAAAAAGCGATATTAGAATTATTGATAATTTCACCAAAAAAAAGAGCGGTAACATTGGTAACTTAAATAATGTACATGAGACGTGTTCGTAAGCGATGATTCCCTGAAACCTGCCGTAAAATCAAAACTACGAGTATTTCACATAAATGTATGATAAACGTGGTCTTTACCCTACCTGTAATCCAACCCTGTGGCTTTGATGCCTGGGGAAAGACAGAGAATTATTTTTTTGCGTGTGTTGTATACACATACTCATACACTAGTCTTCTCTAGCATGCAAATTTCTTGCCCAACTCGTGGCTTGAGAATAACTGGACTGCCAGCGAACCCAGGCGAGACAAGAAATAGGTAACAAAATTTATGTAATAGTTGGGGAGAACGATTTAAAATTTTCAGTTCCAAATGCACAAAATATATCTGAAATGAATCGATTAAAAAAAAGTACTTTCTGAAAAAAAATCACAAAATCCTTTGGTTGGCATCGAAAAAAGCACGCGTGGAGTGGTGGGTGGGAGGGTGGGGTGGGAAACTTGGAAAAGATTGGTGAGTCGATGAGATTGTTTCGAAAATTTCTGGTTCCATTCCATGTGACCAGAATGGGGGAGCGTGTTATACTTGCATGAGGAGATAGCCGTTTCTCCGGACACACCCTCACCCCGCCACCACCCACTCCTGTTCCCCCCGGTTACCACCCACCCCTACCACACCCTCCCACCGTCAACATCTACTACCTCCTGAAACTATCCCTGACCCGACTTCTGAAACCCCCTTCCCCCCCTTCACCTCTACCCCCCTCCAAAGCAAGAGCGAAGGTAATTTATGGTCCCGCTCCCTCGACCTCCGATTTCTATTTCCGTGTCAAAAAGTGGAGAAAACGATAAAGAAGAGGTCAACTCGGTCACGAGATTCCAAGTTGTAGATTAAAAAAGACACACTTAGAAGTAGTAGCCCGGCGTTGAATGTGGGGCCTGCATATCTGCCAGAAAACAGCCGAAGGCGAGAGAGCGTGCGCACTCTGAATGTATGGACCCACCAACACGAATAGGGTTCTCTCTTGAAGTTTATGCTATTCTGTTTACGCGCAACGCGTAAAGCGGGGGTTTAAACTGGCTTCCGCGAGGCCGCAGCACGATTAAGTATCCTCAAATGTCGTAAACGCGTAATGATGTTTCTATTGACGAAAATGATAAAAAAAAGAGGCCAACCCCGCTGCGCTGAGTGCTTTTTTGTACAGAAAACGCAATTATTTGGGTACCCATTTAAATATCCTGATGTGAGTAGGAAATAAACTTTGGATTGCATACGAATCCGAGGTCGGTTATCAAGCCAAATCTCCGCATTTGGATCTTTGTAACTCAAGAAATACGTGGGTGGTCTGAAAAGTTTCCGCCCAGAAAAATTCAGAAAAAATGTCTCGTATCTTTGTCAGGTCGGTAACTTTTTAGACCACCCTTGTATTATGCTTTCTTTACTGTAAGTAATATTTCATTTTATTAAGGTTTCTAAGAATACTAATCTGTCAATAATGTGGTCTGCTTTAGTGAATTCTTTAATAATCCAGCGAAATAGCATTTACGTGGAACTAATTTGCAAAATTTGCATAAATCACATATTTGCATGGAAAAATTATTTACTTTGGAGGAGTTATTAGTTTTACAGAATTTGAATGAAAATATATTTAATTTGATTTTTTCTTTTTGTACCTTATTTTATAATGTCAAAGGAATCAAACGATTTCCTAAATTATATCATCATGGTTGGTACAATACGCGCATGGTATATTTTGTAATCTGTTTTATTTCGCCATCGTTGTTTTAATGCCTACTACCATCTCGGGTCTCGTAATAGGCGTAATATCCCATAAAATAACCTCAGGAGCTATCCGAATGAGTGGTAATATTAGTAATAAAAATGTTCTTTTATACATAAACTGACTGCAAGCTGGTGAAATAAAATAGTTTTTATGCTAATTGTGTTGATTGCGGTTCCGTCACAGTTGAACTTTATAATATAATTGTTTCCCGATGCTCCCTGTAACACCAATTGCAATCATCACGCTTAGAGATATTCGCATCTAAAATCATACGCACTCTATATTCTTCTGCTCTTATCAATACCATTGACACTAAATTCAATTTAAGTTAATATCGTGCACGGAAAAGTAATTTATTATTGAAAAAAGTAATTTCCATTAGATAAATCACGCCACATGAAACCGTATAATTTTTATGATGTTTATCTCAAGATCTGATGTTCAGAGCAACATTACAACGTTGTCTATGAAGAGGGTAAAAATATAAGAGAAATTCTTCTATTTTCTAAGAGTTTCTCTTATATTTGTATTCTAAGTTATTTCTATTATATTCTATTCTCTAAGAGTTCTCTTATATTTTATACCCTCATCATGAAGGAATTCCACAAAGTTAAGCCCGAAACTGTTAACTTTATTGTGTATGAAATTACCTAGCTTCAGACCCCTATGTAACTGTAGGTTTTAATGAGTGGTGACATTTTGGTCTTCCGTATATAAAAATTTCAAGGCGGTATTCAAATAACACAAGATTAAAGAAACAAGAAAAGATAAAATATGCTGTACCTAAACAATAAATTAGTTGCTTATATGTAGCGGTATTACCAGATATTGAACCTGTACTTTTGTCGCTCCAAGTTAACATAATGTCGTTTCCCATGAAATGAGGTTTATTCTTACACCTGGAAGTATACCTTGGCCATTTTCGATGAAAAATACGGTCTTGGTTAATGTTAATTGATATTTTTCCATTTTATTCTCCTTGTCAAATATCATTTGCTAAAGATTTAGAAAATCATAAATGAAACTTTACTAATGTATCATCCGTAGTATGTAATCAGATATAATATTAGCTATAATTTTATCAGTAGTATACATGCCTATGTAAATTTTTCTTGCATTTCGTTTATGTGACTTTCTCTATCCTCTGCAAGTACATATATTTCTTAAATATTTTGTTTCTTGATCATGTTTTGACTTAGTTCACTTAAGTCCACGCCACTGTTAACATTTATGGAGATGATTGAGATGGAGATTCGTGTATGTACGAGGTGTGTTCAAAACGTGACGAGAATATTTTCATTTCGCGGACTTGGAGTGTCCGATGGCCAAACCTTTTTTTATAATGTTGGTATACATGCCTCTGAAGTATGATAAAACTTTCAGCTGTTTTGATTGTGGACTTTGTCTGTGACAGCCACTAAGCTTAGACGTGTTTTATGAGCTCGGCGATTTTCGTTTGTTTAAAGAAATGGATCAAATAATTTGTATCAAATTTTGCGTAAAACATTAAATAAAGTGTGTGAAATGTTAAAAAAGGCCAATGGTAAGTCTGCTATTAGTAAATCAAGAGTTTACGAAGTGGTATATAGTAAGCGTTTCCAAACAAGCCATGAAGACCTTGAAGATGACGAATGCCCTGGACGCCCCATCAACAATCGATGAAAACGTGGAAAAAGTGAAAGAAATGGTTATAAACGGTCGCCGAATCACATTTAGAGAGGTCGCTGATTATGTTGTCATATCGATTGGATCATGTCATGACATTTTTTTCAATTTTTTTTGGGTATGAAACGCGTGGCAGCAAAATTCCTTCCAAAATTGTTGAATTTTGAACAAAAAGAGCGGCGAATGGAAGTTGCTCAGGAGTCACTAAATGATGTAAACGACGATGCAAAATTACTGAAACGTGTTATAACAGGTGACGAAACATGGATTTATGGAATTGACGTTGAAACTAAGGCTCAATCACCCCAGTGGAGGCTTTCTGGCTCGCGAAGACCAAAAAAGGCTTGATATGTGCGGTCGAACGTGAAGGTATTGTTCATTGTGTTCTTCGATTTCTATGGCATATTGCATCATGAATTCCTGACGCCATGTCAAACGGTCAAAAGAAAGTACTACCTACAACTTCAACGCCGTTTGCGAGAAGCAATCCGAAAAAAAGCGCCCAGATCTGTGGAAAAACAATTCATGGCTTTTGCACCACGATAATGCACCAGCTCGCACTTCATCGCTTGTTCGTAAATGTTTGGCCAAAAACAATACTGTAGCGATGCCCCAGCCTCCATCTACGCCAGATATGGTTCTGTGTGACTTTTTCTTGTTTATGAAAATTAAGAGAACCTGAAGAGCCGTCGTTTTACAGCTGTAGATGTCATTAAAAGCGCATCGCAGAAAGAACTAAAGGCTATCTCAAAGATCGAGTTTGAGAAGTATTTCGGGGATTAGAAGAAGCCCTTGCACAAGTGCATAATCTCCAATTGGGACTACCTTGAATATAACAACATCAATGTATTTGAATAAATAAATATTACCGTCCGAAAAATTCAAATTCTCATTATTTTTTGAACACACCTCGTACTCCAGGGTCCAAATATCATATAAAATATCCTTAAACATTTTAATAATTCCCTCTCATGGACTTCAACCATTGCGTGGTGGAAGGGCTTGTGCGTTCCCATTACCCCTAGAGGTGTTCTGGCGGGAAAAATGACAAATGCTCCTGATAGGGTCACCCATGTCAGATACGTCGAAAGTTAGGAGCAAGACGAAAGGTAGTTCACGCAGCGTCTGTTCCTCAGTGAGGCGGCTGCGAAGGCGTGTCTAGGAACTATCGAAGAGAAATGGGAATGTATCAAGAAAGGAATAACGAAAGCCGCAAGAGACCCTATAGGAACCATTAACGGGAAAAAGACGAGACAATGGATCACGGATTAGATGATTACAAAAAAGGATGAGAGAAGAAAATGGGAGAATGTGAACAGAGAGTTAAACAAAATAAAGTACAAAGATCTTAATAATAAATTGAGATAGGCCACAAATAAATCAAAAAAAAGCGTGGTGGAAGACGCAGTGTGAGCATATGGATAGTTTGCAAAGGAATGGAGAAATTGATGCGCTATACAGCAAGGTTAAATCAATATCGGAATGTTAGAAGGGAAGATCTGTGCTAATAGTTAGAGATAAGTGGGTTAGAATAATAATTGACACTGAAAAAATCCAAAGAGGGATGGATGAAATATATGGAAGCACCGTATGGTAGAGAACTTGGGCCTATTTGGTTGGACATAGATGTGTAAGAAAAATAACATGACGTAGATGAAGATAGCTTAGGCAAAGGGATATTCGTCGATGAGATAGAAACGGTATTAAGGGAGATGAAACCAAATAGGCCGTGGGGGTAGACTAAATACCTGTGGATCTGTTGAAATGTTTAGGAAAATGTGGGAAGAAAACTCTATATGGACTGATTCGTAATATCTATGAAGAAGGAATCTGGCCGGAAGACCCTAAGAGATCAGTGTTAGTTCCTATTCCATAAAAGGTAAATGCTACATCATTTGAAGATTAGTGAAACAATAATTTTGATATCCCACACAGCTTAAGTTGTTCTCAGGATCATCAACAAAAGGATATAGCGTAGGGCAAATGATTAATTAGGGGATGATTAATTTTTGGTTTAAGAAAAGGAAGACACCTTTTTTTCCTCTCACTATCACGATTACCCAAATTGGCACCCTCTTTCCTCACGACTGCCCTATGAGAATATCTCCTCCATCCACTTTAATGGCTTCTTCGAATTTATTTTGGGAACATCCTCTCTCCCAATCCGCATTAAAACTGTACTTCTGGTCTTTCTTAATGGCCGAAAAATATTTTCCCAATATTCTCCGAAAATAACTCTCCAAAGCCTTCATTCTACGGCAAACATATTTTATCAAATTTTCGAAGATTTTGAATTCCTTCTTCGCTCGCTCCGTGTAAGTGTTAGTCTTTTATTTGCTCCTCTACTTAGAGAACTGACTTCTAGATTTTCCAAAATGTAGTTTTCGTCAATGATATATTCTTCCACTATCTTAACTGTAAATTTGAAAGTCATCTGAATACTTCGAAGCATCTGACGCCCAGCTGCTGAAGGGTATTACATCTTTGCTTATACACGTATGTCGCCTAACCTTTCTAGAAATTTCTTTTTGAAAATTATTTTTTTTCTCAATCAAATTTAAAGTTAGTTTATTAGAAACGAGGTGATTTCATTTTATTTTCGGTAACCAGCACTACATTTTGTTTTAGCGGAAGAATAAGGATGTTGTAGTGATGATTTTTTCTCTCGATAATTGAAATATACGAGGCAACATAATAGTGGATGCAAGTGGACGGGAGCCAACCGACAACCGGACCCGCCTCAACCGGTCACTTAGAAGTATAATGCTCGCGCTTCCGGAACGCAATGCAGAGCGTCTAACCTTGGGTGGAGTAGTGAACCGGCGGTCGAATAGATTGATCACCAGGGCCGTTTTGAGTTTCCAAAAGAACTCCCGAATGGTTACCGCCCCTGCTCCCCCTTCCCACTCCACTCTCCCCAAGACCCGTTGCCACTGCTCCGTCGGCCATTTTTGTTTCCCTTATCAGCGCCACCTGCTCCCCCCTCCCACTCGACAACGGCGACAATAGCATTCACACGCACGCCCTTATCTCCACGGCAACCGCCTTCCTCCCTCTCCCATTCTCACTCTCCAACGCGATTCCCTTTCCAGCACTCGCACATCAACCCTCGGACCCGCAGGCCAGAAACCCACCCCCTCCATGCGTGAATTTCTCATGTCTACCCCTTTCCACCCCTCCTCAGTCCTTGACCCATTCCCTCTGCAGTGCTTTAAATCCCGCAAGCCCACTCTGCCTCTCGTCGCACGCAATATTGTCCCGCACACACCCTCTGTTCTCTGGGACTCAAATGCGTGCCTCACTTCGCCCGCCCTTGCCTGGGACATTCGCCTCTCTCCCCGAGTGGTCACTTCATCCGCGGCAGGCTCTGCTTATTTCTCGATCAATATTTTTAAACTTTCACTCCACTCCTCCGCCTTTTCCCGTTTCACATGTTCAGAAAGAACACTTTGAAAACACTGAGGAAGTATAAAATATTGATCCATTCGTGAAAGCACTTTTATGCTGATGAATGAGGTGTCCAGTACGATAAAGAAAATTTTGATCAGCCCTTACCCATGTGACACTCGGTAAACAATATCTTGGCTACTCAAAAATAAGGTTACTTTGTATTCATTGGATGGATGAGATATGATCTTATGATCCTACGAATTTTGAAATGGCCGAAATGACTAGAATGTTTATGTTGGGTGTCCAGTGAAAAAATAGCCCTTATTCTCTGTTTTTAGAGCCAATTGCAGATCAAACACTTGCTCACGCTCAATATTTCATTATTGCTTACGAGCGTGATTCCTTATTTGAATGTTTATTTTATTTATTTCCTCCTTGATCGCTTTGAGGGACAATATTTGTTTAAAATAAAATTTTGTCTTTACTCTCTGAGTTGGCCCTTAGATGTAATTCTGTGCTAATCGAAACTATTTAGAGAGTAAATAAATGGTGAAGATAGATGTTCTTTTAATGATATTATTATTTTTATACAAATTTGCGGTACTTTACTCCGGACTATTTTTGAAATGTTCACTGCTTAAATGTTCAAAGTAAAGGTCATCTGGAGAACAGCAACTCTTGATTGAATGTTGCTGCGACTAGCACATATTTTTTTACCTTCAAATTCGTTATAATGTAGCTTAAACTCACTTAATTCTATTAATGATCATTATAAAATTTTTGGTTAATATATTTTTGTTTCAACAAGTCTTCGATAAATCAGAAAACGATTTTAAACCATTTTCAGACATGCAAAGTAAATCAACCTCGAATTTTTGACTTAAAACACCATGTGATATTGGTTTTCTGTCTGTCACTGTTGTTTATCCTCTCACATTTAGAGTGTTATTATTTAATGGAAGTTTTCCGGTCCCTTCTCATATTTTTAAATTGTCTTCTCTTTAAAATAGTTCAAGAAAAACTTTAGAGAAAATATAAAATATGTGAAAGTATTAACAATTGATATTAGACCCTCTTTTTCTAACACGCAATCTCCTCACTTTTAGCGATCCTTTTGTCTGTCAATATTGTAATTTTCAGGGGTGCTGCCATTCGGTTATTATAAGAACGATGGGATTGTGATACTTCATATATGTGTATATACATATATATACATGTAAATAAATATATAATAACCTAATTCGACTTTTCAAAGTCAGCAACATATACTTGTAGTGTGCCAAAAGATTTTACGTGATCGAATTAAAACGTCTTTGCAGTTTTTGCCATCTCTATTCGGAGATGAACCGGAAGAGCACCCCTCACCACTTCCCAGCTGCTATCTCGGTGGTCTCCATTTCCGTCGTCGCGGAAAGCCTACCGGTTGGTCAGGAAATGCGCGCCGTGGGCGTCTGGATATATTTATGTGGTGCAATTACCGAGCCCAAACGAGTCCCGCCATAAATATTTTCGTGGAAATGCGCTAGTGTACGCCGCGTCAACTCATCTTCCTGCTCTCGTTATATTTATCCGTAGGAGGGTTGAACATCGTCTAAAAAATGGCTCGGAATCGTTAAATGGAATGAATGGGCGATTCTTGGGCTTTTTCTTGAAAATCAAGCGAGGAGTTTGGCAATGTTAGCGCATAACATAAATTCCGCGCGCCTTTCTTTTTCCACCCAGAGGGTCTGTAACCTTCTCGGTGAGATGATGGCATATACCAAGAGGCCAATACCCATTTCTCTACCACTGATCCTATCTCATTCTTTGAGGAGAAAAGTCAAACATACGGAAGAGAACTAATGAGTTTTTTCAGACATATGTGCTGAAAATGCAAAGCTTTCACTCATATATAATTGGTTAAAGAAAGAGGGTCACGCGAAAAACGAGAGAGCGCTTGTAAAGTAGATCTGTTTTTGCCGATGATAATCGCACTTCAGAGTGTTTGCTTGTTGGAGAAGTGATTCCCCTATTTTTACCCAGAATATCTGAGCGTCAGTCGAAGGCTCTCAGGATGAGTTGAGTGCTCGCTGATATTTCATCGGCGTCGTCTTGATATTTTTTCGGCCAATACAAGCCTTCCTCTTCTGCCTCAGTTTTTGGCATATTCTCCAATGCATTTTTCGTAATTCAACTCAGGGTCGTGAACCTATTTGGTAAAATATTTTGAAATAAATTGTGAAAGTTTTTTTTGTACTTTTTAAAATCATATAACTTTTCATGTTTTTAGACATTGTGAGGCATTTCAGAAGAGTGTTATTTGTTTGTTGTACGTAGAGTGGCACTAACACGCATAAATTTACATATTGTTTATTGGTCTAAGTAAATGATTCTCGGCGTAGTGTGGACAAGGAAACCTAGCCTCATCTGGCGCCAAGGCTAGGCTTCGTTGTGTAACAAATTGCAAGATCTCGCAAGTGACATGTTAGACATTAAGTAGCATCATGGACATCAAAAGAGAAAATGAGTAATAAAGTGTTTGCTCAGCTGTGTAGGTAGCTATAATTTCCTGAGAAACCTAAACACTTCTTGCGAAACACAAGAAAGGCATACCATCGTAAATGCCTTCGAAACATGGAATTTATGGAAAATGTCAAACATCAATCGGATGTATAGAGTAAGTTACGAGGAGATAATGTAAGAAAAGTCTTCCGATCAATGTAATTAACCAGAGGAAAAAGAAATGGACTGCTTACCGAGTAAGAGAAAACTGTTTCCTGAAGGATATGATACAGGAAAGGAGAAGGATAATAAAATAGAGAAGAAGAAAGGTGAACCTGATAATTTGAAAATTAAAACGATTATGGAAATGTGACGCAAAGCCAGAAATTACGATTACATGTAGTGTTGAAACAACAAGGATCAGGGCAAGATCAACAAGGATGGCGAGAGTTTGACGACATTTGAAGATTAACCGTTCAATCAACGGCGAATGACAGTTTGAGGAACGATCTGCATTAATGTTATTTGATTATTTAAGCAATGAGATAGTTCATTCATCTCTCTATTCGCTGCAATACAATAACAAGTGTTTTCACTATCCTGCTGGTAATAAATATTACAAATCTGTTGTTAATATTTCGACTGCTCGGAATGGAGTAAGGTATCAAGAAAATTTGGCCTGAAAACATTTGCAAAATATTCAATTCTATTGAATTAGTTTGTTGAAATAATATTTCCTTTCACGTGGATTAATTGTGAGTGCTAGTTGATCATTCCACCATTAGAAATTATATGAGTTTTTTCGCCATACATTGATTTCCAGCTTCAGTTAGTCTTGGCATTTGTTTGAAAGGTTTTAGCGTGGATAGGGCTTTTGTCGCAAAGTAGGGCCTCATATCGCTGTTAGATTGTGTAATTATAAAGGCTTGAGGAGTCTATTTATATGAGAAAAATATTTTCCATTTCTTATTCCTTAACCAAAAGGTTACAGAAATATTTTGAAATGCCTGGGTGACCAGTCGCCCCAATGTCTAACACTTTTAAATTTCTCTATTAGTACCTGGCGGAAAGTGCTCGTTTGCAGCAAATTTATTTAAATGTACGGTCGAATATCCGTAATAATGTTACCATGGCTATAGAAAAGTGAATTGATTTAGATGTGAACTTTGATACTTAAATTTGTGTTCAGCCTTTTCGAAATTATTGCTTAGTCTACGCTTTACACAATACCCCTTTGTTATAACTATGATTTTTTATATCGTGTTTGAATATTAATTTGAATATTTTACAAATATACAATAAATACCATTCCTATGTTTGCTCGTTCTTCTTTGAGATTTGTGATTTTTATAATCAAGTACGTTTTACTACAGGTCAATGATTTCAACTCTGCAGTTTCTATATGTAAGCATTGATAAATACATCTTTATTGGTATGATATTCAGTTATTTAAATATAAATGATAATTAAATGAGTTATGTGGTTAAGTTAAAATGTAAGTATTAAGGTCATCATCAATGATACGACTGTAATCAATTATGAAAATGAAGCTAATCTTGAACTAAGTAGTTTACAGCAATTTATGTAACATACCCCCCATCCATAACCTTGAATGGACTACAAACTTGACGAACTGGAAGGGTTTGTGCATTTCGATCACCCCTAGAGCTGTGCTGGCGGGGGTAATAATAATTGCTCCTGATGGTGTCACCCAAATCCCATAGGTCGAGTGCTTGGAGCCAGACGAAAGTTAGACCACGCAGGGTCGGATCCTCAGTGAAGCGGCTACAGAGGCGTCTAACCCCAGTGGGGCGGCCATTAAGTGAGAGTGTCACGTTAAAAACACTATTTAGGATATGAACGGGAAAAACCTCAACTAGGATTCCCAAGAGTATAATGATAGACAGTAGAGAGAATATGAGTCCTGGCAACTATGGGACTCGGCCCAATCGGGCGTGTGTCGTTCCCGGCAGCGGGGAAGGATAGGCTTCCGCGGTCGCCATGTCACAAAACCCTTGTAAGGGAAAACCGACAGCAGGAGAATAGAAGGCGCAATAAAGGTAGACGAAATTAGAAGGAATAGGAACATTAAATATTAGCACAATGTTGAGGAAAGATAAATTAAAGAATGTTAAGGGAGAGATGAGAAGAGGAAATATAGATGGTTTAGGGATATGCGAGGAGAGATGGAAGGATAGCGGGGATTACTGGAGTGACAATTATAGAGTGATATACAGCGGCGGGGACGAGAGCCAACGAGGGGTTGCCGTAATTTTAAATAAAGGGGTAGGAAGAAGCGTAGTCAACATAGACCAAGCGACAGATAGAATTTTACTCGTAGAGATTAAAGCAGAGCCGACGAACTTGGTCATTGTTCAGGTATACATGCCACCGAGCAACCACAAGGAGGAAGAAGTCGATAGGATGTATGATGAGTTAGAGGATATCATCGCGAGTGTTCCTGCAGGGAAACATTTGATAGTGATGGGGGATTGGAATGCGACGGTAGGTGAAGGAAGAGATGGTGGTGAGGTGGGGGACTATGGGTTAGGCACAAGGAATGAGCGCGGGGAGAAAGCAATTGAATTCTGCAGGAGACAGGGATTTGTCATCACTGACACTTGGTTTAGACACCAAAAAAGGCGTAGGTATGCATGGAAAGTGCCAGGTAACTCATTAATTTATTAAATAGACTATCTTATGGTCAGACACAGACTTAGAAACATTGTCATCAATTCGAAGAACATTGAAGCAGTACTACCAGAAACTTTGAAAACTGAGCGGAGAATTTGTAATTTAGAAATTATTTAACTTAATAGACAGTTGTTCCTGCAGACATTTTTGCCCTTTGAGGGCGCATGTAAAATATTAACTCCTCTCTCCTTTTACGACTAATGACGATGGAATTCTGACGTCAACGATATCCCCTTTTTACATTTATCATTTAAATATTTTCCTTAATAATATCGTAACTCTTATAACACTAAACTTTTTAATGCAACAATTTCAGAGGGTAAAAATCATTTGCCTTGACCGGGATTCGAACCCTGATTCCTCGATATCCGGCCGAGTGCTTTAACCGCTTAAGCTACCGAGACGTCCTCTTACACTCTGAAATTTTGGGGGCTTTAAAGGAACAAGATGTTATGACGAAATACCGTAAATACAATGTCACAGGCATGTGACATTGTATGCCTGTGACATTGTATTTACGGTATTTCGTCATAACATCTTGTTCCTTTAAAGCCCCCAAAATTTCAGAGTGTAAGAGGACGTCTCGGTAGCTTAAGTGGTTAAAGCATTCGGCCGGATATCGAGGGATCCGGATTCGAATCCCGGTCAAGGCGAATGAATTTTACTCTCTGAAATGGTTGCATTATAATGCACACATAGCGGGTGACTCCGTTAAAGTTACTATTAGAGTTTCTTGAAATTTGACTAAACTATTTAAACCAGATACAATGTAATCTTAGTTATTTCTTTTACCATTTAGGAAGAAGTTTTTTTTCAAATTAACAACGTGCATGTTTTCACAAATCTGCATTATTACCGTTTAATATATCGTGATTTTATCAACATTGAAAAAATTATGAACAACTTTTTATTTAATTGTTTGAATAAATATAAAAATTAATTTGAAAATCTCATTTCAATCGTTTAAATAATAGACATTTAATAATAAATTCTTTATTTGGATGGCTGGCAGTGATTGCTAAATATACATATATCTTTTAATTTAAATTAAGGATATTACAAAATTGTTAGCTAAACACCCTGTTATCTTAGCATCACTCACGTTCCGCCGCGTCTTTACATTAACACACCAAACAGTTTCCATCAATGATGCGAAAAGGTAAGTATATATACTGTGATACAGTATGTTTATTTTATTTCAAAAAGCCATTGATTTTTTCCGTGTTAGGCGAATAATACCTTATACGGGAGAAAAAAAAATTCGGAAGCCCATTGGTCCGTGAATATCGGGTGAGAGGAAATTGAGTCCTCGAAAATGAGGCCTTCGTATTCAACAAGCAGCGCGGCACAGCACGGCACGTTCCTCGTTGTCCGCCCCTTGCAATCCCCGCTTTCCAACCCAACGTTCCTCCTTCTAGTCTTCTCCCACCCCTCTTGGCCGTCCGCAGCCGTGCTGTGATTTGGGGTCGTGCGATTTTGGGGGTAATAGTTTTTTCTCCGACTTCTCGACACTGGTCGTTGGGCAGTGGCGGCTGGTCCCACCACAGGGGTGTGCCGCCTCCACCGTATTGGGGGCCAGACTGGTCGTGGCCCCGGGCAACGCACGCCCGTCTAGTTGCGTGCGCAGAGCGGAGCTGCTCCCCCACCTAATATCAGTGCAAAGTAGCGACGATGGACGAGTGTGGGTGGAGGTCGACCGAGGGACGTGGCCCCTGTCGGAATGGGAGCGAGCTACTCGCCAAGCGTGAGTGTGCATGCGACTGCATACATTTACGGGGCCTAACACACTTCACGGGGCGTAGTCAGTCGCGGTGCAGACAGATCCTTGTTCAGTGGGTGGGTGGAGGTCGACCGAGGAACGTGGCCCTTGTAGGAATGGGAGCGAGCCACTCGCCGAGCGTTGATGTGCATGTGACTGCATACATTTACAGGGTATAACACCCTTCACGGGGGGTAGTCAGTCGCGCTGCAGACAGATTCTTGTTCACTTTTCTTATTCTGAGCTGATTTTCCCGAAAACAACTGTTTGTCCTCCATGGATGGCTGAAGTGTAAAGGTGTAGATTTGTTTCATTTGATAGTTGGACATTTTGTTCATCCGAATTTTCTCGTATTTTGTCATTCTTGGCCTGGGTTTTGACTTGTTGAGCTCTAATGATGACTTCGTGAGTTGACGCCTGGGTCGTAGATGTTGTAGTATCTGTGGATGAATTATTAGTTTTATGTGTCGGGAGGATGTGGAACTACTCGTATTTCCACATCCTTCCGCTTATTCCTATACTATCTCTGCTCCCCTCTTGCCTCCCTTCTCCTTTTCCCTCTCCACAACCCCATCCTCCATCCCTCCCCCACCACCTGTTCTCTCCTCCCCCGTCCCCTTTCCCCCTCCACAACCCCTTCCCTCACTCCTCCCCCACCACCTGTTCTCCCCTTCCCTCGTCCCCTTCTCTCTCTGTCCCACATACCTCTAGCTAGTCGGTCCTAACTAATCTTCCGAAGGAGACGGAGTTCGTGTCCGTCGAAATTATCAAGAGATAACGTGTGAGTGTTATTTTTATGTGTTCTCATGTTGTGTGTTGCTGTCTAAGTTATATATATATATATATATATATATAATCCAAGAAAGTGACTATATATATATATATATATTATAATAATAAAAAAATATAAAAATAAAATATATAAAATAATTTCCAAGAAAGTGACTATATATATATATATATATACACATACCAGATGTACACTATCCAATGGATAAAACGTCACAATGCCAAACGTGGTGGTAAGGTTTGTGCGTTACGATGACCCCTAGAGATGTGTGGGCGGGAGAAATGGTAATTGCTCCTGGTAGAGTCACCCATGCCAGATAGATCGAATGCTAGGATCCAGGCAAAGGAAATAATCCACGCAGCGTCTATTCTTCAGTGAGGCGGCTGCAAAAGCTTTTGACTCCAGTGAGGCGGATATTGAGTAATGGTGTCACGTTAAAAACACTCTTGAGGAAGGCAACGGGAAACCCAATTATTATTCCCATGACAAAATGATTGACATCAGAGAGAAATTGACTCCTGGGAACTGCAAGATTAGGTCATATCGGCCGCTTGTCTTGACCGACACTAGGGTAGGCAAGGCTTCGCGGTCGTCAACTTACGAAACCTTTGCCAGAGATAAGCAAGAGAGAGACGCAGAATAAGAAAAGTGGAGAATATTACTAGTTCAAATAAAAGCAGAAGCAACGAACTTCGTCATTGTTCAGGTAAATATGCAACCGAGCAACCATAAGGAGGAAGAAGTCGATAGGATAGGCGATGAGTTAGAGGATAAAATCGCGAGTGTTCCTGCAGGGAAATATTCGATAGTGATGACGGATTGGAATGGTAGGCGAAGGAAGATATGGTGATGAGGTGGGGGACTACGGTTTAGACACAAGGAATGAACGCGGGGAGAAAGAAATTTAGTTCTGCAGGATATAGGGATTTGTCATCACCGACACTTGGTTTAGACACCAAAAAGACGTAAATATAACTAGAAAATGCCAGGTAACTCAGTAACGTATTAAATATACTGCATTACGCTAAATAAATGACTTAGGAACATTGTGCAATTCGCACGGCTTCCTGGGAGCGGATGCGGATGCTGACCGCAAAATATTTTCTATGAAATGTAGAGTGCGTTTCAAAAAGTTGTGGCATGGATGGTGGGGTAGGAAATGAAATGTAGAAGCATTAAATGAATTGACAAGAAGTATCAGCAGGCTATAGAGAAAATATAGGATGTGTGTAAAGAGTTGAGTGTTGAGAAAATATGGGATTACAAAAAAATAGGGTTATTGGAAGATAGAAAAAAGTATAGGAGCCGTAAATTGCAAATTGAACAGGGAATCATGGATTGCCGATGAGGTGATTTGAAAGATAGATGAGAAAAGAATATGGTAGCATGTAAATACTGAGTTAGGCAAAATGAAGTACAAAAAGTTAAATATTACATTAAGACGGGTAACATATAAAGAAAAAGAAGCATAGTGGATAACGCAGTTGCTAGGATATGAAAGTTTTGCAGAGGAAGGATGAAATTGGTACTCCTTAACAGGAGTTAAAACTCTATCGAGAAGTGAGAAAGGAAGAACTGTGTTAACAGTTAGAGAAGTGCCGGGTAAGATAGTAGTCGAAGCAGAAAAGGCACAAGAAGGATGGAAGGAATATATGGAAGCACTGTATGGTAACGAACATAGGCCAACAAGGTTAGAAATCGGAAATGAACATGATGTAGAGGAAGTTGGTTTAGGTCCAAGCGTAGTCAACGATGAGATAGAATGGGAGACGGAGGCATTAAGGGAGATAAAACCAAATAAGAATGTGGGGGTAGAAAACCTTCAGGCAAAACTACTGAAAGGTTTTGGAAAATGTGGGAGGAAGACTCTATATGGACTGATTCGTAGTATTTATGAGGAAGGAATCTGGCCGGAAGACCCTTAGAGATTGGTGTTAGTTCCAATTCCAAAAAAGGTAAAGATTACGTTATATAAGGACCACAGAACAATAAGTTTGAAATCCCATGGAGCTAAAGTTGTTCTCAGGATCATCAACAAAAGTACAGAGATTAGGGCAAATGATTATTTATGCGATGATAAATTTGGGTTTAGGAAAGGGAGAGGTACGCGTGATGCAATTGCAGTAATGAGAACACTAATCGAGAGAAATATAGAATACAATCAGTAGGTATTTGCCTGTCTCGTAGATTTAAAAAAGGATTTTGAAAGAGCCATTTAAGGAAAAATAATGAGAACATAGGAGAAAAAATAAATAGATTGGAGGGACAGGAGGCTCATCTGCAACTTTTACATATCTCAGACTGCTCAGGTGCGAGTGAAGAACTAAGAGTCTGGATGGGAGTCTCAGGGTTAGGAAGAATATAAATTAAGGAAATGTGTTATCGCGGTGGATATGCCAGATAGCGGAGATGTCTCTCTCTTCGTCCTGATGATCCATTTTCGGAGTCATTCAAGGACATCCACGTGGTGGAGGGTGTTAACTGTCTCTCCTTGAGGAACAAACCCCTTATTGACCACTCATTTCATGTAGAAAAAAACAATGAACATTTTATTCACTTTGCATTTTCTCAATCATACCTTTTTGAGCTTGGGGTACCGGTAAGTTTTTCACTCACAACATTGTCGTTTTGTGTCTGGGTCTTATTAAAAAACCCACGAATCATCACCAGTGATGACGTTTTCTAAATAATCAGATTCATTTTCAATGCGTTGCAACAATTAACTTAAATTGTCTGCTTGATTGGTCTATTGTGACACAGTTTGTAGCCTAGAGATTTTCAATTACTAACGTCATTCCGCTTCCACAGCTTGAAGATCACTGAGACTGGTTTTGTGGCAAAGCTTAGCGTCGTTACACCTATTCCAAGTGCTTTGATCTCACTCTTGACAATAGAAACGGCGCGGGAAATTAAATTGCATCATTTTGGAACGCACCTTGTGTGTGTGTGTATATATATATATATATATATATATATATTTATTTATTTATTTATTTATTTATTTATTTATTTATTTATTTATTTATTTATTTATTTATTTATTTATTTATTTATTTATTTATTTATTTATTTATTTATTTATTTATTTAAATATAATATTTGTATATGTATACTATATACAAGGGTGGTCTGAAAAATTTCTGACCTAACAAAGACACGAAATTTTTTCTGATGAAGGATCTCAGGTTTTCCCGGCGTATGGTATTCAAGAAGTTTTCTCGGGTTTCCCACCGGGTCAGGTTGATGAAGTGCACCGACGTTTCGATGGCTCACTCTGCCATCGTCTTCAGGGTGAAGTCACCTTTTTTCTGATATTTTCTGAATTTTCCTTATATTTTCGTAAATATTCCGAGTCGGAAACTTTTCAGACCACCCACGTATATGTTTACGTGTATTTTTATTTATTAATTTAGTGGTCCACAAGTTATGATTAGTTTTAGAGGTTTTCAACGTATTTCAATCATGGACTTTTTCTTTCCGGTTTTTAAAGGTTAGCGAGTACTGCAAATGTATTCCCAAGCATTTTATAGGCCATCCATTGGCCTGGACTTACTTTATCTTCCGCCCTTGTAAAGATATCAACTTCCGGATTCGACTAAGGGAGCGCCATCCCCTTGAGCCCCCGACGCCACCGCTCGCCCCCGCCCCGCCTTCTCGCCGCCCTTATTGTACTTGCTGGCGGGCTCAATGTATGTAGCGGCCCTTTCGATTCCCGCCTCCTCTCCCTGCCCTTGGGGCCTCCGATTCGATGTCCACCCTTCTATTCCCACGGATACGTAGGGCTCCTTGGCCACGGGTGCTCCTTTCTTGAGGTCCCTCCCGCGTCGCCCCTTAGCCTGTCATTGCACCCAACCATAGGGCCTGAACCTTCCCTGCCTGCAGTATGCCCAATGTGCCGCCGCACCTCAGGAAAGTCAATAACTGGGAAATCCGTGGCGTTGAATTTGGCTCATAGTTAGTACACACACCACTGGCTGTATTAGCCTGGGTTAACACCAAACAAGTCTCTGCAAGCCTCAGGTACTTTAATATTAGAACTGCCATTTTGGCACTCTGCATTTGCCCCCTCTTCGCTATTTCAAATAAAATTAAAATTTACCACAGTCAGATTGTAATGGCGAAACAGTTTTCATTTGAAGTTATTTTTTGAGTGTGTCCAAGATCTTATTGGCTCCACAAATAAACCTTGGAAGTCTATAGCGTCTATTTTTTTAGTTAAATATTTAGCATTTACTGAGGTTGGTCAAATATAGTATTTCCGTAAAATGTCTAAAATACTATTGATATATCAATTGAAGAAATAATTTCATAATCTAAATTTTGATGTTTCACCAACTTAATATTTGTCGGAAGTTTGGTTTTGCATTTTATGATTGAATAAGGTCAAATTAATTCTGTTCGTCGAAAAGCTCTAATGTAATATTTAGAGGTTATATTGTGGAGTCGAATAAGAGTTGCCAGTTACTTTTATGTTAAAATTTCTTCTGAACCTTAACTGATGAATATTTAGATTAAAACATTTGATTATTCCTATCATATAAAGTAAAGTTTATTTAATTGCAATATTTTCAATTGATGAATTCTTATCAATCATTAAACTTATTATGCCCAAAAAACTAATAAAAAAATTTATTTTCTCTTTTCAGGTAAGCGTTTTTCATCCCTAATGGAGATATATGGCATATTTTGGTGAGTTTCATAATTTTTCGGCTTTATTTGATTTTGTAATTACTTCTTTTTAACATGTCACAATTATTTTACAAATGTTGTCATTTATCCTCACTATTTTGTACTTTCATATTTTGCAAATTGAAATTTGTTCCCTGATTCTACCAAGATTTTATTCTTGGTTCCATTTCATTTAATCGCAAAGTCATACATTCATCGAAAAACTGCTTTTTATCCTCAATAAATCTTGCAGATTTCTCCGCTTAATATAATTTTCTTCTTAGTAAAATAAGTGATCGTGTGAACCAGCGGTAATAATCAGGGAAATATGATGAACCCGAAGAAGATATAAGTTATCTCAACTCCTTCATATTTATCATAATCAAATTCCCATAAATGTATAGGATGGATTGCAGATCAACGTTTTTTTAACAAAATATAGTAGTTCAAAACATTTGCTTTTTTTCTCTACGTTCTTCTTAATTGAATCAAGCAATTTGTCTCTGCTTACTTTATATTTGGTATGCTTCTTCCTATCTTTTTGCAATAATGTTGCAACCCATTCCTGGCTATCCCCCTACCCGTCTACGAGTATTAATCTACAATAATCGCTCCAGTAATTCCCGTTATCCTTTCAGTTCACTTCGCACATTCCCCTCTCGTCATGATCGCGCTTATCCCATTCTAAATAATTCCGTCTTCTTCTTTTGCGTCTTCTGTCCTGCTGCTGTCGGTTTTCCCCTGCAAGGGTTTCGTGGGATGACGACCACGGAAGCCTTGCCTCCCCCGCTGCCGGGCACGACACGCCACCGATTGAGCCGAGCCCCTTAAATGCCAGGACTCATGTTCTCCATTGTGCCCATCATTATATCGTTGGGAATGATAATTGAGGTGGTGCCTTCCTCCATAGTGTTTTTAAGGTGACACCATCACTCAATGGCCGCTCCAATGGGGTCAGATGCCTTTGTAGTCGCCTCACTAATGAACAGGCGTTGCGCGGACTACCTTTCGTTTGGTTCCTTTTATGAACTTGGATACTGGACCCTGGAATGGTACCTTTTACGACTCATGGATGATCCTATCGGGAGTAAATTTCATTGCCCCCACCAGCATCACTCTAAGGGTCATCGGAACGCACAAGCACCACGTAACGGTTGTAGTCCAGGGGGAGATTCTAACGTCTTAATAAATATAAATATCCAGATTCCTGGACTTCCTCCATTCGTCTTGAACATTCGTTTTCTAGAATTTACATTTCTATAGTTTGTAAGTTTTCATTTTCAGTAGTTATTTGACTCTTTACTATTGTTTTCTGTATTATGCCCTAATAATGTTACAAAGTGGCATAATTAGGTAAAAGGCTAAAGTACTGCAAACTTTAAGGTCTTCCAGTGATTTCTAAACTCTTGCAATTGTTCTTTAGTTCTTTTTGCATATTCCCCCTTGCTATTTTATTCTTATTCTTTTTCATACTTTGTATCCCCTATCACGAATCTTGTCGATTGTTTTCATAACGATATGCTTCAAACCCATTCTTATCTTATCTCATTTTAAATAGCGTTACTGATATATTTTTATGCACTGAAAAATCATTATTTTCCAAATTATCAAACAATCGACCATCAAATATATATGTATCCATTTCAGGGCTATATTGATTGTGTGTGCATAGCCCATTGGCGTTTGACAGTCAAGGAACAACGTAGGTGTTTCTGTGTGCGTCTAGTAAGTCTTTTACCGACAATAGGGAACCCATCGTCGTTCGAAGAAGTGAATGAGCTCAGATGCCTTAGGGGTAATTTCGGAATGAAGTTAAAAAAAAATATTCTGATGGTTCATCAGCAATCTATCGCCACCTCCATTTTTCCATAATTCATAAGGCAGCTTTAACTCTAAGTTACTCTAAGTTACTCTAAGTTAACTCTAAGTATTATGGTATCGCATATTTTATGATAATTTATGATGTTTCTAAACGTAGAAATCCACGCATAGTCACTCACCTACAGTGTAAGCCCTCTACTATTTGGTCATTTTTATGCGACTTATTTTCTAATTTTTCTATCACTATAATTGAAGTTTATAATAGGAGGTATTTTATCAGAAAGAGGATCCATTTAAACCGAGGACTTGTCGAGTAAGAACAATGTCATAGTGATCTATTACGTATTACTATCGTATTTTATTTGGAAGCTTTATACATGACCTGCCAACTGCTAATAATTAACTCGATTATTGTTTTCACTAAATTCTTATACTATGGCATATTATTCGGTGGCCTTGGGCAATTCTCTTATAACTTTTATGTGATAATTTTTTTGAATATTCTTGTTTATATGCTAAATCGTTTAAATGTATCCAATTTATTATTTTTAAACATTTTCTGTACATATTTTTGATTATCTCTGAAGTATTTAAAAATTAGGAATAGTGCCTTGTCATTCGATAGTATTTTAAAATGACTATTAATAACTGGTGCGTGAACAATAAGCATATATTTGCTCGTATAAAATTCCGCTTGTTTGTTATAATTTATTTGCATTACAATCAAATGTTTGCCTTATTTCAATATAATAAGGACAAAACATAACAGTTATTTATGAAGATTGTGTAGCTCGCCCATTTTTACCGAATCAATGCCTCATTTGGTGTGGAGAAAAGACATGCTTGTCGTAAAGAATCTAAAAATCGTGACAAATTTTGGAATTGCCGCGAATTTTAGAAATGGGAATATAATTTTGGTCATTACTGGGCGGGGTAACTTTCCACAGTTGTATCAATACACTAGATTTTATTGCTAGGCAAAAATTAAAAAATCATATTTCAGCTGCTTTTACTTTGGCCTAGCGTTGCGGTAAAGGTAGTTGTTTTCAGGAGAAGAAGGGAGCTGGGGCGTTCCTCGTTAACTCCCGGGATTTCCTCTCACTGAGCCCCGGGGAAGGGTTTAGAGAGGGTTCGACCATAGTGGAGGCCCTCTCCTTCGCCCACGCCCCCTCCTCCCTTTCCAAATTCGTTTATCCTCGTCACCTTCAATTTCCCTTCCACGCGCCATTTCTTCCATCCATTCCAGCCGCCCTACCGTCGCCCTCCGCCCTCCTCGTGCCCTCCTTCGTCTCGCCAGGAATCCAGTCGTTTCCTCCTCCCGCCCCCTCCACCTCTTACTATTCGTTTTCATGCAGGGCCTCCACTTTTTTCACCGAGGGCCCTTCTTCCTTTGACTTCCTTTTCTGGCAGACTTGTCCTGAGAGATGAGCGCCCGGGAATGGCCAAATGACATCTGACTTCGCGTGCAGAATTTTGGTCAGATGCTACTGAAGACAGCAGAAAGCCCATATCTCCCCGTAATCTATACAAATACGAGGGGAGGGTGAAAAGTAATGTACACATTCTTGTAGATCACAAACAAAAACAAGTAGCAAGATCTGACGAAAAGTTCATTAACGAACAATTACTAAGTGTCATAATCATATACTTATTTTCCAACATAGTCACCGTTAAGGCTAACACATTTCTCCCAACGTATTAACAAGTTTTATTATTCCTTTACTGAAAACTCTTCCAACTTTTCTCGAATCCAGGACTTGAGAGTTGCCTTCACTTCATTGTCCCAGATGTAATGATTACCCTTGAGATGTCTCTTTAGTTGAGAAAAAAAATAAAATTCGCAAGGCGCAAGACAAGGAAATAAGTATGGTGTTAAAAAGAGACGTTTCAGGCGTGATATGGTGGAATATCATGTTTAATTAAAATTGGCAATTTTCAACAAAATGAAATTTTTAATACGACCGGTTTCTATGTAACTACATCATCTTCTGGTAATGAATAAGAAGTCCAGAAGATGATGTATTTACATCGAAACCGGTCGTATTAAAAATTTCATTTTGTTGAAAATTGCCAATTTTAATTGAAGTAGGGTGTTGCTCGCAGTTGCTCACAGCATCCCAATCGACGCTGTTTTTTCTCGTCTGTGAGACGGCGTGGGACCCTTCGTGCACAGATTACGTATACGGTATCCCAATTGTTCAATAATGAAGCCGACACGTTCCTTGGATATTCCAATATGGTTTAAGATGCACTTTTGAGTGATTCGCCGGTCATTTTGAATCAAATATTCGGCGAGTTTGCGATGTTTATCGTCTGTGGTAGTGATCGGACGTACGCTGCGTGTTTCATCAACGATCATGACTTTTCCAGGTTCGCAACCACGAAATTTTACTACTCATCGATTTACAGTTGACTTATTAACAGAATTGTCACCGTAAGCAGCCTTAAAACGACGATGAATCTCAGTAGGAGCCACTTTTTCAGCAGTTAAAAATTCGATAACCGCAAGCTGTTTAACTCGCATTGACATATCATTAGAACACGTCTCCATACTTCCACTTCACAAAATACGAGTATACAGGATGATTGACCTCAGACCTCCCCATGCGTGTTGAGGGGGAACGCTACTTCCACGTGCCACCAGGAGTGCTTCTGAAGGTAATTTTGTTTGTGGTCCACAAGGATGTGTGCATTACTCTTCAGGTTACCCTAGTTCTTGACCTGAGTAATGATTCGACCTAATTGTAGGTCATAACGAGAGTATGAATGATATGTTCACCACCATCCACCTACCTTGACGTTGTTTCCAAAAACTTATCGGAGAAATATAAATTATGTTTCGATTAAAAGGCTTATATTTACATTATCCTTTTTGGAGGTAGTTCGATTTTCTAATTAATTGAAGTTTATGTAGAGAATATAAAAGACCTTTTCATTCTTGAACTTTTCTTTTATTTCACTTATATATTAGAGTTTCATTTAAAATTAAGTCTGAGTTGATTTAAAACGTCAGCGAGTAAAAACGAAAGAGAAAAGGCTTAGAGTATATATATTGGTACTTTGCAATGGCTTACTCGTCCTGTCTTTAGTAGTGCCGGACGGGAAAGGCCATCTCACTCATTATGGGTCATATGGGTCACCTTATCTCATTATTTGATTTTCGGTGAAAGTTGTACGCCAATTTGTTGCGTATTCCCATGGTTTGCCTGTGTTTCATTGTCGCGGCGTTAAGAAAAGAAATTCTTTCGGAAATGCAAGGAAAGGGTATGCGTCGGAGCTTAGTCACCTTCAACTAATGACGAGCAGTTATTAGCCATCATGTTAATCATTTTATTCGTAGTTCCGGACGTAAGGAACTTTTCAGGTCTGAAATACATTTTTCCTGAGAACGGAATATTCAATTCGCACCAGAGGAGTACATGTTGCTATTTTCAGAAGATCAGTCAATAATGTTATCTTCACTACACTCAAAGTGACCGAGTGCGCATTATAAATCAGAAAAAAAATGTTGAAAGTCATGACAGATTAAACCAAGTTTTATTTCCTTCAATTTTAACTAATTGTTGAACAAAATAACAATAAGATCGTTGCTGAAAGGCCTAATTGTGATTGACTGGCCAAAATGGGGGAAATAAGATAAAAGAAATTAGATCGTAAACGCTTTCCTTATGGACAATAAAAGAAACGCCTGGATTTGAACTTAGTACTTTCTCTTTTCGGTCCAAAGTCTCTCTACGATTCTATAATTTAAAGACATTTGTTCATAAATTGATATTCGTGTAACGGGTTACGTTTCCTTTGCAAAATACGACTTAACAAAATAATGCAAAGCAGACCTGATTGTCCTTTATTGTAGGCTACAAACTTCCATCAACAAAATCACTGATGACGAAATAAATAAGCAAATAATTCACGATAAAAAATCCTTTCATTGGCGTATCGATCACTCAGTTTTAATACCTATTTAAAGTATTGTCCGAAAGAATATAAAACAAAGGATAAAGTCACAAAACCAGTGATTATCCATTAAATCAGTGATTGCGTTCCACTAAAAAACTAGAAATTCAACAATTTGTTCACTATGAACTGATTTTCTGTCTGGGATTAAGAAAAAAACCAATAAAAGAAGAGGAAATAATAGTTGTAGAGCTACATTTTATTGAAATTTTAATTATTTGCTAGTTTTTCAAATTAAACGTTCGTGGAGTAATATTTGAGTGGAACGGGAACGGGACATGGCGCTCAAGTTAATGTGCTCAGACTGTTGTTCATATTATCCAGGCTACTGGAAAGTCCTTCCACAGTTGTGCACACATAAATGCTAGGAGCAAAGTCAATTAAATGGGTTTTAGATTTTGTCCGTTGCAAATTTTATGAGACCAATTAATCAAAATCCTCTTTTCCGGAGTTATTTTTAATCTAAAGACTGCCGAACAAAACTAATGGAATTAATTTGGATCCACCGTTTCCTTTCTTTGTTCATATACCCTTCCCTACAGAATTAATCTCAAAAGTGTTACTTAAGCGGTCGCACACCAGAAGAAGATCTAAGTGACGAATCCTACAGTAGCGAATGAAAAAAATCATCAATAAACTAAAACGTATTCGCCAGGTTCACATAATCTTGGTTCGCTATTGTTCCTTTTATGCATTAATGACATCGGGTCTAAGGTTTCCAGTAAACTTCGTGTATTTGCTGACAATACTGCGATACATAGGGAAATATCCATGTAAGAAAATAGAGTAGCATTAGCTAACGACCTAAACGCAATCCAAAAGTGTTGCGAGACCTAGAAGTTGGAAATAAATTTGAATAAATATGTTTCGATAAATTTATGGAGGAACAGTACTTCCCAAGGAAACACACTATGCAGGGAACCAACATTACACTAGTGGAATCGGTAAAATATTTTAGAGTAACGATAAATACGGATATTATTATTCTTATTATAAGGTAATCTACCGGTGAAGGTAGGTTATTGGAGTGACACAACTATTACATACTTAACTTGCAACTCCAAAAAAAACATAAACAAGCAACCTACTCTACATCAGGTCCATCTTCATCTCTGTGTACTTCCTTCATTGCGTCCAACATCCCTATCCTGTTCCTGCCCTTTCCTCGTTTGCCTAATATACTCCCTTCTATTACCTTCTTTAACATCCCACTACCGCTCAATACGCCTTTCATCCAATTTTCCTACTTTATTAGGATTTATCCCAACAAGCCCCTCTCCTCACCCACCATATCTAGTAATTCCTCATTTGTTTTTCTTTCAGTCCAATTCACCTTATCCATTCTTCTCCATTTCCACTTTTCAAAAGCCTCCAATCTACGTCTATCCTCCTGCTTCAGTGACCACGTCTCCGCGCCGTATATAGCTACGCTCCATATCCAAGTTCCTACGAATCTTTTCTTAACATCCCTACACAACATGCCACTCATCAGCTCCCTCCTCTTTATGAAAGTCTCGTTGCCTAGCGCAATTCTTCTACTTACGTCCCTACTACTTTGACAGTGTTGGTCCAAAACACTTCCGAGATATGTAAACTGCTCTAATCTGCTCTATTCTTTCCCCGCCTATTTTAATATTTAGCTTAGCCTTTTTCTTTCTGGAAAATCGCATAACCTTTGTTTTATTAATATTGATTCTCATCCCATATTTATCGCACTGAACCTCCAATTCACTCAGCAATGCTTGCAACCCCTTGGCTGACTGAGCAACTAATGCTTGGTCATCAGCAAACCTAACCGATTTTACGAATTCCCCTCCGACTTTCATTCCTACCTCCAGTTCTTCCCATGCCTCTTTAATCATTTTCTCCACATATACGTTTGAACAGCACCGGTGACAATGGGCAACCCTGCCTTACACCTCTTCCTAACACTGCCCATCCTGACTCTCCGTTCCCCACTCGCACCTGAGCAGTCTGAGACATGTACAGGTTGTGGATTAGTCTCCTGTCACCCCAATCCATTCCTATTTTCTGCAATATACTCATAAGTCTTTCCCAATTCACTCAAGCAAACGCTTTTCCGAAATCTACGAAACTGGCAAATACGCCTGATTGTTTTCTATATTTCTCTCGATTAGTGATCTCATTACAGCAATGGCATCACGCGTACCTCTTTCCTTCCTAACCAGAAACTGATCATCCCCTAAGTAATCCTTTACCTTACACTCTATCCTTTTGTTGATGATCCTGAGCTGCGTGGAATATCAAACTTATTGTACTGTAATCCTCACATGATGTAGCCTTTACCTTTTTCTGAAGAGGAACTAACACTCATCTTACAAAGTCTTCCGGCCAGAATTCTTTCTCATCGATTCTGCGAATAAGTTGAAATAGCCTCTTCCTACTATACTATATTTCCCTTAACTTTTCAATAGTTCCACAGAAATATTGTTCAACCCAAAAGCTTTATTTAGTTTCAACTCCCTTAATGCCTGTGCTATCTCGTCATCGAGTATGCCTGGACCTAAATTCTCTTCTTCTACGTCATGTCCCTTTTTTATGTTCTTCTAGCAATAATTGAGGTGGTTTCCCGTTGCCTTCCTCAATAGTGTTTTTAACGTGACACCGTCACTAAATGGCGGCCCCACTTGGCTCAGACGCCTTTGCAGCCGCCTCACTGAGGAACAGACGCTGCGTGGACTACCTTTCGCCTGGCTGGTAACCTTAGACCTATCTGGCATGGGTTACTCTACTAGGAGAAATTATTATTACTCCCGCCAGCACAACTCTAGGGGTCATCGGAAAGCACAAGCCCTTCCACCACGACAAGGTTGTAGTCCATGGGAGGGAACGACGGATATGCAATGGGGAAAATACATTCGCGAAAGTTGCTTGTAGAAAATAAAAAGTTTGGTTTCATTAAAAGGGGACTCGGGAATTGTAATGAGGGGGTTAAGTAGCCTTGTTATTCCACGTTAGTTAGGCGCCACCGTGTGTATGCTGCAAGTGCATTGGATTCTCATGAAGTTGGTTTTATTAGGCGTTTATGAAAAGTTGCTATGAACAAAGTAGCAGTGTCACGACACTATTGGAAGGAATAGAATGGGAGACACTAGATGACCGAACGTAGGCTTATTAACAGGTTGAATTTACTGCGTAAATTTGAGGCAGATTACTCTATTTAAACTATCTGAGGATCTTAAGAATATGTTACAGGCCTCAAGGACTATAGTAGATCAGATAACACTCCCACATTCAGGGAGACTTGTAAAACGAATACATTTAAAATGTCATTTTTTTCCTCGTGCCATTAGAGATCAAAATAGATTTGACAGCAATCGCGTAGGAAATTATTAAAATTGGTAGTGTAAATGTTTTGTACCTATTTTGTATGTTATTATTTGTATTAAATATACTGTTATTTTTGACAGTTCTACAGCATGAATTGAATGTACGTATCCTTATATTAAACATTTTTAAATATTAGTACTTTTTTCGTGTGATTAAGGTTTGTAAGAGTGCATGAACAAACTATTATTAGCGTAGAGGTAACATGACTTAGGTTTGCATGTGATTTTATTCAGGTTTAAGGGTGGTGACCTAATACCCACCGTCACACGTCGTAGCAGCGGCTTGCGGGGTATTGTGTGGATGTAGATGGATCTGTGTAACTGCCAGCTCTAAATGGCTATTAGATATTCGATCGAGGAAAGTAAGCGAGCCAATATTTGTTTGAAGATTCTTTAGTAAGTGTACTTGATGGGACCTCTCAACGTTACTCAGTAACTGCAGCATCGATCGCTTTGCCTCTTCCGGCTAGGAGAGATCATTAGTGCATTTCCTTTGATTACACTTGATAGACGATCACTAAGAACGTGTGACTCAGGTATATTTTTAATGTGAGAGAATTTTCCTCGACCTTCGGATCCGTTTTCAAGGTCGGATCCCGGGCCAGGATTCGCCCAAGTGCAAAGGAATGGGGGCGGGGGTGGAGGTGAGGGGGGCGGTTGAGCCAAGGGTTCGGACGAGGGCCGGGTGCTGTGCGGGAGATCTCGCGTGGAAAGGGCATTTCCCTGGGAAATCGTGCTCCGGCGCCACCCCTGGCCGCGGGGAGGGACGTGCGGTGACCTATCATTCGGGCGAAAAGAAATTTCGGCGCAACGTATTTCCAATCTCCCGTTGCTGTTTCATTGTTAAAAGGCATTCTGTGGCCAGGGTTAAGAGTACTAGAACAATTCACGTTCTAATACAATTAGTGACTTTAAGTTCAATCATCTTCCGGAACCCGTTCATCAGGTGGATTTCGCTGACATCATATTCAAGGGCAGGAAAGAAGTTTATATTTTCTGGGTGCTAAGGCCTTAATGGCTCATGAAAATTTATGGAAGAACATAGAATTAGTCTTTTTGTATGAAAAATACGGCTGCTATAAACAAAATTCTACATTTTTTTATTAATGTCAACTAAAGACACCTTATTTTGACGTGGGAGTGACCCTTTTTATTGTAAACTGAATATGCAAATTTGACCTCTTAGGCCTCATATCCTTTGCCATCTTTATGGTGGTCCCGACCGACAGTCTTATGATGCAACCAAACTTTTCTTAGCATCAGTAGGCTTACACGTCCACCATTCAACTAGAGAAACCAATAAATGGCGAACCAAAATCATTCGCCATATAAATTTGGCCACTTCTGATATTTCTGATGTCTTCGGCCTTGAGTCACACAGCCTCTCCCAGGGAGTCGATGAACGCTCTCTCCGGGTCACTTGTACTCTCGAGCGCCTTGTGATCGATCAGTTTTCTCCTTGACTACTTATTTGACGCGTCGAAATAATACACTAATACATCCCGTCCAGCTGGTCCTATTATTTGATAGCCTTTACCTTCGGTTAATTCTATTCTGCGACTATTTTGCGAAATTATTTGCAAGTTTTTGAATGGTTTCTTTCATTGTCGAATTTGTAAACACTGACTTTTTAAGGAATTACATCGTACGCCTTCTCTCTCGCTTTCTCCGGCAGTGCTTTCTGTATTTTGCTTACGGGCAGTTTTTAATCTTATGAATCTTCCTCTAAAATTAAAATGAATTTTCCGTCCGTCAGAAGCAAAGACAATTTCTTGCCGCCCTTATAAAGTATGTAATGGATAAGAAATTGAAGAAGTAGACACGTGTGAAGTAATTAACAGGCTACATCACGTGCAACTCCGACTCGAGCATCTTCGTTTGACGCACCCACAATATCTCACGTTTTGAATGTTGGACCTACGTATTTTTTCTAGAAATCCTTTTAAATAGGCGAGCATTTTTTATCTGCTCCGCAAATGTTGTTTATACCCACGGAATAATTTATCTAACGATTAACACCAGTTTCAAGTCGTGAAAGTATAGCCTAGCGGGACCAGTATTCAAATTGAGCTGGCTCCGTGTGTTCGCTTTCCCTCGCAGAAATAGAGAATGGAGAGGAATTCGGGAGATATAGTGGCCTGTTCCATTCACCTCCCCTTCACGACCCTCCTCCTCGGTGAAGAGTCGCACCTTATCCGAGGCGTAATGGGGTGCGAGGGAGGAAGGCGAAAAGGCATTTGAAGGGAAGGCGTTTGGAGGAATGGTTGTAGGTTCTCCCGCACCCTCCCTCCCTCCTCACGAACAAATCTCGCCTTCCTTTCTCTAACTGGTGTTTTTTCTTTGTCATTCTCCTACAGTAAATCCTTCTTCCTTCCGGTAGATTACTAGCCAGCTGATAAGTTCATGCTGTTCCCATGTACGTGGCCCGCAGCGGAAGTAATGACGTGATGGCTTAAGAGTCCATCTCATCAGTCGTGGCCCATTTGATGATGATTGATTGTCTTTTCCGCAGGGTTTGCTTGCATTGGCGGCTTGCGTTCGAAGTTCTCTCTGACTTGAATGATGTCGAAGAGCAAACAGTGAAATATTATGCTCCGCATGATTTATTTCCTCAGCTGCTGATGGTGGTAGGGTAGCGTTGGCTTATCGACACCGTCCAGTTAACTTCTTACCTTGCATGATTTGCAATTTGAGTAAGAATTATATTCTCTCCAAACTCACTTGGTCTTTGAGATGAAATTTTGATGTAACAGGGTGATTATGTAATGGATAAAATTTTGAAAATTTTAATGTCCATTAATTTATTCACGTAAAACAAATATCAGTATTATGGTTCCAAAGTTTTTAAATTTACTTGAAGTCTACCATTTGAAATTTGACATTAGAAAAAAATGCGTGAATATGGATGGATTAAAACTCTCAAAAACGAAAACCTAATGGCCAATCTTCGATCTTTGAGTTGGCTCTTAAAGTCTACTGATTTTAGAAATTTAACAGTTTGTAGGAGTGTAACAGTTTGGGTTTTCACATTTTTATTCCCTCTTCTTTCTCGTAAATATTGAAAATATTATTGCCCTGTGAAATCATCGGTGATTATCAGTTGATTACATGTGACAAATTATATACCACTACTTGGTTTTCCATTTCTCCGGTGCCTTTGAGAACGCTACACTCCTATCCCACTCTGACGTACGTAAAATTTAGAATTTCGAATAGTCTTTTTCATTGTCTTCATTACTGTTACTCTGATACGCATATTCGGATCTTTTGAGGAGATTTCTTTACTTGTGAAGGTATTCTAAATACTATATTCTTTATCTTTCAAATTTCCATGGCATTGTTACCTTATAACTTTTTCATCATGAATCAATTTTTAACGAATTTTTCGCTGATTTTCCTGCTTTGAAGTTTCTGATCTCTACGGCGAACCACCTTATACACTCTTTAACTATTTCCAGGTTTCTTCTTGATGGAATTCATATGTTAAAGGCTGTTTTTTTTGTTTTTTAGTAGTCCATCTAAAATACTTTTTGGGTTTTTCCACAGTGTTCGTAGCGCTTTGATGTAGCAAGTTCTCTTTCCAAGTCCTTTGAAAGGTCAACCTCATCATTATTATTCATCTCATCATTATCATTCGATGATTTTACTTTCAGATTACGTTCCTTCATAACTTTTATCCGTTTCTGGAATGTAAGAATGTATTCAATCGTAAAAAATTGATGACATATGTTCTTGGCTATCTTGTTCAGTCTATGACTTTACTCATGTTTGTCTGCTTCTCTAACATTTAATTAATTATGATGGGTTGAATATAATGCACATACATTTGGTGTTTAATTAAAAAAAATAATGCATTTTGTGCACGATATTACATTAGCTTTCTGTTTTTTTTTGTTTTCCCAAACCGTATTTTCAAATGTTCGTTACAATTCATTGGCTCTTAGGCTTAATCGGACAATGGTATTCAATACACAATGGTTATTTAATTTAATTTTCCGATATTATTCTTTCGAATATTTCACAGATCACTTCTGGTAAAACTTTCCTTTTCAGGGATGTAGTCCATAATAAGCATGTAAGTCCACCTGTCCCCGTGTATTCTTTGTGGCTATGGTTGCCATGTAGTAGCAGTTATCCATTCGTAACTCAAGAATAGGCGTTAGCAGGAATTCAAGGGATTATGAATACTTTCTCCTCTACTGATTTTCTTTTTGTGCTATTAATATGTATGCCCCTCTACCATCCTCCTTCCCTTTACCTCATTTTACTATGAAGTGTTAAGAGAGGTATCTTTGGATGAATTTTTTTAGTCTTAACAGGCTATATTATTTTTTAAATTAGTACTTAATTCAAATCTTATCAATATCTACATCTACATAAATACCCTGCAAGCCATCAAAAAAGGTGTGTGGCAGGCTTATAATTGTTCCCATAATGGCTAGATATTAACAATTGGAAAATAAGTCATAGAAATAAAAAGTTATGTAATGAGTACGATAAAAATGTTTTTTGTTTATAAAAATATAACATTGCTACATAAATAAAAACTGTGGACATTTGGTTCCATTTATTCACAAAAAAATGCTTATATGATGACCTATGAGGAAAGCTCAAGCATTAACCCGCTGAGTCAAAGGCAAATGCAGCAATCAACCTAAAATTACTGTAAATTATTGAATAACCTAAGTTGAGGATATTTTAAAAGGTCATTAGAATAAGTGAAACCATGGAAACTACGACATTGCACAAAAGTGGGCGGTAAATGAATATTGCCCTTATAGCGGTATATTTTTCGCCTCTTAAATTTACACACAAACATTACAAAATATTCAATTGCTTTTAAAACATTGTAATTTTTGTACTGTTTCAGTATGAGTGCCTTACATTCACTGAGTAAATCATATATTGTATATTAGTGCGCGATCTGATAAACGTCTATTCGATTTTCATTTTGAATTTTTAAAATATAGAAATTTAACAAGCAATGTTTACCTTTTACAGAGGATATGGGTATAAAAATTTTCTTTCTTACAATTGGGAAGAGGCTTTGCAGTCAAAAACATAGTAGCGGTCACCGTCAAGGTTTGGTGACTAATAACATAACCTAAGGCTTATTAACACACAAAAGGTACCAAAATGTGTCCAAACACATGTTACTGTTAATTATTTAAAAATTAACTGCATCATCGACCAGTTAGTTAAGATATTCTCTCATTCTATAATATATCTCTGAATATTGATAATTATCTCTGAATTGAAACATAAAAGGTTTATTTGTTCAATGCAAATGATCTCAGAATGAGAGAATATCTTAAATAACTGGTCGATGATACAGTTAATTTTTAAATAATTAGAATAATTTTGTAATGGTTTTAAAGATTAAAAAGTCTGCATTAAACACTCAAATTATCTCAATTACACTGTTTTTTAATAAACTAAGACGTCATTTGAAATTGTAAAATGGTTTTTATAAACTTGGATGTAATTTGAAAAGAAAATGCTTTAATTTGAAATGTTTATAATGTGGATAAGTCACTAAATCATTATACTTTTTTCACTTTGAGCCTTTCATCATCAACGGCCAAAATATTTCAACATTGACCTTTAATGGTAATATATTTAACAAATGATTTCAATAGGATATGTGAAAATGTTTTAATGTGCATTGACCCACATTGATATATAGGTGAATCAAATCCGGATGTTATATTTTTTAATATAATGCTTCACGCTCTCTGCTCTCCTTTAAAAGGCCCTAACAAGACTCTGCAGGGAAAAGTACTCAAACAATGCCTCTTTTCTTCTTGAAAAAAATAATTCGCATCTGAATACGTAGCAACATGTCAAAAATTGACATGAAAAACTGAGTCTTCATTTTCATCCGAATGTTGTCAAATGCAGGAAAGGAAGAAAAATAATCCAAGAATTCTTCTTGATGTTTCATTGACGGCTAAATTATTTTAGAGACCTCGGTGTCTTAATAAGAAGATTGAAATATTTATCCTACCAGAAGCAAAGTCGAAATTGAAACGTAATCTAATCCACGTGAATGTAATGCGAAGTCATCCCAAATCTCATTCCATCGTGCCTCAACGGGAAAATGTTCAAATTTAAAGCAAAATATAAAATGCGCATTTAAGAAAATGTAAATAATATTTCCTTATAGTTTCATAATTGTCATTCCCACTCATTGCTCATGTCCGTATTCTATTTAGTAACCACTACAAAAAAGATATCTCACCAAAGGTAGGAACAATGAACCTGACGATTCTGCAGTTCTTCGAAGCAGTTGTGTTCTCATATTTAAACTCTGACGACCGTTTAGCTTAATTTCAGAGTTTCAACGCTCATATTTCACAACTCTAATTCTTTGGCTTGACAAATAATACCAGAAAGACAGACTGGTCGACCTATCGACTAGTTTTCTACTTCACTTTATATTCCGCTTTGCTAAATCATTCTATTTTATATAATTGTGCACAATACATGTATTTATTTTACGATTTCGTTTAACCCATCTTCTTTAGTCAAGACAGACCAATTCAAATATTCAAACTTTTGACCAGTTATTATGCCTTATCTATTAACGCTCAATTTATTCATGGAATCACCGCTAAGGTAAAGCCAAAAATTGTTTTTCCTTCCATGAGCACGGAAGTTCGCCATTTGACACCAGTAAAAAACTCGAGTTTCTAATAATTATTTAATAATTATTCTGTTTTCAGTTATTCTTCATACCTTTACGTGTTAAGGAATATTTTTCATATATCTGAATAAATCTGATAAAAGATATTCACAGATTTGATTGAATTCATGGTTATTTTTCTGAAATAGGTTACGAAGAGTAGGCTATTACTTTGTTATATTAGTTGGAATTATATATGATGTTTTCGGTAATTGTTCTTCGTGAGCATTCTAGAATTCTATTTCCGGTGTACATATACGAACAATCACATTCGAAGCATTCAGCAACTACTTTTAAATTCACTCTCAAATTTTACTTCAAAACCCTTTTTCACTTTCCACATGTTCTGCTGCAATCCAAAATTGGTCTCTGACTGCCGCTCTGAACTCATTTTCAGCCCCGTGGCTTTTCTGAAAAGGTGAATGTCGATATCGAAATTTCAGTTCGGGCCCAAGACCGGAAACTGCTGCCAGGTTTATATTTTTTCGAAAAAGGATGTAAAGGAGAATGATTGGCGGGTGTGTGCTATCCAGATGGTATTCCGCTTTTAACGCTGGCAGTGAAAGGTTATCGGATTATTTTACTTTGTTCGGGGTGGAAAAAGACTCCTTTTGCGTTCAGCCTTGACGCATTGGGTGAGCAACTCGGCAGTCTGGGGCTATTACGCTAATGAAATGGCGGGGCGCTCTTCTCCCGCACTTGATGGGCACCGATGGTCTTTGAAGTCGCTCCCCGGCGCACCCCGCCCTCTCCTCCGTGCCTTGCCTTGCACCACACCCTTGCCCCGTCAATTCCAGATTACGCAATCCCCCAAATCATTTTTTTTTGGCTTTTTGCCTCCTTCACTTTCTCCTCTCTCTCTCACACACACCTAAATCTCTCCGCTTTTCTCAACTCCGATATCGATTGTCACTTGTCATGCGGAATATTAGGATCTAATAACCGAAATTGAGATGCGTAAGACATGGTTATCGGTGAAAAGAGATTTCCTTCGATAATCAAACATGCCTCCCTGGAATTGGAGTTTCCAGAATTACTATAATGATTCTTATCTCTCGATCGAATAAATTACGGTGTTTTTGGAAAAAATCACAGTTAAATGGAGTTGCTTTTAGATAGTAATGGAATTGATGAGGAAGGTGGAGAAATACATTATCGCCGATATTTCCTGGGAAATTGTGCATTGAATGAATTAGAAATCCTGAGGTAAGTTAAGCAAATATTTTAATGATTTATTATTAATCCTGCTGCATATCGTGATTTACTGTTTTTAAAACATGCAAAGACACTGTTATTTATATAATGAAATGAAACCTCGAGTTAATTCCTAAACATATTCACCATTTAGTCACCGTTCATTAAGATGGCTTTTTGAAATTTTCCTCTGAAATCCAAATGAAAGGTGAATTCCGTCATACCCAGGGCAACGGTTACATCTTCTAAAGGGCCTACCACTGACTAGAATGCAAGTTCGAATCCAGCTCGTGTCAAAGGTTCTCCCTGTATCCTGTGGGGAGATAGCCACCATCTTTGATATGGGTACGAATCTTTAGAAGCCAGAAACTCTGACGCAGGGCTGATTTCCGTCAAATATTTTAGCAATTGTTTGCTGTGCCCTGCGGTTCCACTCTATTTGACCCATTCAGGACCTCCTTTCCTGACCCGGTTGTTCTGCGTTTCTGCCCTCGCGTTTCATTTATGCCCTCGCGTCTCGCTCGAATGGTTCAGGAAGAAGTTTCGGAAATCCGTCGCCGTCAGCTCGCCGCGCATGGTGAGACGTCGTCGGGTGTGGTGGGAGGGGGGGGAGGTGGTGGAGGTATAAGATTGAGCGCACCGCTCCTCTTCTCCATTTTGGGTGATATTGCGCTTTAGAAACCGCATCCCTTCCGCTCCCTTTTTGAAACCTCAGCCCTTCCAATCACATGGATTTTCTATGGTGTCACTTCGCAAAGTTTCCAAAAGTAGAAACTTCAAGTTTTCTCCTGAAAAGAAACTTTTCTTTTATTCTGAAAGGCTTTGATATATGAGGAAAGGGCTGAGTTCTCTCTTTGGTTTTAGGACGGCTCAAAAGCACTTGTCGATCTAAATGTGAAGAGTTCTTGGAATCAATAGCTTAAAGGTTGCTCGATATCTATGGCAGTCATTGGAACACGAAACTTGAAGGGCAGATTGAAGGGATATGTCTTTTTATGTGCAGATCAAGTCAAGAGAGTCGAATGCATATTTATTTAACACTGGCAACAGATTAGTTCCTGCAAGGGTGGTTTCCTAAACGCAATAGTATGTGGCTGCGTGCATATATGCGCGAGTGTAACTGCAAATATTAGTATTGATGGACTGCAGTTTAAGCAAGGTTTTGGATGGATACAGAAGTTTCCCCCATAAAACGTTTTAGGCATTACCCTCTACGCTGCAATAAATTGTTTTTAAATTTCATCTACCCCCTTTCTCCCTTCTTTCCTCCCAAAATGCCAATCTTTTTCTTACCTGGACGTTACTTTCTTAGCGTTTTCACCTCCGTCGGAGTCTTCAAACATCCATCTTTCATTGAAACTCTTCATCAACCAATGGATTTTTACCAAAAATGCCAACTATCTTTATTTCCTCCCGACCATGACTAATATGTCTTCGTTTGTTTTCCTTTCCGCCCCTTTCACCTTCTTCATCCATCTCCACACCCACCTTTAAAAAGCCTCCAATGTACGTCTATCCTCTTGCTTCAACGACCATGTTTCAACAGCGTAAAAAATCACTCTTTATACAAAACGTTTTCACCACTGTTTTCCCAGCATCCATTATATATGATCCTTGAACCAATTTCCTTCTCCTCTTGATCTTTTTGCCCAACTCAATTATTTTTAAATCCTTACTACTTGCACTGCCGGGATGGATATAAAATATTCCACCTGCCCTATGTCCAGTATTTTAACGTTTAATATAGTCTTCTTCATTCTCGAGAACCTGACATATTTTGCTTTGTTTACAGTGATTCATTCCTAATTCTAGCATACTGTGTTTCTGATGCCCTTGTTGATGATGTACTGTAATCCCTATACTGACTGCTATACTCAATTTTGTGTACTCGAAAAACTAATGATTTTATTATTCCTCACCAAATTTCATCCCATGTGCAATTCTACCAGGGCTTTATTTACCTGTGCTAAAACTAAATATAAACTAAATTGAACTAAAACTTATTTAACAAAATATTACAGTTAATATGTCTATCATAAATTCTAAGAATTAGTCCATAAACTGCTCCTTACACGTGTTCGTAAATATTAAGCAATTTGGCAAGGATATTATTTATCCCATGATTTAATTTGATTTCAAGTCCCTTAAAGCCCTTTAGTTGTCGCAAATAAGTAAGACGGATATACCTCATCGACGTTATATACTCTTTCACAATTTAAACTTGTTGACCTAAAATCTTAACCAGATAGATTCTATATTCTTCTACGTATTTTCCATTCTTTACCAACTCTCCTGAATCTTAATTACTGGTAGTAATTGCAATTATAGGTGTATCAACAACTGATTTAATTTGCCAATTTAATTTAACAACTGATTTATGGTTCATTTTAAAATTTTTCTCTCGTATTATAAACTGTGTGAACGGATACTCGTTTTTGAAGTCTTGTTAATGCTTTCACTTTTTGCACAGCATACGGTTTTATCAATTTTTTTAAACTCTCTATATTGCCGCCCTGGCCCTTCCGACAACTTTGTTTTGTCCTATTATCGAAAATGCCACGTAACTCGGGTCTGACGTCTTTTTTACCGACTCACTAAGGAACAGACAATTCCCAGACTACGTTTCGTCTAATATTTATGGCATATTACTTACACTTGTTGTAACAAAAGCTTTGGTTCAAACTAATCCTAAGCAAAAGTTTTAACCCGAGGGAAAAATCAAAGGACCATTTAAATGAAGATTTCTGCGAATTCGTCGCAGACAGCAGGACAACAATAGGAAACCAATGAAGAATAGGGAATAACTTACTAAAACCTTATAGATATTCTAAGCGATGGATTGGAAATAAACTTATATTTTCAATTGAAATTTATTTTTAAAGAAGGTTTAAACAATGATCGACAAGGAAAAGTAATTTCTTTTCTTTCTCGCAAATATCTCAAAGGTCCTCCCCTATGAAGTCGTGGGATTTTAATTTACTCTATGTGCATGGAAATTAAATAAATAGTTTTGTGATTCAGTGCACGTTTTACTTAAAAATGGACCTAAGCTTTGACATTGGACATCATCTTCGGGCTCATAATTATGACGTCCAGTGTCAAAGCTTAGGTCGGGTTTTCAGTAAATTGTGTGTATTGAACCACAAAGTTACTTCTTTCGTTTCAATATGTTTCGTAAATTCCATAAAGTTACACCTGAAACAACAAATTTATATGCATAGCTTTCTGTTTTCAAGATCCCATTAATGTGCTCATAAAAACTTATTCATCTTCAAAAACCAAGTGGCTCAATATTTGTAATGCTTTTAGGTTTTTTTATCGTGATTTTCTTTGTGAATACGAAATTTAGTTCGGGAATGGTATTTTTTCTCTTAAGACGATTAAAATACCGTGTCTGATGTTTTCAAATTTAACTTATTTGAAAGTTATTCTGCCTCATTCGGATTTAGAGTGGCTTACGTCACTTGGTTGCCCAACTGCCCTCCCCCTTATTTAATGTGTCACGTCAGGTTGCATCCAACCATCCAATTCAACTTCTCCCTTCCGATTTTCCTTCGGAAGAGATTTTCATTTCTTTGTCCACGGATCCCACCGGCGGCTAAAGCGACAAGCAGCGTCGAGGGGAAATGGTCAGGGGAGAGATTGGAATGTATTCCTCACGACGAATGGGAGGGATTCCTATTTCACCAGCGTTTCATGAAATAATGGCAAAGTCCCTTCTTTGCCGAGATGAGAGGGAAGGGAGGCTGGAGAGAACACTTTTTGCCTGCAAATATTTCCCTCCCCGTTTTGTGAATTGCCTTCCTTCCCCGTCTTACTCTCCCCAGCATCCCTATAGAGAGCGTTGTGAGAGGTCACATACATATACATTTATGCATGGGAAATGAAAAGTAGTAGTATAAAAAGGCAGGAACACTCGTGCTGTAGAAAAGCTCTTCCGCGGCAATGTAGGTCGGTTCTGTCTTAATTTTTCTTCGTTTTTCTCGTAATATTTTCTTGCTCTGCAATCAGGAATTGAGCAATTTGGTCATAGGACTAATTACTTCCTCCAGGTCTCAGAAGTGATTCCCGTAACAAAAAAGGCCTTGATTTTGTAAATAAATTAAATGTCATTTTTAACGTGGCCACGTTAGTAGTAGTAATTAGGGGAGGTGATCGACAGCGCCATTAGAGTTGGACAGGAAAAGTAAAAGGATGGAGAGAAACCCGGCGGCAGCACTAGCCAACTCTTAACGATATCTGCAAAGGGGTCCGCAGTTTAACGTCCCATCCGACGCACAGCATACTCACTCAAAGTGCTCTCCACAAACGCACCTCAAGTAGGAATCGGGATGCCGCTTCCGAAACCATGGGATCATGTATGTGAAAGCTTAGAAATTACTAAATTCATTAATAATATCTATGGTGAAATTCAATGAGAAATAAAAACAAGACTTACAGTAATGTTGAAAGACAAGAGTGACAAACTAAGAAGTTCTTTGGAGGGAATCCTATAAAGGACACTTAAAATAAAGAAGTGAGAAATTGTTTGGATACCTCAAAAGGCACGAACGACAGAATTTTATGTTCGATGGATTTTCCAAATAGTTGCCTCATAAGGAGGACCGTCAAGTAAGGAGGAACGTCAACCGTAACTGAACAAGATCTTCCTCGCCTTGAACCTTACTCGTACTGTTCATCTAAGAGAGTTAAAGTACTATTCATTCAAATTATTATTTTTGTTCGTTATTTTTTTGTATGAGCTGAATAAGTTTATACGAGGCATGCTCATAAAGTAAATGCCGTTTTGTCACAGGGAAAAATATACTCATATTAAACACATTTTATTGGCACTTCAAGTTACAGCTACAAACCTACTTCACTTCTCTACATATTTGCCGCTCACTTCTAAGCATTTTTCGTACCGCTGCACCAGCTTCTTTAACCCCTCTGCATAGAAGTTCGCCGCCTGAGAGTTGAAACAATTGACAGTGCCTGAGTTCATCTTCGGTTTCCAAACGTTGTCCAGCGAGCCACTGTTTTAAGTGCAAGAAGAGGAAGTAGTCGCTAGGTGCAATGTTTCAATATCTCCATCATGTTGGTAACGACCCAAAAACTCTCGTCCACTGGACATTCTTTGCTCTTTGTGGTGGTCGGTGAGCATTTTCGGTACCCATCTTGCACACAATTTATAATATCCGAGGATTTCCGTGACAAATAGTGTAGACAGTATGGGCAATATTTAAATATAAGCAAACGGCCATTACTTTATGAATATGCATCGTACCTCTATACTTTTCTGTCGTTTTATTGTCTCCATTTTTTGGTAACGGAATGTGTTTCTTCGGATGATGTTTCTCCATTCATCCAGTATCTGTCGTGGACGAGAATTTTGGTGATTATTTGCCTTGATTGCTGGATGAGCGGCTCCTCTCTCCGTTTGGAAAGCTTGTTCGGAATATTGTCTGGATTTGGATTTTTCCTATTTTTTCGTTTCCGAAAGGCTCGCGTCCGCGACGTTTAGGTTTGTTCTCATTAATGTTAATTTTTGGTGAACCTACACTATCCCATGACTAAAGATCTAAAAATTATTCTTTTCGTCGCTCTATTTTTAAACTCTACGGTACTCTTTCTTCATTGAAATCTATTCTTCTAAGTCTAATCAGCCGCCATCTTTGTTTTTGAAAACTTTAGAAGCCAATCTCCATTCTTTTGGAGAATATTTTCCAAATTGTCTAAATAGTATTTTTTCTCAATACGAATAGTTTGTTATTACTCAAATGTTTATGAAGTCTTCAGTTCACAATAGAGGAAAGAAGCTTCGTTTTTTCTGCAAATTTCTGTTCAATACCTTTATAAGAAATCAAGATGTCTTATGGGTTTTTTGTTTGATCTCTTCATTACCCTTTTGCCAAGTGCTTCAACTGATACTTCTGTAATATTGATTTTCGATTTCTTCTTGGCGGACTTAAATCCTCTCCAGTAGCAGTTGAGTTTACATTTATTTTTCCTTTCAGTTTGTTTCGACATGAGAGTATTATAGTCCCGCAGTGTCACTCCTTATGTTATTTTAATATTCCTTTTCTTTTGATTTGTTTATTTTTCTTAGAGCAATTATCCTAATCTTTCCTAGTAGTAAGTTCTGGTCACTAACAAAATTGTGAAAGTTAGAGTTCTTCTGTATTGTTTTTTTAGATGGATAAGTTACCCTTTGGGTTAATATGCTCAATCGTTGATTGAAAAGATGGTGCCTCATGTTTTCAATGTGAACATGAATTGATACGTGTGTTTCAAAAATTCTGCTGATTCTGTGTTCGAATAGCCTAACCAAATCTTCATTAAAACATAGTATTATTCCTGGTATTACTTCTTAGCCTTCTCGTGCATTGAAATCCCCAAGAAAATTCAGCATGTCATTTTGCGGTACTGATTCAATGTTTTCCTTAAGTTGGTCGCAAAATCATTACCGGTCATATTTATAATTTTTGTATTCCAGAAAATATGTTGATAATATATGTAATCATCCATCCCTGGTCTCCTTCATTAATTGCAGCGTCAAGCTCGAGTGAAGACACAAAGCAGCATATTTTCATGTACTTACCATAAGCACCGCTCCTTTGTTGGCAACTTCATTTTTCTGCACTAAAAAAAATCTTCTTCAATCGCATTTTCTTTTTCTTTTTTTTTTGTATCGCATATCGCTTTTATTTTGTTTCCTGTAGAGCATGAATATCCATTTTATTATATTTCAGTTATTTTAAAATTCATTATACTATATTCTTGTTTGAACATGAGTCAAAATGCAAATTTCAATTATAATAAGATAATATACCGGTTAAGGTAGGTTTTTGGATGGACACAACTATTAAATAAATATTATGTAACTCCTAACAAAACACAGTCGAACAGCGTAATCTATATCAGGTCCCTCTTCATCTCCATGTACTTCCTTCCTCCCTTCATCCCGTCCAACATCCCTATCCTATTCCTGCTCTTTCTTCGTTTGCCTAAACATTCCCCCCTCTATTACCGTCTTCACCATATCACTACCGCTCAATACGCCTTTCATCCATTTTTCCTGCCTTCTTAGCATTTTTTTCCAGCAAACGCCTCCCCTCACCCACCATCCCTAGTACCTCCTCATTTGTTTTCCTTTCGGTCCATTTCACTTTCTCCATTCTTCTTCACACCCACATTTCAAAATCCTCCAATCTACGTATATCCCCCTGTTTCAGTGACCATGTTTCAGCTCCGTACGCTACGCTCCATGTCAAAGTTTTTTACGAGGAAATTTTTAATACATTTATCTATATCACTTATGTTTTCGTCCTTTTTTGCATGTATCATTATGATTATCCTGTTTCGTGCTAATTTTTCTGTCCTGTGAGTATTACTGATTTTTTAAACCAAAAGGGGGCTAATCTCACATGAAAACCATTCTCTTTTATCAGGGCTTGGGGAACGACAACCTGACTGCTAAGGAGCTCAATTCACCTAAGTAAAAACTACCTATCCTCATCCTGACCCCATGCAATTAGCCCGGTGCACGTGACAATATTCCCCACCCTTATTTCATTGTTGTGCCCCACCCTCATCGGTGCGTGAAGCCTCGTGCACGCCACTGACTACCGCAGGCCGCCATCTTTACTGCCTTTGACGCTAGGGGTGGGAGCTATAAGCTGTGTGTTCATGGATTCATAGAATTTACCCCTTATTGCTTCCCAGTTCTGCATGACCTCTCTTGGTCCTGGTCTATTGTGCGGGCAGCTGTGGTTCATTTTCGTTTCCTCTTTTTAGTACACCTCACTACTTTAAAAGTATTGTTGAGATTTTCACGCAATTTTAGAGTTTAAAAGTGGATGATTTTTTCTCCTTTACTCACCCTTACTCCTTTACCCACTCTTCCTCTCCCTTATCCTTTTCCTAATCCACCTGGTGCTTGCACCCCATGCCGCACACCTTAAAGGTGTATTGCGGGGTATTTCTGTAGTTTTAGATCCACCAATCAACAATGCGTGGAGAGTTTGCCACAGTTAAATGCATTGATTTTGCTATTTATTGGAAAGTTATAATCGCCAAAGAATAAGTGAAAATGATAAGGTACTTAAAGATATAGCGTGGGCTATAAATGTTTTTCTAGTGTGGCCGTTATTCTGAGATATACGAGATACTACTTGTATAATGTAGATGTAATGTTGTTATTTGGCTCAGGATATTTTCACAGAGACTATGTCATTCCAACCCACGACCTTTTATTGTAAATAGCATTTTCACTCTTATAATCAGCTACCTTTTCCATTACATTACCTATGACCTATATTACATATTTATTTTTCATCTATATTTTAAGGGGTCGTTGCAAATGAAACTTTATGGCCCGGAAATAACATTCTCAAAGATATTAGGCCGAACAAAAATATTCTGCATTTTTATCAGTCCAGTTTACACGTTATTTCTACTAGGCATGATATTTTATTGAAATTCGGAAAACCTTAAATTACGGGTTAAATCAATTGATTCAAACCGTATTTCCATTCTAATGTTCTTTACCTTTTAAAATCACTTTTTATCTCCAATCCTACCCAATCTTATGCGCAATCCCTTCTAACGCTCAAGCAAAGCTCTCAACAATTTCCTGCTCTCCTTCTTCATCATGGCGTTATAGCTACATACCTAAGTATACAAAATATTTCTTTATGACCAAATGTGTTCTTTAGTATTTCATTCCGCTGGCTCCGTATTTCTCAGTACAGTCACGTAGCATGTATAGTAAGCTGCCTTGGAAATTGTATGAATGCCTGGAGCAATAAACCTGTGGCAAAAAACTAGAATGTTAAATCTTTGTGTGAATTTCCTTGCAATTAGAGCCATTCTACTGGCAGGTCCTTACTGCCCTCGAGAGGAAATGCGAAGACCATGCAGACCACGGATAAATTGCATTGAGCACCCGGTCGGTGAGGCGGTCGGGATTGGGCAGCGGTTTATTCATCGATCGGGACTCGGGATAAGCGTACCCTTTGTGTTACGTAACAGCGTCAGCGCATTGAAGTGTGCGATGGACGTACGTGCCCCTCTGCTTGCCAGCAGCGAAGAGGGGTGCTTCCGAAGCTTGCATTTGGATTCGCCTCTTTACGACTTGCAAGCAAATGACCGTTGAAAAACTCATTCAGTCGATACCTTGTGAATTTCCCAAACAAGCTCACTCCCGTATAAGTTAAGGGTTAGGGGCCATGAAATCAACCTAAAACTTTCAGTTTTTTAATATAAATCACCATTTATGCGTGGATACATTTTTTAGCAGAGAATTCAAATGAAATTTCAACAAAAAATTTAGATCCTTCAATATAAATCTTTTACACAATGCAATCAATCAAATTATTGCAAGTATATTCATTCATCATCATCATCAGTATTTCAATCCTTGGATTGGTTTATTTCAGCCCTCCATTTGCCTCTATTTTTTGTCATTTTTTCATTCATCATCTTATATTTTTGCAATCTGAATAATAAAATGAACGTTGAAATCAATTATACATCATATATAATCTTTTGCATCCGCTCCGCTCCCAGAAAATTATGCGAATTGATCGCACTTTTTTTAAATCGATGAGTAAAACTGTTAGACGAAGATTTTGGAGTAGCGCGATCTATTTGCACAGTTTTCCAAGAGTGAACGCTAACTCGGAGCACAAATAAGTAAGTTATGAAGTAATGCGCTCGATTCAAAAGGCTGAAACAAAGAAGGCCGCTTATTTAGGCACTTCAACCTAACAGCCCTACTCGGATCGGAAATGGAGGAGTATCAGTGATAGACTGTAGGGAGAAAGAGCCGGGTACTCTAGAGAAAAAGTGGGAGCACATTAAAGAAGGGATATCTAGGGCCGCAAATGAAACGAGAGGAACTCTGCATAGGAAAAGGACAAAGAAATCATACACTATGGACGAGTAGATCAGAAAGATGTATGAGGGAGTAATGCGGAAGAATATAAACACCGTGTTAGGTAGAGAGAAGTGTAAGATTTAAATAATAACTGAGGCGGGCAACAAAGGGGGCAAGAGAAGCGTGGTGGGACTGTTGGGAGAAATGCAAAGGAGGCAGGAGATTTGGCATGAGAGTGTTCTGATTAGTGATGGGATGTTGAAGACTGTTATGGAGTGGAGAATGTCAAGGAAACGAGGAAGGGGCCGGAATAGGGGATAGGGATGAAGGGACCATGCGGAATTGAAGAAGGGCTTATTGTGAGGTTAGATGTCGTGTTGTGTATTGTCAAGGGAGACAAAGTAGTTGTCGCTGCAGTAGCTTGTGTCCATCGAAAACCTACCTTCACCAGGAGATTATCGATAATTATAGTCATCAATTTAATTATACTTAAATTTAAATTTCACAAATACCGTCTCATTTATTGTTATGGGTTTCAATCATTGGCCTAGTTTTTCGTAAAAAATGAATGCAATATTTCGATGTCCATGTACATTGTTATCATTATCTATACCCGTAATATCCACCCCCTCAGGTAGAGTAATTTTTAGTTTCTCAACCTGGCAGTTGACTAAGTTGGCACCGCAAAAGTGCCCTTTGAATCAGCGTCATTCTCAAGGACACCTGTGATATCGTAGTTATCGTGCCTGTTTATGAACTTTGATCAATGTTTTTCCTTTTTTACTAAGACGTGAATGGAAGTGGTTGGCAAATTAAGTACATTAGAGATCATATAGTGAGGTTTGTATGCATTATCCGATGGCCTTTTACCGGCTCGTTTTATTCTCCCCTCCCTATTTCTCTATTCCTCCCCATCTTTCACCAGTGAAGTTAAAATACTGTCGAACTCGATTGGTACCAACTGAATCTAGGCCACGCTAAACCACGCCGATTTACCCGTGCAAAAATTAAAGATGAAAACACCAAGTAGTTAGTCGGAAAAAATTGTCATCGTCACTGTATTTGTCTCACTGTGCACTGACGCATGTGCACGCATTACAAATGAGTCACCCGAGTGGCATAATTTTCAACTATATTTAAGCAACTAATCAATTACCCTTTCTGCTTTCCTTTACTTTTTTTCGTTATTTCTAGAAAAGTCAATCGAAAGAACATTATTAATGACGATAGTTTACCCCCTTTATCAATAATTTCTAACGAATATTACCCAAAAAATCCTTTAACGTCATATTACATCATGCAGCAACTCATTCTTGAGCTTATATAATTCTCACTTATTTACATCCAAAATTTCTATTCCCTTTCTCTCCCAGCCTCACTTCATTCACAGCATTCTCCCATATATTGCTGCTTGCATCGCCTCTTCATTATCTCCTGTATCAACTTGTCTTTCCCTCTTTCAATTCATCCCAACGGCGTCCCTCTTTCCCTATCATCCCTAGAACTTCCAAGTTTGTATTTTTCCCTCCATCTTTTCCCCTTTCACGCCCACATCTCACAAGTTCCAATCTATGCTCATCATATTTCCTAAACAACCAAGTTTGCTAGCCATACAAGACAACGCTTTAATTTAAACCTCGTTACTTGTCTTTTCTTTGCGTCTTTACTCCAAGTGCCAATCATTAACTCCCGCCTCTTTGCAAGCACTTCGTCACCCTCCCCAAATCATCCTGTAATGTCTCACCTCACTTAAATGATTCAAGAAAGACCCGAGAATCCTTCATGAAGCAAATACGTCGGTAAAGCACCAAATATTACTTCACCCAAATGATCTAACTTATTTCCCTAAACTTAAATGTTGACGTACGCCCTTCCATTTCTTACGAATCTCATAATGTAAATTTTCCCCTGAATAATTCTCATCTCAAACAAATCATATCGATTCTGGAATGACCTAAGAATGTGCTGATTCCACAAATTTGGCAAACTGCCAGGCTAAAGATCGATCATCCGTAAGTCGAGCTGATTTCAGGAGTTGATCACCTATTTTCACTATTCCAGGTCGTTCCAAACTCCCAGTTACCATTTTTTCCTCATGTACACGCATATATAAAACAGATGATCGTGGAGATCTCTGCTTCACCACTTTGAATAGAACTACCCAAACATACTCCTCGGTCACCATCCGCACTAGTTTATTACAGGGTCCGTCTATGCAGTATTTTCATTATTTTTATCGTTTACTGTGTCGTACACCTTAAAAACATGCGGCATACAACTACATCCTTTTCACGCTGGATGCCTCTTTCTACTCATGATTTCATCCATACCATGGCTTCACGAGTGCCTATCCCACATTCCAGCCTGAATGGATCTTTGTCTAAGAACTCCTTTGATCTGTTCTCCGTCCTGGCTGCTTTTGCTTTTTATGAGATGGGTACGAACAAAGCCCCAAAAGCCAATAAAGCCCTCCGACCCAATTTATCTCTCATGATAGTAACGAATTAGCCCTAAAACCTCTCCCTTCGTCGTTTCCCTAAATTCCATTGTAACTCTGCAAGGATGGTATATATTCCTTCTTCGGTGTCATTTCTTTGGAGGTCCTTTCTATCTCGCGCCCAAATGTCTCTGGTACTAAGTTATCTTTGTTGACATTATGTTCCCTTAGTTTATAAAAATTCCCTGCCTCATTATTTTTATCATGTATTCCCTCTTCATATTCTTTCCATCTTATCCGAACCTCTTTGTCGAGACACATGTTACCCGATGCAACACTAGCATTGTAAACTAATTTCCTTTTCATGTATCCTTAGAGTTCCTTCTACTTTCTTTGCATCGCTAATTTCTACCTGTCTCTGTAGTTAAGAGATCTTTAAAGAATATTTTGGAGGCAATACATCCCGATATTCACTCGAATTAGAATGTACGTGGGTTACCATTAATATGTGGAGCCTTGCCATCACTGAATGCTTTAACGCCATCTGACGTTTCCGTCTGAAAGTTTGACCCAATTAACTCTAATTTTCTTCAGAACATTTTGACGTTTGATCATAACTTGTGTTGTTTCCAGTGACTCGGGAATTTTGCCTCGGCGAAAAAATGGATTTTACTCGTGAAAACTTTCGTGCGATGATTTTTTACGACTTTCGACGAGGATTATCAAGACAGGAGTGCAACGATCCACTTACTTCCACTTTTGATGATAAAACCCCACTCTTTGCCACTATGAAATGCTGATATAACGGATTTCTTCTTGACCGCCGCTCGCTCAGCGACGAAAGTCGTGAAGGTCGTCCAAAATCAGTTGTTGTGCCGGAAAACATTGATGCTGTGCAAGAACTAGTAAAGGAAGATCGTCATGTGACTTATCGTGAGAATTAGACATCCTTGTGGATTAGTATTACGAACATCAATAACATATTGAATGAATATTTACCTGTGAAAAAAAATTGTTTGTTGGATCCCTCAAAATTTAAAAAAAGCTCTAAAAGATGCTGGTGTCAAGTGGTGCAAATAAATGCTCAACAAATACAATCACGGTGTATCAAAAGCTATTTATAACATCTTCATAGGTTTTGAATCTTGGATCTATGCGTATGAACGCGAAACAAAACAGCAATCTACTGTATGGGTCTTCCAAGACGAGCCAAATCCAACGAAGGTGATTCGTGCACGAAGCACATTGAAGCAAATGACCGCCTGTTCCTTCGGAATAGAAACTGACCATGTGGCAATCGTACCGTTAGAGCATCATAGAACCGTGAATTCTGAATGGTACGCGAGGATTTTTTCGCCAGAAGTGCTTGGTGAAATACGAAAAAAGATGTTGCAACGAAGGATCATTCTTCATCATGACAATGCAAACCCTCACACATCGGCTGAAACAACTACCTATTTGACTGCGCAAAACGGCGAATTGATGAGTCATCCTCCATAGTATAGCCCCGATTTAGCACCAAATGACTTCTTTTTACTCTCGTTTATCAAAGAAAAATTTGGGTGGCCAACGTTTTTCGGCGCCTGAAGAAGCCCTTGATGCATTCAAAACCATGTTTAGAAGGTTCCTAAATCGGAGTGGAAAATTGTTTCGAGCGCATGCAAAAGTGTATTGATTATCATGGACAATACTTCGAAAACCAATGAAGCCGTTTCGATTTTGTTCTTTTTCCGTATTTTACCGGGAATTTCTTGCAAACAAAGTAGTTCTATTAATTTTCCCCAGGTTCCGATAATCGTTCTCAAAGTTCCGTTAATTTTTCCAAAAGTTGTCCTCTGAGAAATAAAACATAGGAAGAAGAGTCGTTTTATGCAGTGCATGGTAAAAATGACGCACAATTTGTATCAATCGCGTCGTCACTGCAGTTGATCACCTCGCAGCAGGAGCTTCGGGAGATTAGGAGTCACGTGACAATGTGAATGATGGTGCCGACATCAGCGCGATCCGTCTAATGGAACGTGGGCGAAAATTAGTCGACCCATTTCACACTTCCGTAGCCCTAAAACGCCATAATCGTTACTCTGACTGGGGCTATGTGTATCCTCAGACTGCCCTAAGTGAATACACAAGGATCAACCCTATTCTTTCGTTTCCGTCACTCGTTCCCGTCCAGTCTTGGTAGCAGCCTCTTGTCTGTGACCACCCACAAGACATTTTATACCCAAACGACACCATCGTTCCCCCATCATAGCCCTAGCTCCAGAATTTGAATCGATTTGCATGAAGAGCCTCAGGGACACCCGATGGTGCATAACTGAATGGTCCCAGGGACCCTTGAAACGCCGATACGCCCTAAATGTAATTTGAGTAAATTGAATATTCTAGCAAGCTCAAACTATTTCATATAAGATTAATAAAAATGTTTACATATCGTGAAGCTATTTGTTATATCACTTTATTAAATCATTTTTTTCAAAATCATTTATAGGTTTACAATTTTGAAGTCACTTCACGTAATTACTCTTCCTTCCAATAATTCGAAAAATTATTCGTGATAGTTACATGAAATAAGAATAAATTATCCACATCGATATAACACCTCGCAAGCCGTTGCAAAGGACGTGTGGCAGGGGGTGGTAGGTCGTCAGCCGTTCTACATATATTCACTGTATTTCCTCATGCACCTTGCACCCAGCGATCCACGAAACACCGCGTGGAAAGGGGACAACCGAACACCAATTACGCAACATGTCTGCATATATCACGGGTATTACATGGTTAGCAGCTATTTGTATGCAAAGTAGACAAGAAAATATATTAAAAGAGGGCAGGAAAACATGCAATTGAGACACTTATTACCGGTTATTATTCTACGCATTTCGGACGGACAATTCACAAATTCACAAAGGGCCTTCATATACCTTCAGCCCACCTGGCACAAGGGCGCATGGTAGGGGGGCGTTAGGACGCCAGATCTGAAGAGTGCTTTGCGGGAATTTGATCTTGCAAACGTCTATTTTAGGCGGCGTGTGTATATTATTTTCTTAGACGTACCCCCTTTTAGTGTTGTCGCGAATAGAGCGCGGGGCAATTGAATGAACTGAACTCGTATCTATCGGTTTGACAGTCTAACTCTAATTTTGTAGCAATTGTCAGCCCTACTAAAGTAATTAGGAGCCGAATAATATCTCCATAATTATGTTTTTACCCTTGAAGCAACAGTTTCTGGGAGGGTTAGGCAAGAGTACCAAAGGGTTGAATTGAAAATAATAAAAAACGTGTTTTATGTTCTTGCTGGCAAAGGTGGCGCGTGCGGGGGGTGGGCAGTGGCGAGAGGAAGGAAGGGGGGGGGGGGAGACTCTTCCGTGAAGCGGTCACCTCTCATCGGCCACGTTTGGCTCGCTGAGCTGTCTGTCTCTTTCGCTTGCTTGCCACCTCGTTGAAGATAGCATTTACTATTTGATTAAAGGGAGTACCATATTTAGCGGTCGTCCCTTTAATGTAATTCACTGTGGAAAATTGTACCTTGAGCAGTTATAATAAATCTCACATTTAATTAATTAACGGCCTGGTAAGTATAGCTCTGTCTTGTTTTCTTGGAAAATCAAAATAATTTTGTTTTTAATTTTGAATGATATTATTTATCCGTTCATAATTCTGAGTAAGAATAAATTTAAAAATTGGTGTTTAAAATAAATAATCGTCTATAATACATTTCAAAATTATTGCAAATGAAACAATTTTAAAGGGAAAGGAATCAGACGATAAATCGAAAGAAGAATGATCAGTTAATGCACTGACCGTAAAGAGATGAGAAAGGAGAGGTGAGCGGATGCGTGAGAGAGGCCCGCACAGGAAACCATCAGAAGAGCTTCCCGTTGCCATGGTTACATCTACATCTACTCAATACCCCGCAAGCCGCCGCAAGGGCGTGTGGCGGGGGTTCTTAGGGCACCACCCGTAAATTAGGAAAAAAACCGCATGCAGAAGCCACAAATTTAGAGCCCACAAACCAAACATGGTAAACATTCATGCAAGAACCCTTTCGCCCGAACTCTTTCACACACATGCAAACCCACAAACTACCTAGCAGGAGTGTTTGAATCTATCTGTATTGGAATCTATCTCCCTTATTTTATCTTCGTGGTCTGATCTACCTAAGTAGTGTGGGGCTATTATTATTCCTTTTGTGTCATCGCTAAACTCGCTGGTTCTGAATCTTTCTTAAAGTTTAAGTCTCGCTTGTTCTCTTCGTATTTCAAGGGGTTCCCAGCCTAAATCCCCTAAGAGACCTGTTACACTAGTGTTTTTGTCATACATATTTTTACGAATCTGGCTGATTTTCTCTGGACTTCATCTAACTCTTTTTGTCAGATTTTCTCCCAAGGATCCCGAATACTTGCGGCATATTCCAAATTTGGTCTAACTAGAGCAAAATAACACCTCTCTTTAACTTTCTCATTACATTTCCCCACCACCCGTTTAATGAAGCCCAGTTTCTTTAAAGCGGATCCGCATGTTGTCCTGATATGTGCTCCCCATGAAATACGTGGTGTTAGAACTAACCCCAAATATTTAACTTGATCTGCCGTAGTTAGTACTGAACCATCTATTTCCTAGTTTATTTCCTGTTCGCCACTTCCTTTGTTCCAAAATTTCAAAACTTCGCATTTGTCTATATTAAGTATTAATCTCCATTTCATGCACCAATCCGAGATTGTGTCAAAGTCTCTAGAGAATAGCTCGCAATCTAGTTGGCTCCTTATTTCCCTGTATACCACTGTGTCATCAGCAAATAACCTGAGATTACTACTAACGTGTGCGCTTAAGTCATTAATGTATATTAAGAATAGAAGAGGCCCTATTACACTTCCCTGGGGGACGCCCGATGTTACATCTCCTTCTTTCGACCATAGCCCATCGATGACTATTATTTGTTTGTGGTTTGACAAGAAGTCTCTAATCAAATTAATAATTTTCTCATTGATTCCATAGCATCTAAGTTTGTGTAAAAATTTTTTGTATGGGACTTTAACGAAGGCCTTTTTTGAAATCTAGGAATACTGTGTCGACTTGTATGTTTTTTCTCCCGATCTAAGTATATCGTGAATGAAAAGACCTAATTATGTTTCGCAAGATCTGCTCTTCCTAATTCCATGCTGGTTTTGGCTTAGTATTTTCCTACTATCAAGAAACCTCATTATGTTACTGACAATAAGGTTATTCTGACTTCATTCTAAAGTAGAGGTTACCATTCCGCATCTGTTGTTTTGTTTCGTGAAACCCGAATGGGCGGAGACATTGGGCCGAATACCGACTCACAGACTCCATCCGGACACAGGAAAAAGTCTCACTTTGTCTCTCAACGTCGCTAATGTCTTCGTGTAAACGTATGGAATGCGGGCGTTTTCATTTACACGCTGTTACTTAATATCGGAGTGTTGGCTACTGAAAAACGGGCAATATTTCGACTGAGGGTACTTTGATAGAAAAGTGGCCGAAGACAACGAGCGTGATCAATGGGATGAAATAAACGTCTATCTTCACTGGCGAATGACACAGCATTTTTCGGAGATTGACACAATGATCTAATTTTAGAACTTTGGTGGTCGCCAAAGATGGTCAAAAAGAATTCCATCCGCGGCCCGGACTGGTTGGCTTCCCTCGGCCGTTGTTGTGTGGTTGCAAGCGCCACCGTTGGGATCCGTGGGTCGCGAGGTCAATGCGGAAGGCGCGAGGGACGGACTCGTAGCTCTCGGCGAATGCTGCCCACGCACAAGAGAGAGAGGCCGGACGGCACTCAGGTTGCTTCCAAATCAGGATCTGAGCGCAAAGCATCGCCAATCTAACTACTGGGGCGTAATTCCGATTAGACGGGCCGCGTCGGCGTCGATTCCCGCAACGATCCGACCGCCCAATAATTCCGATTGACAGCCGGTGACCCCTCCACGAACGACCGGCTGAGGCGCCTCCGTCTGCGGCGGGACGACGACGGCGCGGCGCCGATCGTCCTTAGTCTCATTCCTGCCTTCGGCGCGGGAGGGTGGGGGTGGAAGTCGCCTGGCGTCATCAATCACAACGCTCTTGAGAGATTGGGTTATGGGCACCACTCACTCCGGGGATCCCCCCCCCCGACCTCCTCCCACTCCTCGAGCCTGATGCGAAAACCATCGGCGATAGTGTTACGTGTAGTCGGTGTTCTTGGAAAACACTCTATGCACTTGCCTACTCGTTATGACACTGCAGGACATGAATTTTTCTCTGCTATTTCGAATAATATTTCTAGTGTTTAGGTTCAATAATTTTACGCAACTAACTTTCTGAAAACGTTCTCAATATTGACTTAACTCATTTATTTTACATTAAAATTTTAAATCATAAATTAATTCTAGACAATTGAATAATTCAGACCATGTGATTTCTCTAAACAAACCAAGAGCAAATTGAGTGGCGTTCGGACGCCACGCGGCTGTAATAACAACCTAATTTTTAAATTAATTTTCTCACTTTTTGTGCTTGTTCTGTAGTTTGTGCAAATATTTTTGAAAAAGACGATACGAATTCCATTCTTTTAAAGACCACGAAATAATGAACATGTAATTCTGATGGTCAACATTTAATATTTTGCATCGAAATGCAGAAATTTGACACATTAAAATAATTCCCGTTGGTCGAACCCCGGTTCCCTGGATTCCCGTCCGATTGATTTATCCTGAATTATTGCGGCGTCGTATTAAGGTCTTTGAATTTCTAGAATCGAAAGGGGACGTCTCGTTAGCTAAATTGATTTAAGCATTCGACCGGAAATTGAGTGGTTCCGGGTTCGAGTCCCGATGAATTTTGTAATAATGATGAAAATGATGAATAATAATGAATGATTTCTACGTCTCTCGATGCTCATCAACGAGTGAAAATGTCTTGGGTTTTGTTTAAACTCATAAAACTCTATATCAAATTAAAGTTGGCCCGGTTTTGAAATATTATTTACATACTAAATAGCGACGGCATGAAGTAAAAATATTTATCAATGTTCATTTCAGTTATCTATGACGCAGCAACCGTCGAGTCAAATACTCTCTCTAGCATTAGGAAATTTTTAACTATTAGCAATTCCTGGCGTTTGATTTAGTATCGAAGGAACTGTATTTCTTATTATTAAGGACGTTAGGTTAGGAATAACAACATACTTTGGCATGCAACTTGGTATAGGCGTCTTGAAAAGTCACGCATCATTTATTTTAGTGTAATCACCTCATGATATTTTGAAGTTTCAATTATTACCAATGAAAATTAAATAAGAACATACTATGAACATGCTGAATTGTCACGCACTGGACCTTTGATTAGGAATTGCAAAATGCGCTTATTTTAACAGCCAACACCAAAAAAACCTCGACTAGATAGAGGCCTATATTTACTAGAGAATGCTCTTGACATCGAATCAGAGGAGCGGTGATTTGAAAATGATTAATAAGCGTTTGATTTTTAGTCAAAAGTAAGTATTCTGGGTGACTGCCTCCTTTGAAGTTTTGGGAAACTACAGGGTAGACAGATTTTTCTCATTACTAATAAACACTTTTGGGAAGAAATGGTTGGTTGATTTCACCGTTTTTAACAGCAGATTGAAATAAGATGTCCCCAAAATCCAATCACACATCAGCACGTTTAAAATAAATCAGAAGATTACCAAATTATTCAATTTGGCATCTTAAAATTGGTAATGATAGTCTGGATGTTTATGAAATTAAAGAGAGAGCATTGATTAGAAGGGACCCATGTTAAAATTTCTTGTTGCAAAATTCAAAATTAACTTCTCTCGCCGAGAGTTCCAATTGATTATCGATTTTCCACCGTGCTACCAACGGAAACTTGGTCGTGACAAAAGCGGTGTTGTCCTACTCGTAGTAGTAGAACCTGCTCACTATTTTTATACCCATTTTATCTCCGAAGGTTTTGGAAAAGAACGATTTTTTATCCCTTCACATCCAAATCTGGTTCTTTTCCGTCGGTCTGTTATTTTATTTGGTCCGACTTATTTCTCGGAGGTCCTCCTCCTCGCCTTTTCGATAGGTTTATCGATGTCCCGGGAAATTCCTCCCATGTCACATACAAATAGTGGCCATTGCTCAACAGTTTCCCAGCCACCACGGATTCAGCTACGCCCCCTCCAGTGCAAGTGTACCCCCCTGGTGGTTGATTCTGAATGGCCCCCTTCCAGTCAACTACCCTAGCACTTCCCCCCCACCGCCAATTAACGCCCTGCTAAAAGTATATTTATTTTCTATTATTCTTGAAACTTTATTTTAACAATTACAACTCAGTACATGTTTAATCGGTATATATTTTAAATTAATTCGCTGAAAATTTTTTCCAATTATAGACTTCCTTAGTGAAAATCAATCTCCTTGGATTAGTACGAGTCGTATTATATTAATTATTGCTATATTAAATAAAATGACCAACGTATTGCTACTGTAATCAGTTAATTCTTTCGTTTTAACGAACTCGGACATCACTTTAACAGGCACCTCTAAAATCTCCATGTTATGGATATGAAGATGAATTATCGCATATGCTGATAAAATTGAAACATGACACTTTTGTGGTTTATTTGAGTTCCAAAATGAGCATATTTAGGTTACAGTGGACATGTTGAGTCTTTACGGAGTCGTTAGATTTTCTTTGGTATAAAGAATTTCAACTCGAACTTCCTTTATTCGTAAAAAGTGCAAGACAAGTGCTACATTCTGCATGGCATGCTCATAAAGTAAGAACCGTTTGGTCACCCAGGAAAAAAATACTCAAATGAAACACACTTTATTGGCACTTTTACTTATCTACAAACCTACTTCACTTCTCTACATATTCGCCGTTCACTTCTAAGCATTTGTCGTACCGCTGCAACAGCTTCTTTAACCCCTCTGCTTAGAAGCTCGCCGCCTGAGAGTTGAAGCAATTGACAACGCCGTTCTTGAGTTCCTGTTCGGTTTCGAAACGTTTTCCAGCGAGCCACTGTTTCAAGTGCAACTTTGTGATACTTCAGCCTACCAGAAAATCCTCATAGACCCAAATCCCGCACTTCAGGAGGAACCCACTGAACTTCTCGCTTCCAACGGGCCCATTGAAGGTCTATCCCCTTCATAAATGGCCATCCACTCCCCTCCCAACCCACGCACCCATCATTTCTTTCTCCTTCCGATGATTTATTAGCTTGGCAATCCCGGTCGTCCGATTTTATCCTCCCTTAACACCCTAACGGAAAAAATCTCTGCATTTGTAGACCACTACCTGCAGCTAATAGTCCACTCCCTACCGTCATTCACTAAAGATTCATACCATTTCCTGTAAAGGCTAATCCCTCCAGATATCGAGATTGTCATGGGCACCATTGATTCCACACCCCTATATACATCCATTCCCCACTCAGGTCTCGAATTGTATGCCATTTCACTTATGTGTTATTGTCAAAACCCTTCCTACATGACCGCATTGGAAAACCATTAAGTAATGTAGTGCTCTTTCCAGTATTGTATGCTCTACTTTTGGTACCCTAAATTTCCCCTTCCATCCCTTGTCCCTCTCTGTGGGGAGTCATCCTCCTACCTGCATAGTTGCGTCAAATTCCATACCTTGGGTAGGAGAACGTTTTATGTTGCACGTTATTGTGATGGTGGAATTTCGCCTAACTACTTACCAAAATCTAGCTTGCACGTTATTAAATAAATTTCTAAAACCATTGTCTAACCTTTCCTTTACTCATAACTGTATGTCAATAAACTAGGCATAACTCCCGATGAATTTCGGCAACCGACAATCCTTTGGTATACAAGGATTTTATGATAGAACGCATTTCACAGCTGGCGGGATCAACGATTGTCGCGGACATTGTTGTTTGCATGAACGGACAAGCAAACGACTTCTGAAACAAAACAAATGCAGCTATAGCTTTTTAATAAATCAGTAGATGGCGCTGCAGGAGGAAAACTGTGTTCTGAAGCGCGAATATTTAAATATAAGCAAACGGCTTTTACTTTATGAATATGCCTCGTAATTTTTAAAAATGATATTTTTTCGTGTATTGCGGAATCTGCCAATATATAGTTATTAAATTTATCCAAAGGTCACAGACCTTAACTTAGACCTATATAGTTATGACGGGTGCTAAAAGTGGTGGTCATTAGCCCTACAGACATTTAAGGCGACCTACTGCTTGGGCAATGTTCGGCAAACCGTCCAGCCGGATTACTGCCCATGGATTTTCAATTTCGATATCAAAGAACGGCTAGTTTATTTTAATTATATTCGTTATACGGCTACCCTCAGGATCACTCACTGAAAAACGACTGCAGGTGTTAATTCGGGAGACTGCGAGTGATCTCTTCGTTTACCTCCCTTGCATATTCTAAACCAGGTAAGATTTCACGTTAGTAGGTTTACACTGTGCCCATGAAGCTTTAGTCTCTTTTAGAAAATTATGTCATTTCTATCACATACCATAATTAATATTTTTAGCGGCCTGCCTTTCTCACATCTTTTAATTACATTTTATCCCATAATACCCTTATGCCAGCCTCTATCTGGAAATCAATTATTATATGCGAACAACTAAGAATTTTTAACTAAAGAAGCATGTATGTATAAGGATCAATTGATTAATTGAAATGTTTCTTAGTCATCATACATTTACATCGTACTCTGCGATCCCTTAAAATGATATAGGAGGATCAGATAACCTAGCTGCCAGTACTCATACAAGTCTAAGGTTTTTTATATAAAGGCGATCGCTTTCATTAAAAACATGCCATAGGATATCTATGTAATTCTGTATTAAATTTTGGGAAGATCTGTAATCATCACGGGTGACCAATCTAAGAATTGGTCAAATAAAGTTGTCCACATCATTATTTTGAAATAGATATGCACAGAACTACGAGATTCCACAGATATTTTATGTTTGTTTGACCGATTTCGAAGGTATCATCGCCAAACCTCTATTTATATAAAATATCTGGGGGCCTTGCAATTACATTTACTTTTTTGAAAACATCATGGAGGTACCATCATAGCTCGTCTAATACCGTTGAGTCCAAGCGATCCTATATCAAGTCAACCTTTTCACGCTCACATAACTCATTATTCGCTATTCATAGTGCCATGACCTTTCCCTGCCTTCTTCCTGCCTTCTATATGTCCTTCAGTAAGCCATCGTGCCTCGGGATATTTAGTTTGCCTCTTCTCCTTCCAGCATCCAGCTTCCTTCACCACCCACTCTCCTGAGCGTTACCGTGTTGTTTGTCATCTTTCTTCCGGTTAATTCACATTTCCAATGCCTAGAGGGCCATTTTTTCTCTGCTGACGCCATCGTTCATTTTTCTTATGCGAATGCAGGTGGAGAACTTACAGTAATCGATGTGGGAGAGGGAGTATAATATTAATTCAGGCGGATATCGCATACGAAAGTTTGCTCTCATAGAATCCGCATGTCCCTAATATGGCTGACATTTAAAGTACGCAGTATACATGAGTTCATTATTAGTTACGAGTGACTTCATTTATTGCCTCCAGTGCCCGCCATCTTAGTCACCATCCGAATTAATGCTATTACTTCGATCAAACCACTCGGTTCGCTTAGCAGCCAACTTTTCGCAGTCTGAGCTTCGCCACCGAGTTGATATAAAACGAGGTGTGTTCACGTTCTACGGCCGCCCATTTTTTTCTCAAAACTGGGAATGCGGAAACATTTAAAAAAAAGGAAGCTGTGTATTTGAATGCTAAACGTACGTGGATGACTGCACCGTGCCGTTCACAGGGTATGTAATTCCATTAGAGCAGGGGGCTATTTTAGTTCTTAAAATGGCATTAGGTTTAGTGTGTTTAATCATCCGTTTTCTCCAATGAATTGTAGTAACCCCATCTTAATTCATCCCTCAATGGGAGAGACGTGTAGTGATAGTGTTCTGGGCGTTTGTTGAAGGTGCGTGATGACTCGAAGGCGTCGTATGACAGAGAGACCCCATGTAGATTGACCTTTTCACAGATGCAAATGAGACCGGTACAGATGCGTTGTCAGCGATCGTGAGAATTTAAGAAAAACTTGGAGAAACTTCGTGCGTCTACAGGAAAAATATCTTGAATAGGAGGAGAAGTTTAATTTTTCTGATGCAACAGTTATTCAGAAATGAATTAGAAGGCTTGAAACGCGCTCTTGGCGATATTAGCTCTAAACGTATAAACTCGATATTCTATAGAGTTAAACTGAAATTTGATTCGATATTATTACATACCGATCAGTAATTAAACATTCTGTGAAGCTTGGGCTTAAGAGCGGAGGTGCTGTGGTAAAAAATCACAGACGGTCACCGGTGCTTCGCTTGGCGAGTAAAATGAGAGAAGTAAGAGGTCCGTTCAAAACGTGTCACGACTTTTGTGTTTGTTCAAAAATTGTTTATCTATTCATTAATATCTATTTTGTCCCCTCCAAAATTAATCCCCATTAGATATTATTCACTTCTTCCAACGTGTTCTCTAATCCTCGAAGCACTTCAAAAAATCATTTTTTGTGCCGGGGCGTTGTCATGGTGCAAAAGCCAATTTTTGTTCTTCCACAAATCCGGGAGATTGTGGCGGATTGTTTCGTGCAAATTGCGCATAACTTGCCGGTATTATTCCAAAATTATTGTTTTTACCCTGTGGAAAGAACTCATGATACATCACGCCCCTGAAATCGAAGAAAACTATTTAAAAAAACTTTCACATTCGCCGGAACTTGGAGCGTTTTTTTCGGTCTTGGCTCATGCTGCAGCTTCAATTGGGATGATTTAGCTTGAGTTTCCTAGTTAAAACCATACGACGAAGATTTTTATCCTCTGGAGCAAATTTGGGTCGTCACGGACAGAGTCCAAGACCTCATTAGCAATTTTAATACGTCGCTGTTTTTGGTCGAAATTGAGAAATTTTGATACGAATTTCGCGGTGACCATTGCCATCCCAAATCATTTGTAAAAATCGAATAGCACAAGCCAACCGATATGTTTAGGTCCTCAGCAACTTCTCTTACTATGATTCGACTTTTGGATAATACCATTTTCTTCAATTCATCAAAGTTTTCGTCTGTTGTTGACGTCCTCGGGTGCCTAGCACATTCTTCGTCGTTCACATCTTCTCGGCCCTCTGAGAACATTTTGTACCATCGATAAAAGTTGCTTCGGCCCAAGGTAGCTTCTCCATATGCCACAGTCAACTTTCGGAATGCTTCCGCGCATTAACCTTCGTTTTTCACACTAAACGTGATTCAGAATCTATGATCCATTTCTTAGAACAGGCAAAAATCGAAGACAAGCCAAAACACATCCTAGGAAAAGAGCTGTAGAAAATGAACAGGACATAAAAAATTGCAGAATGTTTCGGCATAAGTGAGACACATAAGCACCAACATACCGCCAATAAAGTGAATTGGGAAAAATTAATGCGTGTATTGCAGAAAATAGGAATGAATTGGAGGGGCAGGAGACTGATCCGCAACCTATACATTTCTCCGACTGCTCAGGTGCGATTGGAGAACGGAGAGTCCGGATTGGCAGTGTTAGGAAGAGATGTAAGGAAGGGTTGCCCATTGTCACCGGTGCTGTTCAACGTATATGTGGAGGAAATTATTAAAGAGGCATGGGAAGAACTGGAGGTAGGAATGAAAGTCGGAGGGGAAGAGGTAAAATCGGTTAGGTTTGTTGATGACCAAGCATTAGTTGCTCAGTCAGCCAAGGGGTTGCAGGCATTGCTGAGTGAATTGGAGGTTGAGTGCGATAAATATGGAATGAGAATCAATATTAAAAAAAAAGTTATGCGATTTTCTAGAAAAAAAGTGCTATGCTAACCAAAAAATATGAGGGGAAAAATAGAGCAGGTAGAACAGTTTATATATCTCGGAAATGTTTTGGACCAATACGGTGAAAGTAGTAGGGACGTAAGGAGAAGAATTGCGCTAGGCTAGGAGGCTTTCTCAGGGATGAGGGAGTTGATGACGGGGACGTTGAGTAGGGAGGTTAAGAAAAGACTCGTAAAAACTCTGATATGGAGCGTAGCTATGTACGGCGCGGAAACGTGGTCGCTGAAGCTGGAGGATAGGCGTAGATTGGAGGCTTTTGAAATGAGGGTGTGGAGAAAATGGAGAAGGTGAAATGGACCGAAAGGAAAACAAATGAGGAAGTTCTGGAGATGTTGGGTGATGAGAGGGGTTTGTTGAGAGAGATCCTATGGAGTCAACATATATATATATATATATATATATATATATATATATATATATATATATATATATATATATATAGCACAAATACATTTAAAAACTATTCAACACACGGAAACATAAAGGAAGGGCACTCACAGTATTATAATAATACATATTATTTTATCCTTTTAATAATAGGTATATTATTATAAGAGACACAACCAAATAAATATCCTGATTCACAACATGGACACAGTAGAGATTATGATTTATATGAATATATATAAATGAATTTTTAATATAATTATATGCATATGTGTGTATATGAATATATTTTTTTAACCTTTGCGCCTTAAACTGGCCTCTTGATGTCTGTTGGAAAGTAGGGATCCGGGATAGCAGTGCTGTGTATTAAGTTTAAGAGCGACCGTTCTTGGTACTTACCGAGGCTATCGACGATACGAGTTAACTTGCGCGTTACCAACCAAGAAGTTGCATGTTTGCATGCAAGGTGTGCATGGGGCAATTAGGGAAATCACTCGTGGGGGGGTTTCGTGCACAGCCACCCCTGGTCGGTTGTGTGCGAAGGCACTTGCGGGGGAGTGGGAGGGGTTTGGAGCCTAGGCGATGGTTGAGAGTACGTCCATTCACGCGATCCGGGCCCGAGCGGGCGGCCCACATTTTGAGTCCCTCCGCCCCCGTCACAATTGCATGTCGCCCAGGAGGAACCCTGACGGCGGCGGCCTCCGCTTGAGACTAGCCTCTTCTTCAAGCTCTCCCACCCCTCACCGCATCAACCCTAGCTTTCGAAAGGAAAATTTGTAATTGTAAAAATGTTATTTTGTAGAGATATCTTCACCGCTGGAGCCTCGGCTAATGATATTCACACCTACCTGGTGAAATCCCTCTAGTTTAAAATATATATCTTCCAATTTTGTTAAATTTTCTTGAAGTACTCGACAATAGTTTCAGATGCTCGTACTAAGTAACCTAGAATTAACCTCACCATAAGTAACCTAGAATTTTCATCATTATCACCTTTAACATAAGCCGTTTATTGCCCTACTTTGTCCTAACTGCTGGCCTTCCTTACAGCGTATTTTTCCCAACGCTAACCATTTAAGCACTCGGTATTATTAAAATTTTCTTCCACTCGAGGCAGTAAAAGTCAAACACAATTTCCCTTAATTTGTATGTTAGTTTTAACATGCAAGGTAAACGAGATGCAAAATGTATCAAATCAAAATATATCTTTGAAATGGACGCTTTCCGGCGACGCAAAAACACATTAGTACCACGGATATAAAATGTGAATATTTTGTTTGTTATAGTGTGGAATATTTCGTATCCGTGTATATATATATATATATTCAAACTTGAAAATCCCACAAGTATTTATTCAAACAGAAATATATTAAATTATATTATTTTCCTTATACCTATTTCTGTTTGAATGAATATATATATATATATATATATATATATATATATATATATATATATATATATATATATATATATATATATATATATCGATAATGCGGGTCGCGGTGGTCTAGCGGGTAGAGCGTTGGACTGCTGACGGGAGGGTCCCGGGTTCGATTCCCGGGCAAGACACTTTGGGCACTTGCAGCTCCACCCAAGCTAGTTGATTTTTCGGGTACCAGACCTTCCTGGGAAACCATAACCGGCACAGGGAAAGGAACTGGCCCCCCTACCCTGATGTGTGAATATTCACACGCCGTATAGGGCTTGGTACATGGGTGAGCTCTACCATCACCTACTAAACCGTCTTTCGGGTTGATTACTGTGTTTTATACCGATAATGCGGAAGTACTCACGAGAGCAATATAACTTTTGGACGGCACAATATAACACAGAATAAAACAGATAACACCGAAAAGGACACTCACACTGTAGATGATTTGAGCTTTCGGCCTACTCCGAGGCCTTCTTCAGGTCAGACTCACTATACTATATATATATATAGTGTGTGTGTACACGAGTTGTGTTAAAAATATAACGGGAATTTTAATTTTTTGGACAGTAATATTAATTTATTCTTATGCATTTATGTTGTCACCTTCAAAGTAGTCCCCATTGGAGAGTATGCACTTTTGCCAGCGCTTCTTTCAATCCCCGATTCAACAAATTCAACACTTCTCAAACTCGATCTTTGAAATAGCCTTTAGTTTTTTCACCGATGCACTTTTAATGTCATCTACGTCTGTTAAACGACGGCCCTTCAAGGTTCTCTTAATTTTTGGGAATAGGAAACGTCACACGGAGGAAACGACACATCTGGCGAGTATGGAGGCTGGGGCATCGTTAGAGTATTATTTTTCGCCAAAAATTCACGAACAAGCAATTGGATTGTGAGCTGTGAGCTATATATAGAGGGAGAAATCCTATGGAGGTAGGAAATATGGATGACAGGTGAATTGAGCGGTAGTGGGATGTTGAAGAGGGTAATTGAGGGGATGATGTTAGGCGAACGATGAAAGGGCAAGAACAGGATAGGGATGTTGGACGGGATGAAGAGAGGAAGGAGGTGCATAGAGATGAAAAGTGACCTGATGTAGAATAGGTTGCTGGATTAGGTTTTGTTTTGAGTTGCAAAATATTTATTTGATAGTTGTGTCCATCCAAAAACCTACCTTAACCGGTAGATGTCCTAATAATAAAGACCCAAGCGTCTATGAGCTGAGGAAAGAAATGACGTCTGCTGGAGAGAGGTGGTTTTGGGAAGTTTTGAAATGTACGTGTATATGTAAAAAAGTATATGCAGTGTATGAAATTTTCGTGGAATGTGCCCGAGGGGAACGCTATCATTTTTCACTTGGTTTGAATAGAATAAAATAAGTCAACTGTGACAAAAATATGCTACGGTTCAACTAACTTTAAAATGAGTGAATGTTTTTTTTTATTTTCGCTTGCCCAATTCCTGTTCGATCCATCCATTCAATCCCCTCATTCTCTATGCCGGGAAGCCATATGCAGATGAGTGTGCGTTGATCCTCAGGGGTCAATCTGTGTGAAGCAGCGACGTATGAGCCTCTAAATTGATGGCGAACCCTCCTTAGATTGGCTCTCAGGTTATGACGCCGCTACCACATTGCTCACGTCGTTAATCATATTTCTTCGCTGTCGCTTTACGCTCGTATTTGGAGCTTCCCCTGCGGATCTCTCCTTCCTGCTTCCCAGTTAATGTGTATTCATGCAAATATTGCGCCTTGAGATTTTCTGATTGTTCAATATATACTTTTGGAGAAAGAATACAATTCTCAAATTTCTTCTGTCGCATGCCCAACATCATTGGTGACATTAAATTACACGTATGTTTTGATGAATATGCTTTATTATTATTATCGAAGGATTTTTTATGAATTGTTTTCTATTTAGTGCATATTCACATTATTGATATGCTCGAAAAAGTCTTTTTCTTGAGTTTCCCTACAAATTAAGGCACATCTCAGCATTCTTATTTGGCGCCATAATATCTCAGCTCCTGTGTCCATTTCTTCTAAGGCTTATCTACGAAGCGAAAATCCTCGAAACTTTAAATGGGATTATCCAGAGGCATCACTCAAGCAGCAGCGCATTAGACGTGGTGTATAGAGTTTAACAAAAGGCAAGAGCCAACTTTTTCAAACTCCTTTCTAGCATCCACTTGACACCGCTTCGCTTCGACACAAATGTATTTTAGTATCCTTAGAAGAAAAAAGTCTTTCTTTTTTCGAGAAAATCAATTCCACAGACTTCAACAGTCTTATTTCCGCATTTGTCTTCTCGGTAAATCATATCAAGCCCTGCCCTAACAATATTTTTAAATCTTATTCAAGCAAAGGTGCGCAGAGGTTTTCTGCTTAACATTAGTCTGCCTCTGCCTCCGCTCAATCGAGCCCCGCGTGGAGTTTCCCCAGTCACGCGAGGCACGCTGGCATGCCGTTCCTTTTTTTCTCCCATTTTTTTTAAAGTTTTCTCTTTTATTCAGTTTAGGGTACTTGAGAGGGCCGGAACATAATTTCCAGAACGCAGCCAGAGAGAGAGAGAGGGTTAGGAAAGGTGACAAGTGTAGAGGGGAATGAACTTTTACGGCCAGTCCAATTGAATTGAGAGAGGGAGGGGAGAGGGAGAAGTGGAGCTTGGAGGTAATTGAGTGGGTGTGGAGGGAAACTGCCCGGCCAATCAGATGTCGAGGGGAGGAGGAAGTAGTGGATGCGAGGCCCTGAAGAGAGGATTCACTTCGACCCGCTGCTTGGACTCGGAATCGTGGTTCAAATCACCTTTAGCACGCTAATGAGTGTTCGCCTAAATTCGCGGCATTGCCGCGTGCCACGGTAGTGGATATTATTTTTTGAAGTGGCGCAATGAATACTAATAGTGTTCTTTAGAACACCAGGGGATTAACATTTCGGTAATATGCTCTTATATGCACGCATACACAAACAGTTTCTATATGGAAACTACCAGAGGTTATAAGTATTAAGTTTCATTCAACTCAATGTCACGTTCACTTTATAAATAAAACGCCAATTATCCATGACTAAAACGGACAACCACTAAAATTTAAGAAATATGCGTGGAAAATTTGCTTAATTTTTGTCGTTAAAATTTTTGTCTGGTGGTCGATTCGTGTATATTTTCTCGCCTAAATCCCGTGCAGGTGCGTGATCGCTGTTTATTTGCATTTTCACGCGGGGTTAACGAAGAAGGGGACTCTCCGTCGTGAATGGGGGGCGCCAGCGATTTAATGGAAGTGGTTGCTCGTCGCCGCGAATGTTCCTCACCGCGCCCAGGGCCTGGAACTCTCCACATGGGCGGGGCGGGCGTTTGATATTCATCCTCCATTCGCGCGCGCCACGTTTTGCTGACATCTCTCTACGCCTACCCCTCCTTCTTTTGTTAGGCGGCGGCGCTTCGTGAGAATCCCCGTTGCCTCGAGGCGGGAAATAAGTGAAGGGCGCCTTACGTTCCCTCTTTCGCCCAAAGTGCACGCTAAGAGAAAAAATGCGCCGATATTTTCCCTGCCCCTACTTAATTAACCCAATATTATGTATAGAGCATGCTGTAATGAGACTCGCTAGGAAAGAAGAGAAACATCTATTTCGCTGAAAACTTCCTTGTTACTCTGTCATTCCATAAGTCTATCCGGAAAGCAGTATGTTTTTCAATGGAAAACATCTCACTCGGTGAAATTTTGTCCCTTGACAATTACTTATCGGTCCGCAATGTTGGCTTTTGAATTGATATTGCCTTTATTCTGCCGAAAAAAATGCATGGTTTCATTTTCATAGATAAATTGTAAAAAATTATCGGGAAAAGTTTGGAGAAAATAAGCTTTATTTCAGATGTTGCTACCATGCCTCAATATTCTTAACTCCACTTCCTCCCTTGAGCGTCGACACACTTTTGCCAGCGGTCTTTCCACGACTCGAAGGCTGATCTGGTAGGCGGATTCCAGATAAGGGTACTCTTAAGGGTACGCGTGCAAGCTACTCTGATAGAGCTTAGAATCCCATAGTGGTGGTGTTCGTTGAATTTCACTTTTGGAAAGATGAAACATTCTGCTGATGCCAAGTTGGGACCGTAAAAGGGGTTGGGGAATCGTCAGGGTGACGTTGCAGAAGGTCTTTGCAAGAAGACACTCGACTCTGCTCTTATTCATCTGTGTAATGACCTTCAAGAGGGCAACTTTAGCGCAAATCTTTTGCATCGCCAAATTTTAGCAATGATGCTGTGTGCACTTTCACGGTCTCATCAATGCCACACGCTATGCGATCATGCGCACGCTTAACCGACGGTAAGCAGACTTCAGCACTTCACGCACACGCCAGGGAAATATTGTTCCCGGTACTTTTGATACAAACCTTGTGCAATACTTAAGCATATCCTTCTTGCAAACCTCTTAAACTTTGTATTAAAAGCATTATCGGAATCCAGGAAACGGAAATTACACATCAGGGATACATCACCAACTGTGGTACCAGAAAATGAAGAAAGTGACTCAAGTAACGAGATTGGGACACAAAGATACTGAAGAGAAAGCAAGCAAGAGGGAAGTCCACCGATCATCGGTCCATCGACAGAAAAATAGGAGGATACAATCTCTCTCCATGCACTATCTAGAAGAGGCATGAGAAAGGCGCAAGGCAATAATAGTTATTTCATTTTCCAAAATATTTGCCAAATCCTATGCTTCACATTTCTAAGTAATCAAACTCCCAGCTCAGGCCCAACCTGCGTGATATTTCTCATTAGCGGAAATATATGCACCGGTGGCCACGGCCCACAGAGACAAAGACTGACAAAGTGGGCTCTAGCGCCGTTCCTGTGGTCGGTGGCTTGCTTTTATCTTTGTTTGCTGTCGCTTTTGCCATATAATGCATTACTCTGAGCGTGCTAATTCCATCAAGACTCGGTTCTACGTCTAATCTCTGCTTGGATATCTCTTGAATGGAATAATTTTTTGCTCAGTGCTGAATTCGTTTCATCTGTGGTAATCATCGTTGATATTCTCGTTTGGACGTAATTGAAAATTAGCGGTAAGAAATTCTTGATTGTGAAATGTTGAGTAGATATAGGTAGTAATGGGTCTTAGTATGTATAAGTTATCCATGATGGTAATTGTAATTGATAATTACAGGAAAATTCAACTCATTTTATTTTTAACAACCATAACTGACGTTTAAAAACTTGATATTAGTTTTAATTTCTCCACCAAACTCTTAACTTCGTATGTATGGTGATTAATGATGTACCCAGAATATTAATGAAATCTGCGGTTTCCAACTACGAACTTATTTAAAATTCATTTAGTGTGCTTTTTTAAAAACACAGATCTTTAGCTACCAGCAACTTTGGCAAAGATAATCGTTTATTAAAATAAATAATGTAATGCAAAGACACTCGACATATAGCCTTGATTATTTGTTCTCTTTACTGCGAAAGTTCACGCGTTTGTTTATATTTTAAGCAATGTTTCCATCATCATTGCTAATGTGGTCGGGCAATTAGTCCTTATATCAAATTAAATTTATAATTTCAGGTTTAGCATCTTTTTAACCCAGACGTTTAAGGTTAAGTTGCATAGTTTAAAAAAACTTTTCGGAATAATAAATTCGTACAAATAAAAATCATACGGTAAGCTTCATAGATTAGTTAAGCCTCTCTTTTATGAAACTGATTTTTCTCAAGAGGTCGAGAAAGGTAATGACCATCTTTTTTGTCTTGATATTTTATCACCTTGTTTGTTCACACTCGAGGAGATTCGCAGGCTTGTAGATGTGAATGTATATACACATTGATATATACATACACACACGCGCACATGCACACGCATACGCACGCTTGCACACGTATGCGCGCACACACACACGTATTATATATATATATATATATATATATACATATAAACACTAAGTTAATAAATATTACACACACAGAAACATAAAAGAAGGACACTTACAGTAGATATTTACGTTTCGACGGCACGGCCGTCGTCATCAGATTCTGAAGACGACGGCCGTGCCGTCGAAACGTAAATATCTACTGTAAGTGTCCTTTTATGTTTCTGTGTGTAATATTTATTAACTTAGTGTTTGTGTGTTTGTGCGTCGCCGGAGAGCGTCATTTTCAAGATTATATATATATATATATATATATATATATATATATATATATATATATGTGGGTCGCGGTGGTCTAGCGGGTAGAGCGTTGGACTGCTGACCGGAGGGTCCCGGGTTCGATTCCCGGGCAAGGCACTTTGGGCACCTGCACCTCCACCCAATCTAGTTGATTTTTCGGGTACCAGATCTTCCTGGGAAACCATAACCGGCACAGGGAAAGGAACTGGCCCCCCTACCCTGATGTGTGAATATTCACACGCCGTCGGGCTTTGTACATGGGTGAGCTCTACCATCACCTACTAAACCGACCTTCGGGTTGATTACTGTTTATATATATATATATATATATATATATATATATATATATATATATGTACAACTTTGTGTGTTTATGGTTTATACACACACACACATATATATATATATATACATAACTTAGACAGTAACAAACAGCACGAGAACACATAAAAAGAACACTCACAATAATATCTTGATAATTTCGACGGACTCGAGCTCCGTCTTCTTCGGAAGATAAGATATGACTGAGGAAAAGGGAACGCGGTGCAGAGAGAGTATGGGACGAGGGAGAGGGGAAAACAGGTAGTGGGGGAGGGTGAAGGAGGGGTATATGGAGGGGGAAAAAGCGGAGCGGAGAACAGGTGGTGGGAGAGGGGTGAAGGAGGAGGTTATGGAGGGGGAAAGGGAGGCCAGAGTGGAGCGGAGATGGAATAAGGAGGATGCGGAAATAGTAACAAGCGACACAGAAAACTAATAATTCATCCACAGATCCCACAACACCCATGACCAAGGCATCAACTCACCAAGTCATCATAAGGGCTAGACAAGTCAAAACCCAGGACAAGGATGACAAAATGTATGCGGATGAATAAATTGTCCCACCACCTCGCAAGAAACAAATCCACCTCCATCCACCCCAGCCCCACCCCCCCATTTAGTGAACGACATTGAGAACCGGATGTTGATAGGCTTTACACAGCCATATAAATGCCATTTCCATTGTTTTTAATTTTATAGGGTTATCGGATGGGGGAAGGGATGCTAGCACGGAAACATTGTAACAGTGGTTGAAGGGGGTGTTGTGGTGGGAGGCATGTTTTGGAATGGGAAGACCCGCGGACGGGGAAGAGGGATTACATGAGGCGCGATGATTGTTCACCCTGAGGTTCAGGGGTGTAGAGCACTGGCCTATATAAAATGCCGGGCAGAGTTTGCAAGTCAGAAGATAGATTACATTCTGAGACGTGCATGAGGAGTGGGGGAAGGGCGGGAGAGAGTTAAAAGGTGGGATGGAGAGGGGTGGAGTGGTGAAAATAGGGCAAGTTTTGCATCTTGCTCGCAAGCACGGAGTGGGTGTGATTCTGGGGGTGGGAGGGGATTTGGAAAGAGGCTTGGTGGATTTGAGGAGATCTGATAGGTTGGCGGGCCGTTTGAAGGTAACAGAAGGGCATTTAGGAAGAAGGTTGGACGAAACGTTGTGATTTTTGAGGATGGGGTACAGGTCTTTGAGGATGAACTTAAGGGGCTGGATGCCAGGGAAGTAGGTGGTGCATATTGAGAGAGGGTGGGAGTCTGTGGTTGAGGGAGGATTGGGGGTGTAGGATTGTTTTAGGATTTTTTTGTGAAGGAGAGAATCTGGGTATCCCCGTTGGAGGAGGGAATGGTGAAGGTTGTTGAGGTATTTGTTGAGGGATTCGGGATGGTTGCAAATGCGGTGCCCGCGGATAGAGAGAGAGTAAGGGAGGGAGCGTTTGGTGTGGTAGGGGTAGCAGCTGTTAAAATGAAGGTATTGTTGTTTGTTAGTAGGTTTAGTATGTACGGAGGTTAGAAATTTGTTGTTAGTTAGGGAAATATTTACATCAAGGAAAGTGATCTTGAGAGAAAGTGATGATGAGATGTTGGAAGTGAAAGAAAGAGATGAGGAATCAATATATATATATATATATATATATATATATATATATATACATACATATATATTGGATGGTCTGAATAGTTTCCGACTTCATTAACTTTCAGAAAAAAGTCTTGTATCTTTGTCAGGTCGGAAACTTTTCAGACCACCCTTGTTTGTACAACACAAAGAATAATACCCTTTGAACTGCCCAGTCTCCTTTGTTTTTTCGAAATAAAAACCTCTTATGTGCCTTGATGTCCCAGACACGATTCTTTTCACGTTTGGCACTCCACGCCCACCTCCACTCTCAAGTTGTTCCTGCGACGTTACCTAAGTGACCTTCCTTGCCTCTTTTTTTTCTCTCAGTTTGCAAACAATTACCTGCCTCGCATTTGCACGAAACACTAGCCTTGTTCCCGTCATTGTTCTCCCTTCTCGTATCTTCTCACGGAACGCTTAAAAATTCTGCGTCAGAGAAATCTCGAGCGAAGTTGTAGTGAAAATAGCGTGCGCAAGTACATATACTATAGTCTTCGCTTGAAACGTCCGGCCATATTCGCTCTCGCAATGAAAGAAAGTCACCTTGACGGTAAGAGCGGAGAGGGAGGACCTATTGGCCCCGTTGACGGAGGAGGTGGGAGGTTTGATAGTGCCACGTCTCCGTTCACTCCGAATGAGTCTCGTGCACGGAAAATTATGGAGACGCCTTTGATGATGATCGTGGCTTCCCCGACTGCTACATATGACACTCAGGGCATGGAAACGTCAAAAACATTACATTTTTCTGGTCATCAATCTACGTCAATATCAAGACTATTCCAGACGATAATCTTTTGAGCCTCAGTGCGGTGTGCCACACTGGACATTATTTCAGGCTCTATTAGAAGTGAAAAACATGGATTTTGCTGACGTGCCGCGTAGCCGCCATCATAATTGTTCGCTGCACTTATAGCTGTGCCCTCATGGTCGAGGCTCTCCCCCGCATTACCCGCCCCCAGTGTTCCCCCCTCCCACCCTCCGCTAAAGACCCTCCCCTCTTTCGACCCTCCTTTGCACTAACAACTGGAGGGGTAGATGAAAAATCAATGGCGATCGCAGGGAAGGAGTGATTAAAAGGGTCGGGGAGAGAGGGGGTGGGGAATCGGAGGAGACAGCCATGTCACATGTCCTGTTCCTTCCCCGACGCACCCACCCCAACCCCCTCGCGCCCGAGACACCCTCCCGCGTTCCATTGTGCCCCCCCCCCGGGGGAACGAGGGTGGGTGGAAGGCGAAGGGTGATGCCCTTTAAGAGAAAATAAAGGAGCCATTCTTTCGACGCCCCTCGCCAAGTGGCTCGCGTCCCCGGACACGCCACCCTCTTACGAGGGAGGCACGGAGGATGGCGGGGCAAGAGAGTAGCGAGGGGACGAGTGGCGCGGAGGCCCGCAAGGAATTCTGGGGATAGGGCAACAGGGAAGGCGCCTTCATTACCTCTGACCCCTTCTCCTCCCTCCACCAACGTGATCGTCTCCGTCCCGACAGCCTTCACTCAGCCGCAATGCTTTAGCCTCCAGAGGAGAGATTAATGATGTAATCAACTTGGAAAACAATGGAAGATATTGAAAAAAAACATTTTTGAAGAGCTATTTCTTTACGGATAAAAAAGGTGAATTTAATGGAACTAGATTAAAGTACTCATCATGCATTTTTACTTTGCCGAAGGCCCAGTGATAAATCTCCTTCATCCAAAGGGAAATCAATTACGGGCGCTGTACGACGCTTTCCTCGGTGTACCGTTGACGTGAAGGAAGGCCTCGTCCATTATTCATTAACCTGCTTCTTTCATTTCCATCGACGATGAATTTTAAGGTCAATCGTGCGAGAACCAGAAATGCGGCAATGTAAAATGAATACCTCGGCAACAGAGTTGAATGCAGTTATATTTCGATATATATAGATTATTTAAAGATTTTCTCCAGGATGTTAGCTATTTACTACTTATGCCGGTCTACTCCTTATAAATAATCGCAGTAGATTGCAGATTCGTTCAATTTTAATACAGAGAATAAGCGCGCTAGGAGCAGAAGACATTTGACATAACTTCCTTAAGTTAAGTTTTTACCTTTAAAACCCAAAATATCTAAAAAAGTATAAATCAATTAAATTAATGTTATTTTATTAATCTTTAATTAATTATTAATCATAAAATTTACATTTTATGACATGAGGAACGGAGATCAGATACCAAGGCAGTCAGTCACTGGTGACGGGGTGGCTTTCATGAGAAAATCCAACCTAAATATTTTACTTATGCATTGCGTATTTAAATTTGTCACCTGCAATACATATATTTGCATAAAAATATTATTATACACTGAGAATATCGAGAGAAACATAAACTATTTAGTAATTATGATCAATATATTCATTTCACTAAAGTGCGTTCGAAGGTTTCCCAGATCTTGATAGCACTTATCGTTTAATCCTTCGAAAATGCGAACGGAAGTATGATGGCCCTTCTGCATGTGTAGCAATTACTACAAAAGGTAATTGAAATGAACTTCAATTGCAGGAGATAGATACGCGCTCAAGATAGAGATCTTGCAACAGTAATAAGATGCTGTGTGGTAGAAGTAGTAGATTAAAAGGAGTTGACTGACAACCGAGGCCATTTGCGCCATTAGGGATAGATAGGAATGGAGGAAGTGCGGAGAGAAACCTGGCGCCGCTTTTAGCCCAATCTTAACTCGAAAGACACCAAGAGGTCACAGACATTTTAACGTCCCATCCGATGGACGGCGTACTGATTCAAAGTGGTCTCCGCGAAGCATCTCCAGTAGGGATCAGAAGATCACTGAAATATGCCTGCCCTCCCCTGGATTCGATCGCGGGCCCTCTGGGTTGGAAGCCAGTACTTTGGCCACGCACCATCCCGATACCCAAGATACTGTGAAAGCTGGGAAGAAAGTAGAATAAAATAATGAGTAAGACGGGGCAGTTCATCATTGCCATTCAAATTACATGTGTGTATTGATAAGGCAGATAACGAGATCAAGTAAAATATAAGTGTTGGTGTAAAAAATCAGCGAGAAATGTTCATGAAGCCGCGATTATTGGGCGACATAGCTACGTTTATACTCACCGAGGAGTATGAGGACTTGATAAGTTGGCACGACATTGTGGAGATGGAGTGGTAAACTTGCAACCTCAGGATTAAAAACATTGAGAACTAAGGCAATAATGTCCAGTGAAAGTAAAAAAGAAAATCTCCATACATGAGGAGGGGATGGCAAACCCGGACAAGAGTTCTGATATGAAAAAACCGGATCGCTAGCAGTGGAAGAAGCGAAATACATCTACAAGGGTGGTCTGAAAAGTTTCTGATCTAACAAAGATACAAGACTATTTCTGAAATTTACTGAGGTCGGAAACTATTCATAGTACTCACGTGTGTAGTATGTGGAATATTGCTTGGAGAGCACTGATACCAGTTTCGCGGCAAATTTCAGCGCGTCTCCCTCCCCCCCCTACTCAAAGTGGTTCGATCTCACTCCAATCAATTAGAGCGGCTGGGGAAATTTAATTGCATTACTTTCGGAACGCACCCTGTGGTATGATGAATAGGAATTCAAGTTATGTATGGAGTCTCTTCTCTGATGTAAACCGTAAGACAAGAGGATTTGAAGAGGTGAGAAGATTGGAGGCAATGGGGAAGTGGTGCAGCGCTAAAGAAAGCTGAAAACAATGTTGATAGACGAGAGTGACAAATGAAGAAGTGCTTCAGTGAGAAGAGAAAAATGCCCATGGAGGACACTTGGAGTAAGGAGAAGGGGGAAATTGATTAGACCCACCCTGTGCCACGATATTGAAGATAGTATGAAGAGAGTATAGAGGGAGGGAGCATGGATATGGGAGCAGGATATGGAACATGGGAAGGGTGTGATGCAATTGATCGAAAGTTCATATGCATTTTCCAGCGAACAGAATACAGTAGTTTGGGATGCTCCTTCATGCAATCGCTTTGGATTAATGACGTGGATTGGTGATGGTCATCTCATTGCAATAACATTTTTGATAGTTAAAAAAACAATTTCAATGGTTTAAATGTAGGTTATAGTTGTCAATCTTAGATATGTAAGCAAATACTGTATATAGTACATGAAGTATAGATGGAAGTGTAATTTTTAAAATATATATCAATTATGTAAAGAAGATCGTGGAAGGATCGAGGAATTGCCAAGGTTCTGCCTATTCTTCAATTATATATAATATTCAGTTATTTCTATTTTTCTCAAGGTTATAAATATAAAGTAACTTTAGGTTTTAACTCTCATATTTATAAATCTCTATTTTTTTATTTTATTGAAATATCATTTAAATATGTAATTCCATTCATTGTGGTTTTATTAAGAATAGTCGCTTAATGTGTTTAACAAGTTGTTAAAATCTTAAAGTTTTTATAAATTGCTGGTTTCCAAATCAACCGTCAATGTTTAAATCATATATGAACACAACTTTCCCACTAGGATTCCCTTAAAGAACTCATTTCTGGCGTCTCTCCCGTATCTTGAACTCTTCCTGCCCAGGAAATCCACCAGTCCGGGAAACCATATAGCCCCAGACCCGAATGGAATGTTTTATTTGATGCGCCCGAGAGAGCAAGGGGGGAGGGAGGGAGTTGGCATGAGAGGAGGAAGGCAGGCAAAAGGGGCAGAGAGAGAGAGTTCATATTCCCCCGGGCACCTGGGGAGTGCCCGGGGGAATATCATCCCGGTCCAAGCTCCCTCCCCCACCGCCATCGCGTCTTCTTCGACTTATTTCTAAGGAAGTGCTCTTGTTAGTGTTACCTAGTGTTTTCCGTGAACTCCATCTTTAAGCAGAAATTTTCAAGAATCAAAGTATTTACAAAAGAGAAGAATGACAAAAATCAATATGACTTATGTAAAAGTCCAAAAAATATTGCATAAAATGCAGTCTTATAGGAATGGGCACATTTGAAGTAAAATGTCTTGGCGAGGTAGTGAAAGATTTTTTAAGAACATAGGAATGCGCATTTTCAACTGGACTTAAAGTTTTAATCAGTGATTTTGCTATCCGTATACGCCACAATTGGTTTCAATTGTACTGCAGTTAATTTAATCACTGCGCACAATACTGCCTCCACTGCCATGATTTCAGTACTCATGTTTGCGTTGGCATCACCGAAATCGCCGAAGCAAAATTCTGTTTCAGGAAAAGTCTTTTCTTTGACTCTCACGCGTTTTCTTCAAGAGATATTTTTTAGTCTGGCATGTAACACGTCAAATGTTTACTTATTTATTTAATAGAATAATTATTCATGTAATGCTACTTGTGTTTAATTAACAATGAAATTTATACGTAGTGTGTAACATATATAGCTAAATAAAATAAGGTGAACTCTAAGCAACAAAAGTATACAGGGTTCGTCCGGAAGATAAGTGTACTGATTTTTTCCCGCGCTCCAGGCGCGCCCAGCACCGCTCTGACGGGCTGCGATTGGAGGGAGATATGTTGGCAAGCGACGCTGAAAAAGGCAGTTGGGTCTGAGCTGTGGTGTAGTGAGGAGCTCTGTTAACGCGAACCTTAACGCTCGACCCTGTCACGGAACGCGATGCCGAAGTTTTTGGAGCAACGTTATTTCATCAAATTTGCGGTAAAGCTTGTGAAATCGTCTACCGAAACTGTCGGTATGATTAACCAGGCTTACGGGAAGTCTGCCATGTCCAGAAACATGATCTTTCGGTGGCACAAGATGTTCGTGGAGGGCAGAGAAGAGGTCGACGACGAACCACGGCCTGGACGCCCATAAACGACACTCACCGACGAAAATGTGCGAAAAGTTCGCAATTTACTGAACTCTGATCGTCGTCTTAGTGTTCGAATGATAGCAGAGCAGTGTAATGTGCCAAAAACAATAGTGCACGAGATTATTAGGGACAAATTACAGATGCGAAAAATTTGTGCAAAGTTGGTGCCGAAAGTGCTCAATGATTATCAAAGACTCAATTGTTTGGAAATCGCGACACAACTTGCGGATCACTGCAAAAATGATCCGCATTTTTTAGAGAACGTTGTTTCTGTTTGAAGATAAAGAGGAGTTTGAAAGGAACGCGATACGGGACTTTGGACGCCGTCAAAGAGGCCGTGACGACGTGTCTTCGAGAGGTTCTCGATGATGCCTTCGCGGGAGCGTTCCCGGAATGGGATCGCCGCTGGAACAAGTGTATCGACTCACAAGGGTCCTATTTTGAGGAATATCAGCTTAAGATATGTAAAAGTGTAATAATTTTTTTTTTCGGAGCTCAGTACACTTATTTTCCGGACGAACCCTGTACATATCTAGAGAAGGCAAATTAATAATTAATGCTTTTAAGATTCCAGCAGTATGATCATAATTCTGTAAATGAGTAGAGTGGAAGCAAAAGTAAATGAGTAGTGTGTGAGTTCTCTTGCAAAAGAGATAAGAAGAAATTGATTGCATATTTCTTCCACAGTTCCTTGATTAGTGTATTTTTGGAAGAAGTAAATTGATTCTAATTCAATCTGTCATTAAAAGAAACGTCTACTCCATATAGAGTGGTAGTGATTGCTCCTCAGTATATATAACCATTAATTTCTCCAATCGGCACCGTTTTTCGCAATTTTAGCATGTTTCCAATGAATTGACATGGAAAATAACTTAAATACTAGATTAATTTCATTTACTTGTTTGATTAGAACAAGATTGAAAATGCCTGGTCGCCAATTCTTGTTATCCCAATTCGTTTTTGGCGGTTTTCTTCTTCAAGCATGGTATCAATGAGAGGTGAGCGCTCGCTGTCTTCGTTGGAGGGCGGCACTGCTCCCCTCGAATGCTCTCAATCCAAAATCCCTCAGCCCGCACTCCCCTCTTCGCCCCCCTCCCTCCCCCACTCATCTCCACCCCCTCCTCCCCCATCCGTGGGAGACGGCTCGTTTCGTCACGTGTGCCGTTCGCTGCTGGAGCTACCCTCTCCCAGCCACCCTGTCTAGGCGCCAATATTTCTAGAGCAAAAGACTAGCCTGGGACATTTTTTGGTGAAAATCGAGTGCCAATAAGTGGAGGAGTAAATGCAATCCTCATTGTTCGAACTGAAATAACAAGACATTCATCATTTTATGTTTAGGAAACATTTTTTATAGCAAAACTGCGGAGTATCATTCATTTTCTTGCACTATCTATAATTATCATTTTGTATCTCATGCAAACGACTTATAATAGCTTTCCCTGTCAGGCAAAAAGCCAAATTCGAATTGATGGCGCAAAAAGGCGGTTGACGTCTCGTAGTAGAGTTACGGTTACATCCTGATAATTATGGGGCTCATAATCTTTATTTTGGCCCGGGAATCCTGATTTCAGCGTTGAGATGTGTTGAAATCTTATCTCTTAATCAATGTGACTCTGCGTGCAGTGCGCTCTGAAATAATACGTCGTGGTCTTAGCTTTTATACTGCCCAACTTTCGATTACTTCAAATACCTTGTAATTTTCACTTTCTCCAGTTATGTATGTAGTTATTATGGTTGTGGTAATAGCCCCCCCTATTGATATGCACAGATATTTCGATGAAACTTATTGTTTTTACTCGCTGAGTCGTCATACGCCATGTTTATACTTCTTTTGTTCTAATTTGACACTTAATATGTCTTATTAATTTTAAAATAAATGAATACGTTTATTATTTCTCTAAATTTAACAAGCATGTGAAGAAACTAACACTTTTAATCTGTTCAATTTTGCATAATGTTCTCCCTTGGAAATCATGTGCTAGCCAGATACGGAAATTTTTTTCTATTGAAGTTCACAAGACTTAGCTTTTCATTTCAAATTTGTGTTCGAAAATGTCCGCCATAACATGGTTTCCATCCATACTTCATTCTGCGTTCCGGATCCTTCCATTATTTATATTTTCTCCGACGATTAAGGCACCCTCTAAATGTATGCGCTGGCAATCCATAAGCTACGAAAATAGATATATATCAGCGCCACCTTCGGTTAGGTTTTCCCGTTGTAAGGAACGAAATTTATACTTACGGTGAGTTTACTAATCTGACGGGATTCCCTACCATCCATTCATGACGAAACTATCCCACCTCGCAGAATTTGAATGAATGTATTGACACACCTTTACAACCTCTGGGTGGGATAATATTCATGTACGTGAATTAAACTTTATTTTATGCATTCGTTTGGTAGTTAACATTAGTAAATGTCTACTTTATTGTTGTTGCTATTCCCCGTAGCTCCTCTACAATTCGAATTCATTCTCCGTCCTCATCCCTCGCGGTTTCTGCTGCTGCACCATGGTACTTGACCACCCGCGAAGTACACTATTGATAATTCCGCCTTTGGAAAGTTAGCATGACGAAATACTAATTAATTTGGAGGCGGAGGAGTCGGTTCGGTAGTCAATGCGGAGGGAGGAGGCAGGCCGTAGCAGGAGAGTAGCCGCACGGGGGAACAGTGGGAGGGGATTGGTCACCCGGGGGTCAAAGAGGGGCGATTTGGCGGGCGGGGGAAAAAACGAGGGAAGCCTGCCTGCGAGCAGCCATAGTGCAGTGAGGTCACTACCCTCGGCGTTCAAACCTCGCCGCCCCCGTGTGCACGCTCCCACGACGGGTAGAAGAGACGGGCCGGCAAATTGAATTTGATTGGTGTGCCGAGCCGCGACACTCCGTGGCTTCACGGACCAGACAAATCCCTTCCGCACCCCCGTGAAGTTCCACCCCTGGTGCGGAGAGCGGGCAGATGGTGCTGTTCCGGCGTGTCGCAATGTTTGCAGCAAGAGTTCTGCCTCCAAGCGACGCAATTGGTGAAGCACCATTCGTCTTACGAGCTCGAATGGATTGTGGCGACGTCAAGCGGGGCATGAGGAATGAAAATTTCGTATGACTAGGCCTTAATGAGAGGCGGATCCGTTAAAAATAATTAGGAGAGAAGAGACCCCGACTTAACATTATGTGCATTAAGCAGTGTGTCAAGGATAGTTGGTCATCAGACACGGTTAAATGCGATGTTTCTAAATGATTGAGAGGATGCATAATCATAATACGTTCTGTAAAAAAATAATTGTCATACACAAATTACTACGCTGTCATAAAATCCTAGGCTTTAATTCTTTCTTTTTTCCTATTCAATTATTTTGACTACAATCTATTTATCATACTTAGAAGTAGACTAAAATAATAAAGGTGGTACGAAGAAAAAAATTCTTTAAATAGTTAACTTTTAATGCGATGTTATATTTTATGCCCTCATGAATATGCAATGAATTTATTAGACAACGTGAGCTATAATTTTAATATATTAAACTAAATATATTTACGGATAAATTATAAAAAGGAAGAAATAAATCGTACGGAATTGTAGATTAGTAAAAATATGCGGGCTACAATGTAAAAATAAGATAAAAGAACTCGCTTGAAAGATTAAACTAATTTTCAAAACCAGTGTTGAGGAATCTCTCAGCGCGTGCTTAACAGGGTGAACAACATTTATTTATTCAACAATCAAATAGGTCTTTGAATTGAATATTAACAAAAGATAAAAACAAGTGGACGATCGTAAATAAGAATAACAAAATTAATAATTATTGAATAAATAACAGGGATAGGGTGATGTGAAAAATGTTTTCATTGCGGGAAACGAATAACTAAACGCGGATAGGCTCAATTAAGGGACACACAATAGGGATAAGTCCATGTATCCAGCACAATTGTTAGGGTAACAAATAGAGAGGGAAAGTGTGCTCATTGAAAAAGGTGGTGGAAGGGGGATGAGGTGTCAGTCCCAGGAGAAGGCGGAATTAGGGAACCGAAGGTGTGATGTGACGGGATGCAAGAGGGAGCGACGGATGAGCGACTATTGCGCCTTCCACTGTCGTGGAAGGCGCAATAAATAATGGCGTGCCGTCCGGTTTGGTGAGAAGGGATGAGAGGAAAGAAGAGGTGGTCTCTCGGGTCAACATTCCAAATCGGTCCATGTGCGCCTCCGTTGCAGAGGACCGATCCCGAGTTCGGCGATCACGTGACATGCGCTTCTAAATCTACATCTACATAAATACCTTGCGAGCCACCAAAAAAGATGTGTGGCGGGGGTGTAGCACCATGAGGGAAGGGTAAGGGATGAGGGGGAATATATGCATACATACATGCATATACATATATGTGCATACACAAACATATTTTTCATACATATCCTCGCGCAGTCCCTAACCTGTGCGTTAATACTTATTGTAATGAACTAACTCCTGGGGAATTTCGACTACAAACATTCTGGTCCCTTATCGTTCTTGGAAAAAATGACATTTTAAACCTGTCAGTCTTGCAGTCTATCTCTCTAATCTTATATTCGTGATCCCTTCGACCGTAATACGTTGGGGTTCGTATTAAATCCTTGATGTCACAGGAAAAGGGCCCATCTTTAAATGTTTTTAATAAGTTTAATCTATAGTGTAAACGCCGCTGTGTAAGAGAATTTCATCCTAAATTGTCTAGGAAAATGGATACACTGCTGAGTTGGTCATAACAATGTTTGACAAATCTAGCCCCCCTCCGCTGAACTCGATCTAATTCCGAAACCAAATTTATGTTATGAGGATCCCATATACTGGCAGCATACTCTAGGTGGGGCCTGACCAAGGCAACCAAACATTGTTCTTTCACTTTTTCGTCGCATTTACCTAACACTCTTTTAACAAATTCCAATTTTTTATTAGCACGACCGCATATTTCCCGTATGTGTTTTCCCCAGGACAGATCGTGAGTAATTGTTACACCCAAGTATTTAAAGGAATCCACCCTCGCGATTTAGGTTTGTTTTACTCTGTAACTATAAGGGAGGGAATTACTCTTTTCCCAAAAATGTATTACTACGCTTTTTTTAAATTTAATTCCAATTGCCATGTATCGCACCAATTTTGAATTGCATCTAGGTCATTGGCTAACACGACTCTGTCTTAGTGACTTCGAATGTCCCCATAAATTACTGCATCATCGGCGAAAAGACGGAGTTTGCTATTAACTACGGTACTGGGGTCATTTATGTGAATAAGGAATAGGAGGGGGACTATGACACTTCCTTGTGGCACACCCGACGTGACCTTGACATTATCGGATGATACACCTTCCAGGACGACTGCTTGGATACGATCACTTAAGAATTGTTTAATCCAGCTAATAATACTCTCGTGTATTCCATAAGTTTACAATTTCGCCAGTAATTTGCAATGAGGGACTTTATCGAAAGCTTTCTTAAAATCTAGGAATATCGCATCGCCTGGAATATTACTTTCATCGGAGCTCAATACATCATGTACAAAAATTGCGAGCTGAGTTTCGAAGGATCTACCCTTACGGAACCCGTGTTGGTTAAATTAATAAATCTTGGCTATCGAGGTACCTCATTATGGAACTAACAATGATGTGTTCAAGAATCTTACAGGAAATGGAAGTGAGCGATATTGACCTATAATTACTGGGGTCCTCCTTGTCTCCGTTTTTAAATATGGGTGTTACCGAAGCTGCCTTCCGGCCGTTTGGCACGCTTTCTTCTGCTAATGATTTCTCAAATATTATATCAAGATAAGGGGCAATTTCAGCTGACAGTTCTTTATACACGCGCGCCGGTATCTTATCAGGTCCCGGAGATTTGTTGGGGTCTATGTTTTTAAGGAGCAAGTCTATTCCGCGGGTGGAAAAATCGATTGCTTGCATTGACTGCTGAAATGTTTTCGGAAGATTCTCGGGTAAATTCTGTGAGCATACTATATGTTGAAAACGCTCTGGAAGAATGAGTTTAAAATGTTGAAGAGAGGCTTAGTGAGAGGCGAGACTCCGCAAAGTCCTGCTACGTGCATGGAGGAATCCAGGGGCCTCTCTGGAATGTTGGTGCGGCAAGCTGTCAACCGATTGGGGGAGCAATAATCCAGGGTTGGGGGAATTCAACCAGGAGATATTGTCCGGAGAGCTAATGATCGGTGAACCTGTAGTCCTACCCCTCACATACGTCTGCGTGAGGGGCATGGCTTGGGAGGAGACATTTTGATGTGTGAGGTGAAAGTAAACCTGGAATAAAATATTCCTAGCTGTCCCTAGAGAATTATGAGAAGTATCACTCGAAACGAGTGGCCGGAGAGGGGATAGAGGGTATACGTAAAATGATTAATGCGCAGAGTAGACGTAAGTGTTTTTAGGTTTAGAGGGTCTGATCATGATCTTCGTATTTGCGTAGTGAGCTTCGAAGTAGAGCTTCATTCGGAAACAGAAGTAAGGGAATATTAGAGAACTAAATAATTTCTTAACAAATCAGACGATATATCTAAAATATACACCGGGACAGGTAAATTATGAGTGATCAAGGATAAATCTAGGTATTTTAACATTATACTGCGCAGTCTGATAATAGAATTGAGGTTTGGAAATATGATTCACAATCTATTCAAGAAATAGCCCGAAGTTGTTTTTTCTACTCTACGAATAGCACTTTGGAAAAGGCTACAACATCACACTGTGCCAACATCATAATCTATCTTGAAAAATCCCAATTTCAAATTAAAATTTATCTAGAAACTCTACCAGATTTTGGGCAATCGACTTAAATTACTAGGAGCGATCAAATGAAAACCGATCACCCGCTATAGTACATAGTCCGTTTAAAGTTAGACTGCCCCTCACCAAATACGAGGGTTATTTTTTAGGATAGATCCGTTTAATCCTAAAAAATATATTCGTTAGATAAAATTTTTACTGGTGGTTTTAGTTTCCTGCAAACCTACTCTACCTTTCCACGTAATCCCCGTTCCTTTCCAAACACTTTTTTAAATGCTGAAAACAACCTCTTTAACCTCTCAGTATACAGAAGTTCGCTGCCTGGGGATCGAACCAGTTGATAATGGCCACCTTGAGTAATTCGACGTCTTCAAATCGTTGTCCACTGTTTCAAGTGCAATAAGAGGAAATAGTCACTAGCACGGGATATAGTCCAAAAACACTCAACATTCATTGCTCAAAATCCACTCAAAACTCTTTGTGTTTGTCTGTAAGCATTTTCGTGCTTACCTTACACACCATTTGTGATACCCGAGCTTTTCCGTAACAGTCATTTTAATAGTGTAATGTGAAACAGAAGGAAATTCATCTGCCAGAGCAGTAATCGTCAATCTTCGGTCAGATCTCAGTTATTAGTCCACTTGTTAAACAATTTATATATTGACCTCACACTCCGCTCTACACCATAAAAATTTGGGTGACCTTTCTTCAAGTCTCGACGCCATTTCCCATTGTGCCATAGGAATAAATCATTGGATGCCATTTGGCAGCCAGAGAGGATTGAGAAAGATGGTGGTATCTGCAGCATGGGTGGTTGCATGCTGCGGAGAGTAGCGGAGAAGATGCGTGAGGCTCGCTGGTGGTCTTGTGGGGCCGAAGATGTCCCGCAGGTCCAACGGGAGTTGAAATGAGGTGCAGGGGTATTATGGGAATTGAAGTGATGAGAACTGATTGTTTGGAGTGATTCTTTAAAGTTGATGTGTTTGATTTTGTGGATTCCTGGGAAAAATGTGGTGATTATGTCGGGGCATTTTGGGCGGTTTGCTTTTGGGAGAGGACTGTATTGGATTGGCGATTTTGGAAGATTTCATTTGTTGATATATTCCCAGAGGATCGAAATTCCGGGTAAAAATAATGCAAAGCGGTTCAACTTGGTCGCTTAAACTTTCTTAATTCCCACGTGCTAACAGGCGAAATAGAATACTCAAGGAGTTGGAATGATGTCGGCAGTGATTCCTACAGCCAAGAATCAAATTAGTTTAATCTAGCCAGGTTCCAATCGAAATTGAGGTTGAGCGATGGTTGAAGCCGGCCGTTTATGGCCTATTCGTGATGCGGCGTATATTTGCCTCATATTTTATAATCGCAGATTTTTTCTGTATTTCATAGGGTGTAAAATCATACTGACCTTCTCCAATATACGTATTCTTACTCTCCTCTCCTCTGTTCCCCCCGTCGCATCAGTATCGCCGTAAAATTTTGGACGAGAAGGTAGGAAATGAACAAAGCATAAGTCTCGATACGTCACGAAAGGGCGTGGAAGATGTTGATATTTTGCGGAGGTAATCGTCTCTCCCTATCCGGGACCAGGGGTCGCCGCCTCGCCGCGCCGCCGCGCCGTGGGGACGGCACGGGAGGAGAAGGACATAGCTCGGCAAATGTATTCATTGAGAAATGAACAAAACCTTTTGGTGAAGGGTGGATTAACACATCGTTGTCGGCGGATGGGTGGTGTCGCCACTGTTCGAGGGGGTGATTGAGCGATCAAGGGGGGGCCCTGAGGCGTGGCCGGGAGGGTGGGTGAGTCGCGGACGAACGGAGTTGATGTGGCGGATTCCAAATCGGTTCCCGGATTCACGGAAGATATAGTGGGATCTCGCTAAACGGTTTCCCGGCTTCCCTGCGCTTCACAGCGCCACTTCACCCCCCTCTCATTTGCCAATAACACTGCACTGGCATCCGGTGAGGATTGGGGAACCCAGTGCATTAAGGCTGCTCCGAAGCCGCTGGTTTTAGGCCTTTGCGGAAAGAGAGGGGAGAAAGATCCAATCCAGCAATGATATTTTAAGCCGTGTCAGCGTGAAAACACTAGATTAATGCAACAATTCGACCAAAATAATGTGAGCGGATTAACACATCGTCGTCGGCGGGTGGGCATTGTCGCCGCTGTTCGAGGGGGTGATAGAACGGTCAAGGGGGGGAGGGCAGATTAAGTTTTCGCACCGTTTATGATGAAATTAGCACCCCTTAAAGTGATGTGCATCGACTTATGGCGGAACAAATGGGAATAAGAAAGGTATGTAGGGGAAGTTAGTGCCGCGGGTGCTCTCGAACGAGCAAAAGGAAACTCGCACGCGGATCTGCCAAAGGCTTCTCGGTCATGTGAGGAGTGAGGATCCAAATGTTTTAGACAATGCCCCATCAGACTTCTTCCTCTTCCATCGCCGGCTCAAATCCGTGCAGAGAGGACATCACCACGGCTTGGTGGAAGCGTTACAAGAGGCTGTCCGAAGGCAGCTTAGTAGCATTCCGGATGCCGCCTTTCAGAAGGCAAGCGAGGTGTGGAAAACTCGCTGGCAGCGGCGTGTGGACGCACTTCGAAGATTTTTGAGTAAATGTATCAATTCTAGCAATAAATATTTTTAATTGGATAAATCGTATTAGGACAGACCTTGCCACCCTCGGCGTCTAGGTAACAATTAGTTATACTCAATTGCATGCACTCTCAGTAATCTCCTGTGTGTTGTGTCAAAATCCTTCCCGCATGACCGCATTGGAATGCCATTAAGTAATGTAGTGCTGTTTACAGTATTTTTCACTCTCCTTTTGGTACCCTAAATTTCCCCTTCCATCCCTTGTCCCTCTCCGTGGGTGAGCCCTCCTCCTACCAGCAACGTTGGGCCAGATTCCTCACTAGGGTAGGAGAGAGTTTTACGTAGCACGTTCTTGTGATGGTGGTATTTCGCCTAGCTACTTACTAAAATCTAGTTTGCACGTTCCTGATACATTTTTTGCTCCATCCTGGGGTATAATTATTTTTTGTAGTTATTCGTATGTACTTGCATGCCTGTGGAGTGAAGGGAGGTAGATGTGTGTTTGCATGCGCGTGGAATGATGGGATGTTTCTACGAGGGTCATCCGGAAAGTAGTACCCGTTCGTGAAATAAAGACACAAAAGTAAATATTAACAAACATAAAAAATTTTATTTGAAAGAGGATACTTTAAACTACTTCTCAACATAATCTCCAAGCAAATTAAGGCATTTGTCATAACGTGTGACAAGTTTCTGTATTCCTGCTGCATAGTCCTTCGCCGCCAGCTCATTGAGATACAGGGTCACTCCTTCTTTAAGTTCTTCATCGCTGTCAAATCTTTTTCCTGCCAAAAAGTCTTTAAGCTTTGTAAAGAGATGAAAATCTGAAGGGGCCAAGTCCGGGCTATACGGTGGATGGTCGAAAGTTTCCCATTTGAATTGCTGCAAAAGTTTTTGTGTTATCCCAGCTGCATGAGGCCTGGCATTGTCATGAACGAGAATGACACCAGTAGACAATAGACCTCGCCGCCGATTTTGTATTGCCCGCCGTAATTTCTTTAATGTTTCACAATACGCATTGGCATTAATAGTGTCTCCACGGGCCATAAAATCAATAAGCAATACACCTCGTCGATCCCAGAAAATGGTTGCCATGAGTTTCCTGGTGGACAGAACTGTCTTGAATTTTTTTGGTTTGTTTGGTGAATGAACATGATGCCACTCCATTGACTGTCGTTTACTCTCAGGTGATGCATAACAAACCCATGTTTCGTCACCAGTAATTATGCGAGTCAAGAAAGAGTCTCCTTCATCAGAATAACGTCCCAAAAACGTCAGTGCTGCAGCCATACGCTTGGTTTTGTGTTCATCTGTAAGCATGCGAGGGACCCATCTTGCACAAATTTTTGCATAATGCAGATGGTGTTTAACAATTTCATGAACAATTGTTCGAGAAACATTGGGAAAATGCTCACAGATGTCATCAATTGTGACGCGCCGATCGTTCCTCACGAATTCGTCAACTGAGCTCACCAGTTGGTCTGTAATGACAGACGGTCTCCCCGAACGCTCATCGTCGTGTGTGTTCCCCCTCCCCATGTTGAAGTTGCGACACCACCGCCGAACAGACGACTCGTCCATTACATTGTCTCCATACACCTCCTTTAATTGGCGATGAATATCACATGGGCGAACGTTTCTTGCATTGAGGAATTTAATCACTGCCCTCACTTCACAACTGGCGGCGTTCTCAATTTTTTTAAACATTGTAAACAATCACAGAAACAACACAGGCAATGCTAGCGTCACGCAACTTGGCTCAGAGAAGGCAGACAAGCCACTGAAGCTATCTGACCTCATCCAGCGGCTACTCGCGTCGTGAGCACTTCATGCGGCACGAACGGGTACTACTTTCCGGATGACCCTCGTATGAATGTGTGCACTGCTGTGGATTGGGGTTTGCATGTGTGTTGGTTTTGAATGCGGTATTTCTTTCTTCCTTTTTTGGGTGGTGACCTAACACCCCCCGCCACACGCCCTTGCGGCGGCTTGCGGGGTATTATGTAGATGTAGACCTTGCTTATCGCACATGCGAGCCTAGCCCCTGGCTCTCTCTGTACTCGGTCCCTTAACCTACATTCCGTTTAAGGGCGCGATTGGAAATGTGAGCCCTTTTCAGGACTCGCGTGCATGCTTACACCTACTTACATCGGCACACACACACGTGCACCCCAGCAGCCCTAGTAAAGGCCTCGCATTATCGACTCCGCCCCGCCATCGCACCAAATAAAGTCTCGACGCCTCTTGGTTTCGGGTGAGCGGCGCCAGGGGGCGGAAACACCGGCGCGTGTTGGGTTTTCGGGATGGGATGTTGATTGAAGGGCGGGCGAAAGGAAGGAATAAAATAATGCATGCTTCGGACGTGCTGTGTGTGCGCAAGTTGGAATTATGGATTTCACGGTGTCGAATGATGGCTAGGATCAGGGTCGCATCGGGGAATGAATGCCTCGCGCCGGGGTCATCTCGAATTCCTCGTTACCGGCATTGCTCTGCCTCGGACGAACATGAGGGGAAGGTGGCGGACCGCGTTCTACACGAATGCTGGGTCGCTTGAAGATATTTAGGGTTTTGAGTGAAGTATTTAGCTTAGGGTTCTTCACCTAGATTTAGGGCCATTAGGCGCAGAAAACTCGAGATCCAGCTCGTCTCAGCTTGTAAAAACATCACATCCTTTCATGCACTAGAGAAATATTATGAAGCCGTATTTAATTAGTAAAGAGATAATAGTACCAGAGTACCTAGTTTCGCATATGAATTTGTTTCTTGTGATTCCGGATTAATTACTACAGCAATGTTTACTTCTTCCGACATAATGGCACTGGAATCATTAGGTTCGTAGAAAAAAAATCATGTTATTAGTTGGTTATTTGTCATTGGATGCTAATGAGTTTTAATTTCGGCAATTTTTTCTTTTGATTTTTTTTTCATATTGGTCTGTAAATAAATTTAAATAATGTAATATTCCATGAAATTCCAAGCTTCAAAATCACCATCAGCGGGCGTTGCATGAAGTAGAAGTTTTATTTACTCGCATTTATTTAGAGTTAAAATTAGTTTCACGGTTTAAGAAAGGAAAGAAACAGTTAAAAGATACATTTTCCTTAAACAACGTACAGATGATTGCGGTTGCTTTCCTTTTTTAATATGAAGGACAATATTATTGCTGGTAATAGAATGCAGTTCATTTCAACAGTAAACCTTGTTATTAAACATAAAATTACAGCTATTTTTTCATTTTGTTTTTTGGCGTGCATATTTAGTTTGCGATGAAAGAATGTAAGCACAGAGTTAGACAAAATGAAGTGCAAAGAGTTAAACAATAAATTGAGAAGGGCCACAAGTAAAGCAAAAGAAGAATGGTGGAAAACGCAATGCGAGGTTTTGGTAAGTTTACAGAGGAACGGTGAAATTGGTGCACTGTACAACAAGGTGAAGATATTATCGGGAAGTAAGAAGGCAAGATTTTTGCTAACAATTAAAAATAAGTGGGGTAAGACAATACTTGAGCCAGAAAAAACCAAGAGAGATGAAAGGAAAATATAGAAACACAGTATGCTAGAAAATTTAGGCCGGCAAAGTTAGACATAGAAAAGGAACCAAACGTAGAAGAAGATGGCTGAGATCCAGGAATACTCGACGATGAAATAGAAAGGGCATTAAAGGAGATGAAAGCAAATAAGGCCGTGGGGGTGGACAACATCCCTGTAGAACTGTTGAAGTGTTTAGGAAAATTCGGGAAGAAGGCCCCATATGAACTAATTCGTATTACCTATAAGGAAAGAATCTGGCCGGAAGATTTTGTGAGATCGGTGTTAGTTCCTATTTCGAAAAAGGTAAAGGCTACATCATGTGAGAATTACAGAACAATAAGTTTGATATCCCACGCAGCTAAAGTTATTCTCAGGATCATCAACAAAAGGATAGAAATTAAGGCAAATGATTACTTAGGGGATGATCTGTTTGGGTTTAGCAAAGGAAGAGGTACGGGCGATGCCATTGCAGTAATGAGATCACTAGTCGAGTTGAATATAGAATACAATCAGGACGTATTTGCCTGCTTCGTAGATTTCGAAAAAGCGATTGATAAAGTGATTTGGGAAAAATTAATGCGTGTATTGCAGAAAATAGGATTGGATGAGAGGGACAGGAGACCGATCCGCAACCTGTACATGTCTCAGACTGCTCCGGTGCGAGTGGGGAACGGTGAGTCGGGATGGGCAGTGTTAGGAAGAGGGGTAAAGCAGGGTTGCCCATTGTCACCGGTGCTGTTCAACGTATATGTGGAGGAAATAATTAAAGAGGCATGGGAAGAACTGGAGGTATGAATGAAAGTTGGTGAAATCAGTTAGGTTCGCTGATGACCAGGCTTTGGTTTGTCAGTCGGCCAGTTGCAAGCATTGCTGAGTGAATTTAAAATTCAGTCCAATTAGTATGGGATGACGATTAATATTAATAAAACAAAGGTTATGCGATTTCCAGAAAGAAAAAGACAAAGCTAAATATTTAAATAGGCGGGGAAAAAATAGAGCAGGTAGAGTAGTTTACATATCTCGGAAGTGTTTTGGACCAATACGGTCAGATTGGTAGGGACGTAAAGAGAAGAATTGTGCTAGGCAAGGAGGCTTTCTCAAGGAGGAGGGAGTTGTTGACGGGGACGTTGAGTAGGGATGTTAAGACAAGACTCGTAAAAACTCTGATATGGAGCTTAGCTATGTACGGCGCGGAAACCTGGTCACTGAAGCAGGAGGATAGACGTAGATTGGATACTTTTGAAATGTGGGTGTGGAGAAGAATGGGGAAGGTGAAACGGACCGAATAGAAAACAAATGAGGAATTACTTGGATTGGTGAGCGAGGAGAGGGGTTTGTTGGGAGAAATCCTATGGAGGCAGGAAAAATGGATGAAAGGCGTACTGAGCGGCAGTGGTATGCTGAAGACGGTAATAGAGGGGAGAATGTTTAGGCAAACGAAGAAAGAGCAGGAGTAGGATAGGGATGTTGGACGGGATGAAGGGAGGAAGGAAGTACATGGAGATGAAGAGGGACCTGATGTAGAGTATGTTGCTCGATTGCGTTTTGTTAGGAGTCAATGATATTTATTTGATAGTTGTGTCCATCCAACACCTACCTTAACCGTCAGATTACTTTAAAAAAATATATATACACACACACACACACACACACACGCTCACATATGTGGAAGGCAATCTGAATTAGTACGCCGTCCATCCGGCGGGACCTTAATATGTGTGTGATCCCTTGGCGCCATTCATTAGGCTTTTGCCGACGCCGGGTTTTTCTCCACCCTTCCTCCTTTCCCATCCATTCTTATGGCGCAAATGATCAGAGTCGTCTGTCGCACATAATAGGGCGGTTTAAAAATACAATTTTTAACGTATTTGAGTGTAGAGGTGTTGTCATTTGTGTTAATCGGATTCTATTTCGTTGGAAGGTTACAGCGTGAAAGTATCATTGATGGGGGTTGAGAAATGATGTGAACATACTCTTCTCTTTGGGTAGGATGTTCTTTCTAAATGATTCCGTCCTTGGTGAGATCGATTGATTTGATGGAGGAAGGCGAAATAGACTACTGGGAAATACGAAAATTAGGTGGAAATACGAACTCTTTATGGTTTTATTGCAAGTTGAGTTCTGTTTTGCTATGGGAAGGACCTATGAAGGGCGTGTAATGTTTAAAATTTATTAGGGAGGCAATTTGTGAACTTTATTATTCCATAACATTTTACGACATCAAATTTACGATTCTGTGGCTCGTTTAAGTATCCCATTTAAGAATTTTAATGGTTTCCGAACAATATGTTTCGAATGACTCTCCTTGGATAAGGATTGTCGTAAAGTCATAAAATATCTTAAACAGCATATGAATTCGATCATAGATGTCTGAGTGGACAACATACTGCACACCAAAATTTGAGGGATAAGGTGCAGTGTCTTTTTGATGCAAATCTTTGAGTAAGGGTTTCATGTCAAATTTTCCCCATTGTGCCCTTTTATGTTAAAGCAACAGCGTAAATAAATTTTAACAGTCAAACATACACCGTTACATTCCTTATTCATCTCTCAGGTGTTATGTCTCCCTTCGCGAGCGACATTTAGTTGCACCGATATGAACGCGTGTTGTCCCAGGACTGCACTCACTTTCCTGCGTAGTGTGCATTTATTAAGGTCTCCAGGAAATGCCACCAGCGCCCCCTCGCGGTGAGTGTCCCACACACACCCCGACCCAGAAAGCTCTTCGTAACCCAGAGGAGAGACGTCTCTGACAGCATCGCGGCTTCCGTCACGCCCAATCAGTAGTTATGCGGTGTTTCTCTGGCTAGGCTTAAGGAAGCGGAGCCTCAGAAAAGGCTGGGGGCCGGTGGCAGCTGGCTTCAGCCCTCGCGGATCGTTCGTTTGCGAAACCTCTATAACGTGATCTCGTTATGCTCCATCATTAACCGTTTATTGAAACAAAGCTGAGACAAAATTGGACAAAAATAGAAAAGAGACTTATGATATGCTCAAGGCAGCTTATGGTGAAGGGTGACGCGATGGGTATTTCAGGTGTTTTTTAGTGGCACAAGTTGTCTCGGGAGGGTAGAGAGGATGCTAAAGACACCGAACGTTCAGGACACCCTTTGACCTCTAAAAGTGACGAAAATCTTGCAAGGGTGAAGGGTTTTTTGGACAGAGATCGCTGATTAAGTGTTCGAAAGGTTTCTGATGAGGTTGGTATTCCTATAAGTAATGTCCATGTGGGTATGAGAAAGGTATGTGCGAAGTTGGTGCCGCGAGTGCTCTGGGACGAACAAAACGAAACTCGCACGCGGATCTGCCAAAAGCTTCTCGACCATACCTCAGCCGCCCGACAGCCCTTACGTTTCTCCACCAGAGTTCTCACCCTTTTCCCGCCTTAAATTCATGCAGAAATGACGTCTCGGTGGAAGCGCAACAGCAAGTCTTGGCGAGGAAGCCTATCAGCAGTCCGAGTACCGCCTTCCAGAAGACGTACGAGGCTTGGAAAACCCGGTGTGTGGGCGCACGAGGGTGCTACTTCGAAGAATTTGGAGTGGATGCATCATTTCTGGCAAAAACTGATTTTAAATCGACTTACTCCTACTACATTTGGGACAGACCTTGCATGCTTTCTATTGTCTTAGGCTCAACTTTGTGGAAGCTCATGTTCATTATTTATTTTATTAAGAACACAATGTATACATCCACTGTTCTTTATTATCATACTTATGTACGGTTATAAAGAATAGTGGAAGGACCATCTTAATTAAATAATTAAACGACCTTGTATTCCCTTCCTTAGATTTGACCTTACATGCACGTATGGATTTTTGCGTGTGCTTTTGTTCATTCACTTGCCCAGTCCCTTTATCCGCAGCGTCGGGTCAAAGTTTCCGTGGTATGGACCAAGGCATGAAACTGTATGGATCAAGGGAATAATATCCTAGGAAAGATAATGAGACGGAGCAGGGCTCGGAGCGGACCGCATTGGGATGACTGGAACTAAATTGGACAGCCGAGTGTGTGTGTGTGTGGTCAGATGGTCCTCTCAGATCGCGGATGATCACCAAGGAGAAGGCCATTGAATGATGTCGTCATCAAATTGGGTTACTTTTATAAGGCATAAATAAAGGCAGTTCATAAAAGTGTTATCTTCTTTAATCATGACGTGGTTGCTTAGAAACAAGCTAAGCTTAAAAGTCGACTAAACTCGGTGGTTGTGTAATTCATACGAGTAACGCTCATCGTCGTGTGTGTTCCCCCTCCCCATGTTGAAGTTGCGACACCACCGCCGAACAGACGACTCGTCCATTACATTGTCTCCATACACCTCCTTTAATTGGCTATGAATATCACATGGGCGAACGTTTCTTGCATTGAGGAATTTAATCACTGCCCTCACTTCACAACTGGCGGCGTTCTCAATTTTTTTAAACATTGTAAACAATCACAGAAACAACACAGGCAATGCTAGCGTCACGCAACTTGGCTCAGAGAAGGCAGACAAGCCACTGAAGCTATCTGACCTCGTCCAGCGGCTACTCGCGTCGTCAGCACTTCATGCGGCACGAACGGATACTACTTTCCGGATGACCCTCGTAGTAAAAATCCATGACCGAGAAAACTCGTCCAAGGTAATGGTGATTAAATATGCGCGTTTAAGGTTAGGTCATTGACCTGATCATTCCGCAGATGCGTTCAAACCCTTTTCCAACAGCATAATGGAATGAAGAATTGATTGAAAAATACAATATTTGCTCAGTCAGCTAATATTTGGTTTGAAATGAAGGCGGAGTCCGAGTATGCCTTAAGTGTCTAGGTCTGAGGAGACTCTAAAGAAAAGGAATAATGGAATCCTTAGAAACACAAGAGCACGTGTGAAACAATGTATGACTGTTACATAGTTGAGGCGTAAAGTATGCAATGATCCTACTCAGGTGGGTAACTCTGTGAAGGGGATTCACCTCAGGGAGCCCTCGTCAAATGATAGATGTCAATAATCTAATCTCGATCGGTATATCCATAATTGATGCCGTTCTGAAATCGTTTGTGTGTTCTTTTTTATGAATGAAAAATCTCTCCCGAATGATATATGAGCAATTGCAGAGACGAGTGAGAATGTGGCGGACGATGGAGTTGGGTGGGTTCCTCAAACAGAGTGTAAAAATGGGTAATGAGGGTCAAATTTATTCACTCATATTTTCAATTCCGTCATTTTAGAATTGAAGCGGGTGACAAATTTGACGCTGTACTGTAATTACCCTGTGAGCATTATTTACGACTGCATTTCATTTGATGCTGAGCGTAACCTGTTTCAATGAGATTCTCGTCATCATATTTCGATCATTATCATATTTAAATTCACCATTTCACTTTATCCCTTACTTTTATGAATTATGTAACTTTTTTCTATGTTCTTTTAATTTATACTCATATTTGATTGGAATTCACTGGAAATTGCCCAGAGCAAATTTATTTTATTTCTGTTCTATAAGTACATACCTTTGCATCACTGTACCTTGCGTGTCCGTGGGAATTATGAATAACAAAAAGAACGCTTAAATATGTTTTTTGTTGAGAGACAAAACGTTTCCGACGTTCAATCAAAAAGTCATGAATTTATCTCTATGATACATCATCTAAATTAAAACTAACAAGCTGCATTATTCTATCAGGTATTAAATGCTGTAATTTTTTAAACTTAAGGAAAATGGCTACTGTCATGTCTTCAAGGGAATATGTTTTTGAAATAAATCTTTGGGTCGGAGGATAAGAAAAAGGCTCTGTTGAATGTTTTGAATTATTAATTAAAAAAGAAAAGAAAACGATGAAGGCATAGGGGAATGAGAAACATACACTGATAGCATATTTACCTTTAATCAAAATAAATAGTTGATTTTATCAAATAGATGCGCTCATTACTGAGAAATTTGTTCGGCTTGTCGAGAGTGCACGTGTAAAAGATCCGCAATTAATTGAATCATGGTCGATAATTAAACTCAAGAACTCCATCATCTTAATCTCAGCATTGAATTAACGTCTGCTAACTACAGCGAATGCCGCTGGGTCGCCGGGGGGTGCGGTAGCTTCTCGACACTGTCCATCAACGGCGGCATTGATCGTCATCACCATTTTGTGCCAAGAAGAATGTTGTCTGGCTTGGAGTCCGATTGGAATCCGTAGGGTTTATCACTGAAAGGTGGGTGGTTAGAATCAAATGTAATTGTTGTCAGGATCACTTCGCACGCGCCATAAATAACTCGAGTAAAGTGAGAAATAATAACAAAAATAATGCTTCGTAAGGTATATTATCATTGAAAACAGTCTAAGGGGATTGATTTAATGTTTTCCCTTTATAGTAGGTTTGTTTGATGTACACAGAAGCATGCAATCCCACGGAACGCAAAGTAATATTTCTCTATACAAAAACTGCGGCAAGGTGAGATAGTATGACTACGCTTCCGTTGTTTGATACAATTGCATTGGATTGAGAACTAGTAAAGCCTCTGCATGTATTGGAATGCCATTTATTACATATTTAGTGGGCGTTAAATACCCTGAGTGTTAAGGCAATAGAGGAAAAAATTCCATTTTTTCATATTTTGAAATCAGATCTCTCAACACCTTGAGCGAAAGGGATATCAAGGTGGTGAAAAGACATCTCGTGAGTTATGACCCTTTAGTTATATCGTACAGGTACTCGTAGGAGAAGATCTTCTGGAACCATGAAAAGGCAATTAATGAAAGAGAGTTCAAAACAAATTTAGAGAATGGAGAAATTCTAAGAAGAGTGAGGAAGTGTTAATTAAATTAGTGTACCGAGTAATGAGAGTGAAGCCGAATAGCATAAATGGGTAAAGATGGACTCGGATCATATAGTGAATTTTTTGGCTTCGGAAATTTATATTTTAAGCATGAAATAAGGTGACGTTTCGGAAAATAAAAGTCCGCGATGTCACGGAAATGTAGTTCGTGGAGTGATTTTTGGTAACTTCCTCGTTACACTTGGCCGAGAATGAAGGGAGCATTATTGTAAAAGTATTGGCATTAGTAATCTATATTCAACAAAATTCTTTTTTTTCAATGAATAAAGAGGAAGAACAAACTGGGATTCGAGCTGAGGAGAGAAATTGTTACATTAGTGGCACAGTGCGCTAGCTCTTGAGCAGAGAAATAACCACTCCAGTCTCAGAGACATAAAATGGACAACTGATAGAGAACAACAGATAGATAAACGCGAACTACGCAAGCACCTGGCTAGAATGGAAGGGGGTAAGTACATGACATGCTAATGAAGTGCCAAGGATAATTCCCTTAAATTAAAATTAAACATTGTATTTTTAACCAAAAGCACCCAAAAGATTATAGCGAAATATCTGAACCTTTCATGCGTCATATTCACGAATATTTAAAAGGCCGAGGGCTGCAGCAAATTAATGAATACCAGGAAATGTTATGGAGCTGGAATCATAACTGGCATAGTGAATATTTAAAATGTTAAATTCATATTATCTTAACGCTGGAATATTGGTCGCTCAGGTTTTCGGAAAGGTGAGATTTTGCTGTGTTAGAGTGGATACCGGTAGTTACCGAATTCCTGAACACTCTGCCTTTGTCACCTCGAAAGGACGGTAAAAATGTAATCAGATTCTTTTTCCTCTTCCTTCCCAAATGAATATAATTGGATGGAAAGAAAGGCAATCCTGCTGATTCGATTACTAGCGTCGAGGACTGGGAGTGGTCTGTGGAGTGGGTGAAAGGAAGTGTGCAGCCGTGCTCCCGATCAAGTACCACCCCTTGTGCAGAGACGGGAGGTCGTTGGGTTCACGAGCGCCACCTCGTTGGGTTCACGGGCGACACTCAACCAGGCGCCTGGCCTCGGGCGCCTGGTTGAGTGTCGCCCGATACCTTACTTGCCACGGCTCACGGGGTTTTAGTTGATGTGTACCGCACATTAAACTTTACTGGTGATAAAAAGAGTATTAAGTTGTTTGGTTTCATAGGCAAAACATTTTGATGGAGCTTTGTAGCGTTCAGAATTATTAGAAAATCAGAGAGCAAGAAAGAAATAGTTAGTTTTACGTTATGGATGAAGAAATTAATATTTAATTCCTAATTTAACCATCAGAAGTTCCCCTGTGCCCATGAAAACGTGCTCTCCCCTTGTGATGACAAATCTGGCCAATTAATGTCAGTCACGTACTTAGTAATTTGGTGCCTAAGGCAAAATGTACTTTATTGAAAAAGGACAATTGTTTATTTTAACATTGATCAACAACGATTTTAAATTGTATTATGGCTGAGAGATGGAAGACATGGCTTCCTAGCCCATGAAACACAAAAGATTCAGTAATAAGTAATCAGGTTAGAACTCTTGGGATTGTGTCGTTCGAAAAGGATTAACTTTTTGAAATGACTTTAAAACACAAGTTTTTGCATTTTTCTGCGGATGTTGCATAACTCCCATGAAATATTTCCTGGAAACTACACAATTAACTTATTAGAGTGTTTAACCAGCATTATTTTGGTTATCGAGCATTCACATTCAAAAGTATAGATCATTATACTGTTCTAAGTTAACAGTAATATCTGTAATGTTACAAAAGAAAGAATAGGTAAGGCCTAGCCGAATATTGTTACTTACACTACAGTCAAATTCGCTAAAATTATTAGACAATGAATTTGAAATGTAATATTGGCAAATATCATTCCAAGTATGGAAGCGTTGTTGCTTTCCCTGGTTAGTGATAGTTTTCGTAACGTCCTCCTTAAAACTAAATGTAAAATGACACTCCATTTCATTTTATAAACAAACTGTGGCCTATACTAGTACTGTCAATTATTTCGTTCATTGAAAATATAAGTAACTGCATGCATTTGATGGTTTCCAGAGTGACTTTAAAGAACTTGTACTATAAATTTTGAATAAAACTTAGTACTTTGTATATTCCACAATTACTTATATTTTTTACGCAAAAATGGTTGCGACGTTTCAGCGATGACTTTAATCGTGGAGACCATGGTCGCGTAAAAATATAAGAAATTGTGATATATACAGAGTATGAAGTTTGATTCAAAATGACAAGTAACTGCATTCGGTTTCCATGTTTCCGGAAGGAATAGAGCTGTCGCATTTCGAAGCGTAGCAGTTGTACCCAACTGCCGGCACCTTTGAAAATGAAGCAAGGCGATCAATTTTTATTCAATATTTAGATATGAACGGTGTTCAGCTCATAAAAACATCAACCGTACTCGAAAGAAAGCATAATTATTAAAAAAGGCATGACTATTCTGACAGCTTCTGTGACGGTTGTATAGTGGTATTCTCTTTGGGAAAGAAGCATTCATGAAAATATGTAGTGCCATTTTTTTAAATATTGATAATTTTGCGTACTGCTAAGCTGATTGTTAGGATAATTATTTAATCAAGTACTCACTCCATTACTCATATTTTATGCTTTATGCCACTTTGAACCAGAAGAGGAAGAAATTCCAAGTAAAGGCCACGGTTAATGCCATCAACCGACCGCTCTCTTCTTCACGCACCGCATATCACGCGTCGAAATGTGTCAAGTGTGCACCGCTGCGCCCAGGGGTGGCAGTACCCAAACCGCGAATTTCTGGTTCGGGCGAAGTTCTTCGCGGTCATCCAGCCACGTGGTGCGGTCTGAATACGAAATGAAAGGGTCCCACGCAGCGCGCCCCGCCCACAGCAGGCTCCGCCGGGCGACTCGTTCCTCCTCGTTAGATCCCCTTATGCACGATCCCCGTCGCCTTCCCCATCGGCGGCTGGAGGAGAGAGGCCTCGATCCAGAAATAGCTCCCTCCGGGAAGAGACGCCGTGATGAATATTTCGTCGCATTGGAAATCCCGGAGATTTTGCGAGTGGGTCACGTCGCCGTGGGACGAAGTGGGCCTCTCTGCATCCCCCTTCTCCCTCCCGCTCCCTCGCCCAACCCGCGGGCGTTATTTTGTTTGTTACCCTTGACCCATGCATTAACTTCCGCAATCTCCTAATCCGTAGACCTTGCGCTCCGTCCTGGTGCCACCCGAGCAACCCTTTTCTTATGAACCCCAAAACGGGCACCTTTCCCTATTTAATTCAAATATATAAACCGATTAAATGGACTTTAGACTAATATGTTTATCACTAAAACAGATCACTCTTTCTAATGACATTCATAATAATGAACTTTTTATCTCGACTTCGTTGTTGCAAGTTCATGCAAGTGACTTATTTGATTGGTTGTTCTAAATGAAAGCGGTGAAGAATTAAAGTTAAATTTAATTGCCCATTTGAATTTGTTTAAGTAACTTCTTATGGTCACTTCCATCGTGTTTCATATGGAACATTAAGTGCCATAGCGACATGCCTCATAAATCTCAGTTCATTAAACGATTTTATAAAGTGAAAGGATACATGGATACTTATTTCTGCAGAATACGAATTATGAATTCTTAATTACGGGATTTCTATCACCTGAAAATATATATCTTGCTTTCTGCAAGGACCTCCTTCGTCAACCTTCAGTCGGCGATCCAATCGTGTAGGAATACCTTGAACCGTGCTGGTGTTCACTACACGTCTGAGGCCGCCAGGTGTATAACGGGTAGGATATACGAGCACTGCAGGGATTTTTTTAGATTAAATCGTAGGTCAGCGTATAGGTCAAATAGTAGATCTTGAAAGTTTTCTTTGCCAAATCATGTAGTTGTTCAGTGCTTTCAATAGTTCATTTAACACGAATCAGATAGCATCGGACGGAATATTTGATAAGGGATTCAATAAGAAAACGATCGTCGTTAAAAATTAAAAACAATAAAACTAATTAACAATACAACAATAAAACTAATAAAACAATAAACTACCTGTATTGGTCGTAAACTGCCGACGTTTAAAAAACAAAGTCGCAGAACACCATCTCCTTATTCAAAGCTCAGGCGCAGATATAATTATTGGAACAGAAGGATGGTTATCCACTGATTTTGTCAACAGTGAAATTTTCCCAAAAAACCTTTCCCGTTTACAGAAATGTCTGATCCAATAGAATCGGGTGTGGTTTCTTTATTGCAGTTAAAAATTCTTGCGTCAGCAGGGCTGAGGTAATTCCGGGTAAATAAAGAAAAATTTTCTTTTTTAAAGGAGGGTCTACGACGACCTTAAGTGAGTGCTACAGGCTCAATTTGCAAGTTTTAATAAAGATAGTAATCACCGAAATACGATGAATACTGTTTACGGAAAACTGATGAATATTGATCAATACTGTGATCACTTCCTTGAGGTCACGCACTCAGCAGTCAACAAGTTTATTCTCAGTAAATTTACAATAGATAGCACGGAACAACGCGGTGGTACAATGCGGAAGCTAGAAGAGCATTGCGACGTCAAAGGCTATGCAACGCCAAGATGAAAAATATTAAGGATATCTCTAGTGTTAAGAGAATCGGGGGTTTTAAATATTCGGGTCAAAATAAATCTGGTGTGTATTCACCCCCTGCCACACACCATTGCGGTGGCTTACAGGGTACTAAATAAATAAATAAAAATAAATATGCACATAAATGGGAAAAACTTCCCGTGGGGCGTGCCGCAAAGTGTCCGCCTATAATTAAATGTGACATTGAATGCACGGTAATCCGTCATAACATGTAGTTCCTTTAGAAGCGCTTAGAAGTTAATACTGTAATGAGACTACTCGGTAGCTTAACTAGTTTCAAGCAATCGAACAAGAATGGAGGAGCTCTAATTATTCTTTCACTCTGAAATTTCTGCGTTACCAGGGCCCGTGCCATTCGTGTCGCGGAAATCCGAGGGTTATGTCCCATGGTGTTCCCCTTCGGATCCCCGTCCCTTCATCCCTCCATTGCGCAGGTGTCTGCACCACATCCACGAGATGTCGCCCCTCTCCCTTTTGGCCGGCTCCCCCCATTCACGCTCCCTACGGCACGAGGGTTTAATGTTTTCGTGAGGTAAGGAGGGAGAGATGAGGATGATTCCATGCTTGAGAACCGTAGCATTCACTCCTGGTGCGCCCACGCAGATAATTCGCTGTGTACACTATCAACTAATGGGTAATCGTTAATGATTCAATGCTCTCTTTATCTCACACAGTGATTTTCAATGAATCTGTTTTGATGCCCCTCGTCGAATTTCCAAAAACTAATTTCTCAGTGAAAATGTTTGTAGGCAGGAAAAAAGAGTTGGATCATATTGATGTGATTTCCAGAGCGCCCTATTCCGCATTTTGAGAGGCGTTATCCTCCTTGGACTTACTCCTCCTCTGCCTCACTCGTTGATTACAGTCCTCGCCTGAGCAGCCCACGGATTGAGCAGCAAGAAACACAGAAAATGCTCTTACATTTGGTAATCCATCTGTTTGTAATGATAAGAGTTACTTATTAAAAGGATATTGCGTGTAAAAGTTCCCAAATAATATATATAAATTATCAGTCGTTGACATTTGAATAAAGAAATTGATATTATGAAAAAATGGTATCCCTGTCAATAAAGTCTTACTGTAGTAGGGAATTCATAGGGCTAAAATGCAAGTGCAGTAAGGAGTTGGATTAGGCACGTAGTTCAGCGGTGGTTACCTGAAATCTCGCCTCACCCGAGAGAGGAAGAATTGGTTTCCATTTCTGCGTATCAAATGCTATGCCATAAACGAAGATCTGTGAAACGCCTTCTTTAGTTCTGGAAACATTAATATCCCAGTTCAATGTCACCATGCCACAATGCCACTTGTAATTTAGTGCGTGAGACATTCCTCAGTTAGGGTGACATTGTATTAAGTTGTTCTCATGATATCTAGTTTTCATAGGCCGGATATCTATGATAAAATGTTTATTTATTCAAGAGTGTCCTCATCAGGAGGGCGTAACTGAAAATAGAATACCGTTTCGGGAATATAAATTACACCTGTTTGATAATTAACATACTTTTTAAATAAAAGTGGTTTCAACTATTAACTTTGTCTAAGGACTTTATTGTTACTCACTTTACTCTAGACTCACTTTAAATTAGATTATTTATTATTTAAGGTTAATTTATTTATACTGATATTAATATTGAGGACCATATTGCTTTTATTATTAATATATTTCTTTTCGCAGGTGAGTGGCCGATTTTCGACTCCTATGTGCATGTGAGCTTTGAGTAACTGCTTTCATAATCTGAAAGAAGGTAAGTGGCCAGCTGGACTCAACATGAAAGAAGTTATATGGTATACGATGTGTATGCAGCCCTATAATATTTGGACCTCACCACTACGATGATTCATATTTTTAATCGTTCGAGAAAATGTGTTTTGCTGTTCCTACAGCTTTCAAATTTTACGGAATAAAAATAGAACGCCCCCGAAATATCACCTAAAATTGCTCAAACTGTCGAATCGAAAACGCAATTATGGATAAAGTTTTCATTTTATATTGACCATGTACTGAAAGTAGAATCCTGGGACCGCAGCCATGACCCTAGGTGCCAGATATCTCATGAAAGAATATTCGAGCATGGAATCCTCGAACTCGAGGCGACAAGAGATGAGATAGTATTTCATATACTACTAAAAATATGTTGGCAAAAAGCAATACATTTTGTTAAAATTTTCATCCGTTTTAAAATTATTTTATAAGTAGTTATTTAATAAGAATTCTCCGAAGAGAAGTATCTGACATAATTTCACTTTACACCATGGTCTAAGCAGAAATGAAAGTTCATATGCCAGATACCTGTGTATAAACAGTCGACAGATCTTGTGGGGATATTCTCGTGTGGGGCGTTTAGAAAGTTTGAGAAAATAAACTGTATCCATTGCTATTTTTTCCAAACTTAAATAATACTCGTAAATACGTAAAGTAAAGTTTAAGTAAAAATAAAATCATGCCAATGACTTTCACAGTTTGAAAGGCACATAAAAGTTTATAAATCAATTATACGGTTTTATAAATGTGGAAATATATTATAATAGCAAACATTACGCACTTGGTTTTTGAGAAAAGACAGCGGCAAGCAGAAATAAGGAAATGATTTACCTCCTGAAATCTACCAAAGGGCGTGTGGCAGGGGGGCGGGGAATTGATCACCAGCCATGCATCCATAATCCTCAATCACGTTGCCACTACACCAATATTAGTTTTGGTTCGACCCTTGGCCATTAGAATTAAACTAAAAAAAGTGAGTAGAGATAAATTTTTGGAAAAAAAGGAATTCTCTCCTGAACGCCTACTATATCAGGAAAAACGAGATGGAATGTGTAGAGTCGATTAAATACCTAGACGTTACCCTGCCTCCTGATATCACTTGGATTTGACACATATGGGGAACATGTGAGCAAGCTTACAAAAACTTAGGATTTATTAGAAGAGCATTGAGTAAATGTGATG